>JACEFZ010010542.1:132500-310634 GCA_014155875.1 Cepaea nemoralis | reverse complement strand
TGAAACAGACTTAAGTCATGGAACTAAAAGACAGTATATGGCAGCAAAAAGCAGACTAAGTCATGGACTAAAATATTATGCCCTAGCAGTAAAACATAAGTTCTCCTCATGTCTAGCCGAGTAGCTAGAAAGCTGGGCTTCAATTTTGAAGACCCAGGTATGAACCCTTGGTAAGACAACAAATTTTTTTTTTTTTTTGTTGGGGGAAAAAAGAAAACCCTAACCTGCAGATTGCAGTGACTGAAGTAGCCAGGGGGATATGGTTACAGCAGACTTATTATAATTAGAGATCATTTATGGGCTTATCATGGATTTCTTGTATGTAATATTTTTTAAGTGGTGTACTGCCAAATGTCACTCGAGCATACACACAGGAACCCTCCCCCTTTTGTTATCAAAATAGATTGTTACAATTTATGATCAAGAGTTGTTTTTTTTATTGTCACTGGGTGTTTTACATTATTATGTGTGTTTTCATTTGCACTAAGTATCGATGGACATCATCAATATGGAGCAAATTGTGGCAAGATAATCATGAGGACTTTCAGTGTGCCCAGAGTGAGTGTCCTCTTCTCTGAAGTTTGGTAGCTTTCTTGTGCTCTATTGGCCTTCTGTGAGAACACCTAACTTTCTAATCTGATTCCACGACTAGGGAGTCTTATCGAGCCGTTTCGGGTTTCTTACATCAGGAGGCTTTTACAATCGGGGAATCCCTCACCCATTTCTATTCTACACACCTCAGATGCCTTGAAGAGATTAGAACAAGAATCACCATGGCAAAGGTAGCCTTTTGCAAGATGAAAAACATACTGACCAATAAAAAGATGTAAATTGCTACGAGAAAAAGAACGATGTCATTCAACATCACTTATGAAGCTAATCTTAGACAACAAAAGAACAATAAGCATTAATACGCATGAAAAATAATCAATATGACTCACTGAGGCAATATTTAACAGAGTGTTGAAAGAGAGTGCTGAGGTGCTACATAGAGCCTGTACTTTTGTATGGATGTGAAGCGTGGACAATGAGCAGTCAAGCTGAAAAACATGTGATGGGTGTGGGAATGTTGTTTCTGAGGAGAATGCAAAGAATACCATGGACAGACAGAAAAACCAACATCCAAAGTAGTGTAAGTGGGGCTCCATCCAGTGCTTTTGTGGATCTTATATAAATCAACCATTTATCGATCCTGATCCACAAAGGGCGATAACTCTTTTTCCCCCAAAAAGGTAGGCGTGGTCTAGTGACTCATCATAGGTGACGTGTTCTAGTGACTCATCATAGGTGACGTGCGTGGTCAAGTAATTATAGATACGACATAAAAAATACGACATGAAACATTAATAAAGAAAACAAACAAAAAGGTAACATTTTTCACACAGATTTTATTGGTAGACAACATCTATTCGGTTACAACATCTAAAGCTTGCGTCGTTTACGGCCCAAAGGGATCAGCGGGATTTGATTACTGTAGAAAGCTGTCTGGTCATTCAGTGGCATGTCTTGACTGTAGTCATAGGTAATCGGTTCAGGTACGTCTGGATTGTAGGTAGACGGGTCTTGATAAAACATCACGGGGTCTTGATTATGGGTAGACTGGTCTTTACTAGGCACCTCGGGTGGTTGGTAAGTTAGTTTATCGAAATCCACTAGAATGTCATCCTTCATTGATAGGAGTGACTCAAACTCTGCTCTCGTGAGTGTAATTCCCACCTTGGTCGGGTACTTGAGCTCAGAGACACCGAAATACTTCCGTAAATGTAGCGTCGTAGTGCCTCGGTATTGAGAAACTGTCGCCGCTTTCAAACCGTTGGCTAGTGGTCTGGGCATTTCAGCAGTTCTTGACATGAATATCCAGGTAGCTGTAGACATCTTGAGCGTGGCGGGCACGAAACACGAATGTGGCCAGTTCGTCACGTTTTATAGGACATAGTTTATCGATTGATTTTAAACGTGTCTGGACTTGTCTTTTTCAACCACGGGCTAACCAATCGAAACACGAGGCGGTCATTCACGTGTTGTCTGTGACCAAACGGCTGCAGGATACGCGACAGGCTCGCGCCGCGGCATTTCATCACCAGAAAATACAGGGCGTACAGCCCGCAAGTGGCGTTATTGAAGTCTTGTAACATACGGGTATTGTACATAGGTGATTGGTCCGAGTTACGTCGTATAAAGCGGATAATATCGGCGTGTAATGGCGGCAAACCAAACGAATCGAAATATTCAAACTGACCTAGGCCATCGAAATATAGGGCGATCCAATGTGACCCAGAGTAAGCACTGGTGTCGGTGTTGACGATAAAAGCGGCTGGTTGTGTTCTATCAATGTGTCTAGGCAATTGATCTCTAGCACATACGTTGACTAGCGAAAGTCGTCGAACAAACGGGTCAGACATGAGTAACTGTCTTAGGTGTTGGGTATCCATTATGCTACGTAATCGGTTAGCACTTGTCTCGTCTTGGAAATTTCTAGAACCGAGTCGAGTTCCGCGTATATGATGACTTGTAGAGGCGCATCCGTTATAACGGCAAACTTAAGTTCCAGTGACAGTGGACCGGATTTGGCCAGTTCAACTGCTCCCCGTCTAATATACTGGGAGTCAGATCAAAAGCGTAAAGAGCGAACCCTTGACTGAAACTCTCAAAATTGATACCATTCCCGACATCCTTACCGGTCAGACCGAGGGCCAAATTGGTACCATGGAAAGCTCGCGCATACTGACCTGTGGTATAATTCATGGTTAAGGGTTTGCCTGTGACACTACGCCCATCTACCATCAAACTCAAATAGTTTAACTGATAATGATTGAATATGAAGGGGTTCGTGTTTAGCTCGCCGTTGAAACACGACGCATTCACTAAACCGATCACCACCCGGGTCGGCGTCTGGCTGAGGAAGAGGTTATCTTGCGTGTGGAAAACATACCTTTCGGGATAGAAAAGGTTTTTACCACTACCCTTTTAATGGGATACTTGGCATTGGCTCTCAATAAGGCTTTTTCATGAGCCAGAGAGATAGCTGGATTTAACTTAGCTTTCCTCACCAAGAGGGTGGCATGAGTAATGACACTTTTGTAACCACCGTTTACATCCGTGGCAATCAAATTAAAGACAGATTTTGAGGGGGTTAGTTTGATTTTGATATCGATCCCATTCAGCATGTACCTGTCCTGATTGAAAATATCGGAATGTAGACGGCCCATCATATCCATCGCCACACTAGAGCTGGCTAAAGATCGTCTTTTGGCTAGACCTTTATTGGTTTCACCCTTCGTGTCTGTCATATACAAAGGAGTATCTGGGTAGTATAGTGCTGAAGTCAGATGACTCTTTTTGGCCTCTGCACCATAATTCAGAAGAGCTTCCAAGTAGGCCCGGTACGGATACGAATTTTCACTCGGTGAAATAAGAGTGTCATTCAAAGACACGTCTACTTGAGAAAACAAACTATGCAAATAATAATTTATGGGACCGACTTCGGCGGTGCTCGGTAGGTCGTCACCATTGGGAAGTGTAACTTTGGCCCTCACGTGCAGAAAAGTATTAAACAAATCTATATAATCCTCTCCCACGCCAGAGATGGAGAACTCGATGGGTGCCCCATAGGCTAACGTGGCCAACGGATGAATCTCCACAAACTGTCCTTCTTCCACGGCCGTCTGGGTAGGTGGCACGCTAAACAAATCCAGACCAGAATGTAGGCACTCACACGACTTGGGATGTATTAACGCCATTACGAGAAAATATCCGAATGTCCCCGCTGGTGTTGGTGGTTCTTATGAGCCGATCGCTTTCTGCCGGCTGGTTTTATTCTTTTACTGGGCTGACCGGGCGGGGCGGCTCGTTTTCGTTTCCTGACGCCGCTACCTGATTGGCTGATATGTTGAGCAGCGCCCTGGAGCAGTCGTTGACCGGCGTCCCTGGCGTGTTCTTTGAAGGACTCGCCAACATTCCGACCGGCTAGGGCGTCTTGAGCCACCTGCAAACCCGTACCCAACCCTTCCCGCAAAAGGGCTTTGCCACCAGTCTTCAACCAAGGAAGAATTGTTCGACCAAGGCCACTAAAGAAACTACCAATTCCATGACCTCGCTGACTCCGACCACCCACAAAAACGGGTAGACCGCTGCCGGCTTGATTACAGAAATATTCCTCGTATAGTTTGGGATTGCGTCGGATTGGCACGTGTCTAACCATGGTTAAACCACCTCAAAACGTTTGTTGGTTCGAAAATGCAGCGTCACTACCGATGTCCCACCTGTGAATGGGATAGGTTTCCCCCGTTCGTCGGTTATAAGAGGCTCAATCGTGTCAAAGGAGAACCGACAGAGTGGAACGTAATGTGGTTTATCGTACAGCCTAAATACAGAGGTGGTGGATCTGTCTAGGACAGATAGAATCCGTAGTAATGGTACCAGCACAGCGCCGACCACACGCGAGGTGACAATGTCGGAATAGATAATTTGCTGGTCCAAATCTACTTCACCCAGGCCGGAAAGAACGGACGTCAGTCTCGCTGACGAGGGGACTTGTAAAATATCCACCAACTAAGTCTAATTTCAGCACCCTGTTCGTCTAGTGGGAAACGCGTCGATAGCACATAAAAACACATTTTAGTCTATTCGAGTTCTGAGAGTTTCCGGGCTCGAAAATGTAAAGTTAGCACTGAAGTCCCATCGTTGAGTGGTATCGTTTTTCCCGTCTCCGTAGTTAAAAGTATTTCCACCGTGTCGAAGGAGAATCGACTTAAGTGAACGTAGTGTGGTTTATCGTAGACACGATGCACTGACGGCAACAAGCGATCCAATATAGGGACAGTCCTTAGTAAAGGAACCATGGCGTCTCCGACTGGTCTGGCAGCTACGAGATCAGAATAGACGTAGATATTTTTAACGACGCTATCCATCTCCAATTCCACATTACCGTATAATAAGGCATTCTCGTCTGATAGAGTCGAGGTTGGAAACCCAACATTTTTTTCAACCTCTCACTAATTTTAACGTGGGCGCCTTTTTCAAGTAGTTTCATTGCGACTTTGTTCCAAGGTGTACGTAGCGTGAATTTGATGTTTACTTTCTCGTCTACTTGGGTTTCGACACACAACTTATTCAACTCCTCGATGAAAGCTTCTGGGTGGTGAAACGGACCCGGTGGACATTCAAGGGTTACAGGTTCCAGACCACTACCTTTGGGCGGAAAGTACTGGATTCCAAATTTCCCCCGACAAACCGTTAAAATACGTATTGGGGAATTGAATTTCGGCCAGGCCCACTTCGTATTGTTGACTCACCTCAATAGTCTGCGGCAACTTGACGAAAAAGTGACCTGGGTGGTTGTTCGGGAACACATCCGGGGCCGTAACACTCGGTAACACCAATAAAAACTCATTGTTTATCTAGCTTAGGATTAGGTAGCATATAACCCAAACAACTACTCATTAGAGCGACCCACAGTTTGCCTTCTGCTGCGTCTGCGCTGCCTTGAGTCAGATTGAATAGTGACACAGCAATTACGCTATATATAACGAGGGTTTGGCAGATGAATACAATCTCTGGCCGCGGCACGCGTTGTCCAAAAAACGACCAGAACGAAGTTCTTTCCCGTCCCTAGTCTGTGGACGCAACACCATATTATCCAGGTTGTCTTCGGCCATACCACTAGTCTCCATAGCTGGCTAGTTGCGTGTCGGCTATCCAACTGTTGAATGAATTGGGATAACCAAACCACTTGACTAAATACTCTTTACCACTACCTTTCCTCCACCTTCTTGTAAGATGGTTTCAATACGATAAATTTCTTTATCACCCACCAATTGTATTTCTTCTCGGTAGAATGACCCTTTAAGTTCCTCTCCTGAATCGTCTTTTAGCACATACGTCACCGGACTAGTCTGGTTTATACGACTAAGGGTAAACAGTTCTTCTGTCCAACCCGACATATAACCTTTTTTAAAAGGTTGTTGGCTTTGAGCTAACCTGACACGATCGCCGGCTGTGAAATACACTTTTCTTGATGCGTCTGTTTTACTGTATAAATTATTCCACACTTCTTCTTGATTAGTGTTGTTAACTTGCACAGGGGCCATGCGAATACTCCGGTGATACGAACCATTGTAGTTCTGGATCAATTTATCTATCACGTCGACGTAGCGCAGTGTATTGGTCTTGGTAAAATAACGCCACATTTTTTCTTTAAGAGTTCGGTTGAATCTTTCTACCACGGCGGCTTTCACATCTTCGTTCTCAGTGGTAAAGAAATGCACGCCTCGGTCAGTCAGAAATTTTAAGAAGGTCCGATTGACGAATTCTGAACCTTTGTCGGTCTGAAAGTTTATCGGTTGGCCCTCTTCAAATATTTTACTCACGACCGCCACTAGTTCTTTGCCCGTTTTCTTCTGGATCGGGATGGCCCAGGCATATTTACTAAACACATCGATACACGTCACTAGGTAGCCCATACCGTCATTGTACCTTCGTAATTTTTGCATATCTATCAAGTCGGCTTGAAACTGTTGATTTATACCCCGGTAATGGTCTGACGTCTCTGAAATCGGCGACGATTCGGTTTATGTAACGTGTAGGTATCCTGATGACGTAACCATTTCTGAATGGTTTTAGCTGGAAGTTTGTTATTTCGATGTAAAGCGACAGCACCACACCATAGGCTCCCGGTTTCTCTGGGTCATAGTAATACTTTCTTAATTGCGCGGCCATTTTTTCCCATCGGGTGTAGGTATCCTACTCTTCTTCTTCCGCAGTTTATAACCCGGTGTAGCCACAGGTGTCTCTGCTGGGGCTTTGGGTTCGTCTACCTTCGGTGTTAGCTGAGCAGGTGGTGTCTCGACTACTGGTACCGGTAAGGCGCTGACTTCGGGTTTTGTTCCTTGATATCCACCAGACCTAATGGTTTGTGTCTATGCTGCTCGAGGCGATTCAGATACCGCTGTAAGGTTTGTTGATATAGTCTGGCTTTGTCACGGGGTGGTAGATCTTCTGTTTCCAGGACTTGTTGCATCTGATTATCCAGTCTTGTAGGCTATCGGTTAGTGTGTCGGGTGGTACGTAGGGTTTTTCCAACACCCGAGGATCGACCAGGATCATTTTCTTCATTATAAACCCACAATACCTTTCAAGACGTTAAGGATGGGTCCGAGCAGGGCGCCGATGAATCCACCCTTTTGCAAGATCTGCTTCCGTTTCTTGAGTGATAGTTTCTTACGAGTGAGCGCTCTCAGGCTGTTTTTGTGACGTTGCAGACGAAGCTTCTGAGCTGGTGTGAGGGGAACATTACCTTTTAATACGTTGTGACAGCATTCGCAAATTGATTGGACGAGGTCTGGGGAAGCTGTTTTAATAACAGCTTTTACGGCAGGTGGCTTGGCTTCACCCAAGTACCGCAACATAGATTCGTTGCGTTTAAGTTGACTAGACATGTTATTTAGGGACGTAGACGACTTGTCTTTGGTCGGGAAATATATGACTTCGTAGACGGAGTTGATCCGGTGTTTCCTGGCGGAGGTCAAATAACAAATAGCCGTGTGAAACCGATGTAGCGTCCTTAAAACTCTCTTGGACATACGACACCCGCCCTGGAAAAATTTGTTTTCCCAAATTATTAACTTGTGCACCGTCTCGAGGGTTCTTAAATACTACTAGGTAATGTGAATTCAAACTAATGGTTCTTTGTTCTTTATTCTTCCCAAAGAGGTTCTGTACAATATACATGACGCTGAGGTTGCGATGATGACTGCCCTTAGTAAATAGTTTAGTTACTCTATCATCTGTCTCGGCCATTAGATCATCTATTACCACTAGCCGACGTCTATCGCCGGTCCATTTGTCCATATCAGGTAGACCTTCATTAAACTGCACTCCTTTCATATTCTCGTACATGGATTGCCATTCCCCATAGCACCATATAACCTCCTCTGGAATCGGGTCTACCATGGCGGGAAGATGGGTCAGGAAGCGCTGGACAAAGACGGTTTTACCGCTCGCTGTCGGTCCAGCAATTAAACAAGTAAAAGGATGTTTCCAACGAGGATCCATGACCACTAAATGACCGGATATGACTCGCACGCCCGTCTATATATTTCAACGATTAGTGACCCGACAACTCTTGATCCTAATGTTTAGCCAGGGCGCCACCTGATAGTGATTACCTACGCCGATGTTTAAAGAAGTACTCCCCCTACGGTTCTGGTAGATAATGATCGCTTATCGGCACGGCACACGCTGACAGATGCCATTTCCACACACCGCGACGGCTTATCGCCGCTAAGCCTTGACAGAACTTAGCTGTATGTTGCTCGCTTGGCAAGGTTACGCTCAGTAGTTTGCCATTGCTTTCCCGGCTCAGTATCCACCAAGTCACGAGCGGGGGTCGAACCGCCTCAGCTCTCACTCCGCTACGAGCCTCTGCGTGATAAATGGGACTACAGAGAGAAAGTGTTGTAACCCCACAGCCACAGAGACCGGTATATACAAAGAATACAAGTGTGTTAACCCACTCAACTTTGATGCACATTCTGGTGAATTAATTATAAATATTATTCTGTTAAATTTTCCCCCACTCGCCAGGCAAAAGAGTACCAACACACAGACAAATCAATACGTCGTGATTCATTGTTCGGTGTAATTTCAATCGATGAAAACAAGGCGTTGTTCACATTGCTTTAGAAAAAGTTGTGAATGGCGGGTATCTTCTGTTGTGAGAAGCAACTGACATCTGTGCATGTATGAGAATTTAATATTTGCACGCAGTCGTGTTTGTTGACAATTGTAATGTTGCCGTTTGGTAAAATCTGGCGGTTCTTTTAAAAAAAAAACACGCGTCTTTTTTGTAGTAATGTCTTTGTAAATGTGTGTTGTTTTATTAAATAATAGCTTTCCGTATAATGTCTTTTGTGGGTTTGTAGCAATGTTTTTATATTAAAGAATGTCTTTCCGTATAATGTGTGTTGTGTTATTAAATAAGGCGTTTGTAGCCATGTTTTTGTCTGACGCAAACAGGCAGTGATATTTTCTGTTAGTACAAGAAATCTGTTAAACAAAGATATATGACTCACCCAAAACTGACACTAAACTGAAGACGTTAAATTATCGTGCCTCGGGACTCTGACAATTATGTTTCGAGAGAGACATTTTTATAATTTCAGGGTGATGTTCTCTAAAGAAAATTAACATCTTGCCGGGGAATTAGGGTGGCAGCAAAAAATGTTTGAAGTAAGGACAGAATACTTACAGAACTGTCTCTGGTTAGGTGCACTGCCATCAAATCCAATTATCTTTCCTCCCGGAGATAGAGAAAAACGTACGAAAGAGATGCAATTACGATTTGACACAAAGTACCTAGGTACGTAATTATGGTGGCAGACAATGACAAAGAGTGTAGTAGCTAATGTATAGTCGATGAAAAGTCGTGGTTCTTTCTGCGTGATTATGAATCTATACTCGAGTGAAATGTGCCAGCCACAAACCCGCCTTTTGACAGTTCGCCAGGCCCCCCGTGTGACAGTGGCGGTCAAGCAATGTGGCTACTTATTTTCCCGACATCTGATTGGTTGATTCAAATGACAACTTGCTTGTTTCAAATATACGACAAATAATTCATGAAACGTATGTGAAGTCATTTGAGTTCTGGCAGTTAACGAGGAAGGATGTTTTTTATTCAACGGATAATAATTTCAACATATTTTCTAATTCATCGTTGGATTTTAACAATCGTGCCTTCTGATACAGAAAGCTACTTGTCTTCTGCACGAAACTGGTGACAATTTCCTCGACATCAGTGTCAGAATTGTACAACGAATCAACGAGATTTTGCTTCATATATCTGCTCAAAGACATTAAAATTATTATCCGGCCACAGTTGACGCGGGCATCAGAAAATAATTCGTCTGCGATATTCTCAAAGACAGTGTATGCTTGATCAGTTGGTATATTGGCTACAACAGACTCAAACAACGTTGCATGTTGACGAATCAACCCATCGAGTAATTGCGTCATCTTACAAACTTCATCTGGCTGAATAGCATTCACAAAGAGGTCGGCCATTTTATCAGAGAATGTCAGCGACGCAGAGGCACGGATGTACTCTGTGTAATAAAACCTTCACACGACCTGATGCTTTATTACGACATCGTACAACTACTCATTCTACACAACAATTTACATGTGATTTTTGTGATTACAGTTACAATAGATATGATAATTTACGGAGACATGTAAAGACCGAACATGAACTACTATCCAGTGCCGTGTCAACCACTCAATCATCATCTAGCGCTGGTAATAATTACCAATCCACAAGTCGCAAGCGGCGACGAGAACCGAATACAGACGAACAATCTACTGGTAAACGTCAGAAGTCAACCACACAACAAACATCGAATGACAGAGTGTCGTCAGTTACAGAAACTGATATACCGCCAAATACCACATCAACACAAGCAGCAGCATCCACGCGTTCTGCCGCCAGCCGTAGCGGGCAGACGTTATCAACATCCGGTGGCTTGTCGGGTGATCGTGTTTCGCCGACCACCGATGAACAGTTACTAACAACACGTACTTTGTCGGCCGAACACGTGTCGCCGCTCAATAATAAGCAACAAGCCTCTAGTACCACAGTGAGTAACGTTGAAAGCACAACTTCTATTTTTAACGCATTATCACGTACCACGCCGAGTGACGGATCATCACGTACCACGGCGAGTGACGGATCATCACGTACCACGCCGAGAGGCGCAGGCGATTATGTTTCGCCGACCACAGATGAACAGTTACTAACACCAGGTGCCGTGTCGGCCGAACACGTGTCGCCGACCACAGATGAACAGTTACTAACACCAGGTGCCGTGTCGGCCGATAACGTATCGTCTACTAATAATAAACAACAAGTATCTGGTGCCTTACAGAGTGACGCAGCATCATCAACAACAAGCGTGTTACCAACAGAAGAGCAACTATCACCTAGTACCACGGCGAGTGACGGATCAGCAGGTGCCTTGTCGGGTGGCTCGGGCGATAATGTATCGCCTACTAATAATACTCAACTATCATCACGTGTCACGGCTGGCAACGAATCGGCGGGAACCTCTGGTGTTAACACAACTACTGAATATTTGTCATTACAAAAATTACCCCCGGATGTTCGAGCTGTGTATAACGAGCACTGGAATACGATTAGATCACACATACGACACGGTCGGTATCTGTGTGAATGGACATTTTTTAACCGACCAGACACTGACATGCCGACAGATTGGAGTTCTCGTTTATTCCGACTTTTTAATGTTCAAAACTCCCGCTTCAAAATAATCGCCAGTCTGCACACAATACTAAGACATCGAGAGACACAAGCCCTACGATTATACCATGCCAGTTCCAATAACTCTTCCTTGTTCCCTACACCATTTTTAATAAACCATAGGTCTGATTTCGAGGCCTTTGTGACCAAGGTGAATGCTGTTGATTTGGTCAATTCAGCGACATTAACCCGACCAGATACCAAATACTTTGTTGAAACAATTCCCAGTATAACTTTTTACGTTTACAGGTTGATAGAATTCCCTGTTGGTTGTTGTATAGAATCAATCCCCGACTTTATCAAACAAAACAAATTTATTAATACGCTTCAAACCGACAAAAACGGTAGACCGTACACAGATAACTTGTGTATATTTCGCTGTATATCTGTGTTTAAATCTCAAGGAAAAGATGTCAGGTATCTTAGAAAAGATACACGAAGACTGTTCACCAAATGGCTGCGTTATAAAGAGTTGGACGCCCACACCCCTTTTTCTGGTGTTAGTTTAGTTGATTTACCTGCCCTGGAAGAATGCTTTACAATACAGATAAATGTGTTTGCCTTTACAGAGGAGGAACATCTGGTTCCGAAAATTAGAAGCACTAGTACACATCCAGATATACTGAATCTTCTTCTGCATAAAAACCATTTCATGTATATTGTTGATGTGGCCAAGGCCGCTCGGTGTTTTTCTTGTGGGAAATGCGGCAAACTGTTTAAGATGTACAAGCGATTGACACCCCACGAACTTAGGTGTAAAGGCGTAGCCACTATCGAAACGTATAAAGGTGGGGTTTATCGGCCGACCGAATCGATCTTGGACTTGCTCCGTGACCACGGGTTTGACGTGGACGAAAATTTTATTTTCCCTTTCAGAGCGTGCTACGATATGGAATCTTTCTTCTCTAATGAAAATTTACCGGCTGATTCAAAGTCGACGACCTTCATGGCCAGACACGTCCCCCTCTCGTGTGCGGTCGCCTCTAATGTCCCTGGGTTCGACACCCCTAAATGTTTCATCACCACCGGTGATCCACAGGTCCTCGTAAATGAAATGTTGGACTATCTCCATGACATAGCTGCTAAATCGTATGAGCTTTTACTCAAAAAGTTCGAGTCAGTCTTTGCTAAATTAGGTGACCACCCAAAATTAAGTGAGAGGCTCGAAGGTTTTCTGATGGAGCTCCCTCTGTTTGGAATGAATAGCGGTAAGTATGACACTAACCTTCTGAAACCTTATTTGGTACGGTATTTCCTTGATCGGGAGGCTAACCCGTTCAAGTTTATAGTCAAGAGAAATAATAATTTTATGTGCATAGCGACAGAAAGACTGAAATTCCTCGACGTCTCCAACTTTCTGGTCCCGGGCGTAAGTTACTCTCAATATTTAGCCTCGTTTGGGATAAAAGAGACAAAAGGCTTTTTTGCATATGAGTATCTGACCGACCTCAGTAAGCTAAATGAGACAGCCCTACCACCACACGGTGCTTTTTTCTCAAAGCTTAAAACCGTAACATTTCCGAAGCAGAATACGCCGTTGTCAGAAAGCGTGGACCGATAATAAAATGACTACCTTGCGGGACTTTCTAATTTGGTACAACATCAAAGACGTGTCTCCTTTTCTACAAGCCCTGGAAAAAACAAGTAGCCTTTTATGCCGGTTTAAATATAGACATGTGCAAGCAGGCCATCTCCGTCCCCGGCATTACTTTACAGTACTTATTCAACACTATGAATAAAGATGTTTCTTTTGTTTTGTTTTCGAAGAAGGAGGAGAAGGTGCACAAGTTGTTACGAGATAACGTCGTGGGTGGACCGAGTATCATTTTCCATCGCTACCATCAAGTCAATGAGACCTGTATCAGGGGTAATAAGCTGGTAAAAAGCATTAAAGGATTTGATGCGAATGCATTATACCTTTGGTCTCTTATGAAAGAGATGCCATCAGACTTCCCCATATATCGAAGCCGCGAGGATGGGTTTAGAGCACACAGATTACACAAGTACACACGTCAGAGTCGAGAGTGGTTAACCTGGGTGTCACACAACAACAACATAGAGTTAAAAACCCAATTCAATAGTCACGAGATGCAGCTCGGCGACCGACATATTCGCGTAGATGGGTGGGATAAAAAGAATACGACAGCTTACCAATTCCATGGGTGTTTGTTCCACGGGCACCCCTCTTGCCGTCTAACTGCTGGGAAAACGATTAATCCCGTCAATAAAAAACCGTTAGTCGAACTATACCAGAACACGTGTGACATCCACGAGTATCTAGAAAAAACTGTTGGGGTGACCGTTAAGGTTATTTGGGAATGTGAGTGGCAGAGATTAAAGAGGTCAAACACAACCATCAAGTGTTTCTTGCGGGAAACATTTCCACCATCAGAACTTCCTTGGGGATCGTTGAGTGAAAACCAGATCATCGACGCTGTAAAAAGTGATACATTTTTCGGGTTGGTTGAGTGCGATATAGAGACCCCGACTAATTTAAAAGAGTCATTTGCCGAAATGCCCCCTATTTTCAAGAACACGGAGGTGTCGAGAGATGATATTTGGGAGTTTATGCAAGAATATGCCATAAAAAATAAACTATTGAGTACCCCACGACGGACATTGATCGGTAGTTATTTCGGGAAGAAAATATTATTAGCCACCCCTCTTTTAAAGTGGTATCTAGCGCATGGATTGGTCGTTACCCACATCTACCAGACAATAGAATATCGACCGGTTAGTTGTTTTAAACAATTTGGGGAAGCAGTCTCTAATGCCCGTCGCCAAGGGGACAAAAATCCAGCCGAGTCTATTACAGCCGACACAATGAAGTTGTTAGGTAACGCCGCTTACGGGAAAACACTTACCAATAAGGCCAAACATACTGATGTCTCCTACTGCCAGGGAAAAGACACTACCAAACTAATAAATAACCCCAGGTTCAAAAGCATGACTGCTGTTACAGACGATCTTTTCGAAGTAGAAACCCTAAAAAAGAAAACTGTCTGGGATCTACCTCTACAGATTGGGTTCTTTGTCTACCAGTATGCCAAGTTGCGCATGCTAGCTTTCTATTACGACTTTCTCGACAAATTTATCGCTAAAGAAGACTACCAACTCACTGAAATGGACACTGACTCTCTCTATTTGGCCCTTAGCGCCGCCTCACTCTCTGAGGTGGTTAGACCACACCTTAGAGCAGAGTATGACAGAGTCTATAATCACTGGTTCCCATCTGAAACCTGCCCTGTTCATAGAATTACCCCTAGTACTGATACCTGTCAGGATTGCCAGACTATCAAAGCCTATGAAAAGAGAACCCCCGGGCTTTTCAAACTAGAGTACGAAGGGGAGGGGATGGTCTCATTGTGTAGTAAAACATATATTTGTGTGGGTGATTATGATAAAATCAGTACCAAAGGTTTGACCAAAAACCACAACACCCATTTAAACAAGGACACGTTTTTGGAAGTATTAAACACCCAAACACCGAGTGGGGGAACCAATATAGGCTTCAAAACACAAGACTCTTCTGTATATACATACACACAACATCGTAATTCACTGTCATATCTCTATATAAAAAGAAAGGTTGACAGTGATAATATCTCGACTATGCCATTACTTATTTAATATGTATTGTTTGTCTATATATGATTTTAATAAAATTATTATATACCTTACTTGACTCGTTTGTTTTTTATTTTTAATGTTTTATGTCGTATTTTTATGTCGTACCTATAATTACTTGACCACGCACGCCACCTCTGATGAGTCACTAGACCACGCCCACTCTGATGAGTCACTTGACCACGCCACCTATGATGAGTCACTTGACCACGCCTACCTTTTTGGGGGAAAAAAGAGTTATCGCCCTTTGAGGTGGAATATCGATTCCCACCTCAAAAGGACTGGATGGAGCCCCACTTACACTACTATCCAAGTCCTACAAGAAACAAATGAAAATCCTAAACTGATTAGAGAAATTAGATGTAGACATTCAAAATATTTTGGACATGTTATGAAAAGAAATAAATGAGAGAACTTTTTTACAACTGGCAAGATCGAGGGGAAGTGAAAAAGAGGAAGACAGAGAGGTAAATACCTGGATGGCTTGACCACATGGCATGGTCAGGTCAAGAACACTGAGCTGATCCACGACTATGGTGATCAAGTGAAATGGAGAATCATGACCTCCCACACTTACCGGCATGGCACATGATGGATGGATAGATATCTCAGAAGGTGGCCATCGTGACTTTCCCAGCGGATTATTGTGTCTTCTATTTTGTCTCAATCAGAGACAACAGGAAGTTTCCACTGCGTTGACTGTCTCCATACTGAACCATCATTCTTCTGTTGATTTTTCACCATAGTGCAAGTTGATAATTGGGCAGCCATTTCATGATCGCTGCTGTGATTGTACAAACTTCTCAATCCTCATGACCCCTACATGGGGTATTGCTTAAGAACCAGTTTGTGTCCTGAAATAAGATTTCCAATGGTCCATACTCTTCCTTATACTTTATAATAAAATTTTTGTTACTTAATAACTTTCCCCCGCACTTGGCCACATTATGAGAAGAGAAAAACTGGAGAATATTTTGACATGAAACTAAAATTGTGGAATAAGAAAGAGTTGGAGACAACAAGAGGGATGTTTCACAGCCTCTCATTGCGGCACAGAGAAATATCAGCACATTAACTGATACACCCTGTGGGAGACTGTAAGATATAGAGAATCATGATTGCACTTGCCAGTGGGTAAGGCATATGATGATGATGACATTAATTTACAATCCCACAGCAGTAACTGTTACGTAACAACCTTGACCCTTTCAGTTCACAAACAAATTACTCAAGTCTGGCGATCCTACCTGCACAGTCGCTCTCATACTCATCATGGAAATTATCTGGCAACAGGTTATTCCTGGATGCATTTATCCTCATAACCAAACTTGTTTATTAAAACACACAAACAAAAATCACATTTCATGAATAAGGAAGGACAAGAATATGCAAGTTGTAAAGCCTTTTCACTCTGAATATTAAAGACTATTACAACTCAACTTAGAGTTCCTCTGTCTGTGCGATGGTTCTGTGGCAAAGGGGTTACTGATGCAATTCATAATCCTACATACAGCATTCGAAACACAGCTGTGAGCAATTTGGCAGCAAACAGCCTTGCATTGGTTTTTATAAAATGGCATGAGTGCCAGTCGTTCAGAATACAATGCAAACTACTGAGCGTAAACTTGCCAAGAAATTACAAACAGCCCAAAATGCTGGGGTTGACTGCGATGTCCTGTAAATGATATGCTACTAACTAACCTCATGTCAGATAAGTACTTCCAGTTTATCCCTTGTATAAATGTTTGTGTTAGTGTCTATTTGACATCATTTGCTTTTTGTGTGTGCTGATGTAGGCTTTGTAACCGTAACATCTACTGTCATTTGTAATCATACTCTTACAAAGCAGAACTTTTCCGTGTTAGGTAATTTTGTCTCTAAATTACTAATTAAATGCAATATTAACCTAGTCACATAAAAATGTCACTCACTTTCTGACAGCCATCCTACCAGTAAATTTGTCTATTATGTTGGCTTGTGTTTATAGGGCTTACATAATTATGTTAACACAGCCATAACAATAGCCACATTTATGTAGAACACATCCACAATGTTACTAATCTCATCGGCAATCAGAGATGAACTAAGTGTTTCGTAGGGGACTGGTGTGTTGACATTCTGGTGGCGGCATTATGCACAGTGTATCTGTGCGGGCTGTTGTTTGTCGAGACTCCTGTCTTTTCCACTTTTCACATTGGGCATTGGGGAGCGTTTTGTGTGATATTCACTGGCACAGAAACGGAGCATAATGGGGACGACCTGTTGCTGTGAAGTTGGAACTGCGACTGACTAACTAACTAACTAACTAACTAACTGACTGACTGACTGACTGACTGACTGACTAACTAACTAACTAACTAACTATCTGACTGACTGACTGACTGACTGACTAACTAACTAATCTCATACCTGAGTCATCTGTAGCCTTTGATTTATTTCCTAGCTGTACCTTGTTATTCATATTATACAGCTGTTGAATTTGTGATCGATTCCTCTCATACTCCTCCTTTATATCACCTATTCACCAAAATATATTAAAATATACAAGAATTAGTATATATATATATATGATACATACATATCATCTTAGCTATTGCATTGTACCTATTTTTCACAGTCACTCTGAATTGTTCTTGAATTTCTTTATCTACTTTCAGAATCTCTTTATTAAGTCTCATGTTCTCAACCATATTTTCCCTCTCTTTAATCTTATTTTTATTTGTCCGCATAGTGGTACACGATCACTATTACAGTCAGCACCAGGCATTGTCTTTACATTAATTAAAGCATTTCTAAATCTATTATTAATAAGTATGTAGTCAATTTGGTTGCGCATTTTCTTATCAGAGCTTTTCATGTGCAGAGTCATATTTTATGGTGTTTAAACCATGTGTTCCCAATTATCATATCATTGATATTTGTCCATTCTATTAGTTTTTCTCTTCTTTCATTTCTTGTACCTAAACCATGATTCCCCACTACATCCTCCATTTCCCCCTTTCCTACTTTTGCATTAAAATCTCCAAGTATTATTTTTATTTCTTGTGATCCAATTTGAGCCAACGCTATGTCTATTTCGTCGTAAGTGTTGTATTTCTTCATCACTACCGCTTATTGTTGGTGCACATATATATATATATATATATATATATATATATATATATATATATATATATATATATATATATATATATATATATATATATATATATATGAACGGAATTTCCGGTTTTAGGTCAAGATGGCGAGACGTGTTTCTTTCTAGCTTGGATTAGAACGGTTGATCTGCGGTCCGACAAACCACCATCGTAAAACTTCCCGTTGTTTCAGAACCAGATTTCTGGCTCTAAATGTTATGTTAGACCAGAAATATCATCTAGAATCGCACTGGCATCTAGTGCCTTCAATAAACTGTCAAACATCTGGAAGTCAAAGACATTCAGCAAACACACAAAACTTAAAATCTTCAACTCTTGTGTGATTCCAGTGTTAACGTATGGATGTGAAAGTTGGAAATCAACGGTAGCTTTAGATAAAAAATTAGACAATTTTGAGAACAAATGTCTTAGAAGACTTCTAAACATCCACTGGACAGACTTCAGAACCAATTCGCAAATAAGACAAGAGACAAAGCAAGATACAGTATCAAATTTCATAAGAAGACGCCGTTGGAACTACATCGGCCATGTACTCAGAATGGACAAGACAAGACTCCCCTACCAAGCCCTCATAAGGTCACCTGTAGGGAAAAGAAAACGGGGAAGACCAAGAGAGACCCTGCGTAGAACCATCATTATAGAAGGCTCATTCAACGGCCAAGTAAATATCCAAGATCTACAACAGGTAGCAGCGAACCGCCTGGCATGGAGAGACAGGACTTCTGCCCTATGCGCCGCCTTAGGCTCAAGAGGAAAGACTAACTAAGACTAACTATATATAAACACAATATTGGCACTGATTATGTGGTTGTATCAAAAACACCCCAGGTAGTATTACAGCCAATTAAGTAAAACCCCTGTATCATGCCGTGGCAGAGGGATATATGCCCAGGAAGAGAAGAAGAGGAAGGCCAAAGATAAGATGGTTGCAGGATGTGGCAGATGATCTCCAGATGGGTGTATCGAACGCGGGACATCATGCTTATGATCGAGAAGTTTTCTGGGTGGTTGTTATGGGAGTGAAGTTTCTCAGGGGACATGCACCTGAATGAATGGATTACTTAGAATGATGTCACTAACACCATTGTAGCACTAAAACATATTACACATTAACATTAAAACAGATTTTGTGGCAGCAGTAAAAGTCTAAGTCATGGAACTTAAAGAATGTATGTAGCAGTAGTGAAACAGACTAAGTGAGGGAACTAAAAGAGAGCATGGTAGTAGTAAAACAAAGTCAGAGAACTACAAGAGAGTATGTCAGCAGTGAAACAGACTTAAGTCATGGAACTAAAAGACAGTATATGGCAGCAAAAAGCAGACCAAGTCATGGACTAAAATATTATGCCCTAGCAGTAAAACATAAGTTCTCCTCATGTCTGGCCGAGTAGCTAGAAAGCTGGGCTTCAATTTGGAAGACCCAGGTATGAATCCTTGGTAAGGTGACACAAATTTGTGTGTGTGTGTCAGAGGCAAAAAGAAAACCCTAACCTGCAGATTGCAGTGACTACACTAGCCAGGTGGCCTTAATTCTTCAGACTCAAGCCCCCCCCCCCTCCTCCAATCTCTCCTCCAACGCTGAAAGGTATTATAGGCAGTAATAATAGTAAATCATTAAAGCAGTAACACAGATTCTGTGACAGAGCAGTAAAACAGTTTATGTGATAGTAACAGAGATTCTGTGATAGCAGTAACACAGATTCTGTGATAGCAGTTACACAGACTAAATGGTGGTACTACATAAAATTCAGTGATACTCCTAAACAGATTAAGTGATAAATCTAAAACACATGTCAGCAATAAAACAGATTATGTGATAACAATAAAAAAGAATCTGTTTCAGCACTACAACATTACATGGTAGAGTTGCAACAGATGCCACAGTAGCCTTCAATCAGAATTTGCGCAAGTATTTCAACAGATTCTGTGCAACACAATCATTGTTAATAAAAACACAAGGTTAATTTTCAACAAACAGAAATAGAATTCCCTTGAAAATCAACTGTAAATGATGGAGAAATATAAATTAACAAGGAATTTTACCTGGGATGGTATGAAAGCTGTCCACAGTATGATAAAAAGGTCTGTATTGTAGTAAGATTAATTGTAAAATACGTGAGAATGTTGCAAGTAGGGAAAGTCACATACATACATACATATCATTAATATTTTCCCATCTGGGTATTAGTTTAGATTTGCAGATAATGGAATTGTGGTGAAGGGATTATGAAGGCAATTCGTAATCCTGCACACCATGCTCAAAACACATTTGCAGGCGATTTGGAAGCAGATTGCCTTGAGCTAAATCTCATTCAAAGGAATGAGTGCTGGTTGTTCAGAAAACAATGGCGAACTAATGAACATAAATTTGCCAAGAAATCATAAACAGCCAGAAAATTCTGGGGTTGAGTGCCACGTCCTGTAAAGGACAAGCAACTAAGGAGAGAGGACAATGGAATACCTAAAACCTGTGGAGGAAACATGATCAACTTAGATATAACATCAGCCAGTCTGTAGGTGCTAAATCACGACCTGGTTTCATCCTGGCATGCCTCTCCATAGATGTGAAGTTACAATACCAGTCTTGCCCATCCTGCTGAAGGAGAAGGGAAGGAGAGCCCTGCAACAGAGTCCCCAGGGAGATAGTACATCAGTATTAGGTTGGTAGGACAGTCTCGACAAAAACCTTACTCTGATAAATGTAAGCTCTTTTTGGAACCTAAAGGACCTGGAAGTCAAAGTATCAGCCTTAAGATTTAAAACTAAAATCTTCCAGGGAATTCACCAACCAACCAACATTTCACATTTACACTTTTCCCATATACACTTCTTAACGAAAGAGATCATCTTATAGAGAGCATCCTGTATCTTTGTTGATGCAATGAAATGTCACTCAGGATAATGAACATAGCAGTGTACAGAGAAGGAGAGACAGTGAAAGACCAGGAGATTGACTGCAACTTTCAATGATCCCATACTGTATTCGACAAACAATAAACAATTGCTTAAATATAATGAGTCGCTAGCAATTAGGCAGTTCCAGCCAGTTTTGTGCAAACAGAAAGAGTTCATGGTAAATTTGAGATTACCAAGGGGATAACAGATGTTCCACATTCAAACTATACCTGTGACTATGTGTTTTAATTGTTTCAGCTAAAGTATAATTCATTTATTAACTTCACATGGTATATAACTCTGCAGTGTGCACCTGACGAGATGCAGTGAAATATGCCAGGCAATAAATTGTGCAACATATTTTTTGATGCTTCTGTGTTTAAATTCACTAAGGGAATACATTGTTTTGAACAACTTTCAGAGACTGGGAGATTGACAACAACTTTCAGAGACTGGGAGATTGGCAACAACTCGAGGGGGGGGGGGGGGGGGGGAGAGAGAGAGAGAACAGGACGACGACGACGACTCGATTTCACGCGCTATTCTTAGCGACCAACGATTAACTTCCGGTTGTTACCATGTCCTGCTAGATTTGAATTATTCGAAACTAGCATGGTATGACGAAAGGGCAACCTACTCTGATATTTGCAGTATTGGTCCTTCTGCTAAGTGCCAAAAGTTTCAGGCCGAGAAACTGTTTTCTCTTGAATTTCTTGGAGTCTATTCACGAATAGTAAGCTAATGTGTCTTTTAACTCCTGAAGTAAAAAGAAGACTTAACTTTTTCTTGCATTTTTGAATTCCTCATTCAATTTTACATAAATGTGAAGAGTTTCAACATTGCTGGTGTTTGCTGGCGTTCAGGAAACAATATTTAGTAACATGGTCGTCACAACACAAAATTCAAGATTGCGGTGCCCATACAATTACAATAAACTATAGCGGACGTGTCATAACTGTCATTTACTGCCAATATAGTACCTTGCAGTGTATGGCAGAGGGGTCTTTGAGCCTGAGGAATAAAGGCCGCCTGGCTAGTGCATTCGCCGCGAACTGTGCAGGTTAGGATTTTCTTTTTGCCCCTGACAGAAACAAACTGACACCTTACCGAGGGATCGAACCTGGGCCTCCCGAATGATAGTCCGGCGTTCTAGCCTCTCGGCCAGCCGCTCCTCAGCGGACCTGTATTTATTTATAATTAGAACTGGTAATTTAACTATTAAAATTAAACAGAAAACAAGTGTCATTAAAGCAATAGTTTATCTGTGTAATTGTACAATTGTACACCATTTGATATGACTGAAAATAATTTTGAAAGCAAATTGTGAGACATGTATATAGTTTATAAATAATATTAATAATAATATTAACATAATACTAAATTATATTATACACCTGTAACAGGGGATTGGGTGGGGGGGGGGGGGGGTCGTTTAGCAGCATAGCTGTAGAAAAAATTAAATAATTAAATTTAAATAAAATACTGTGAAACATGTTTCATTTTTATAAATCCTCACCTATTTTAATTTTCTTTTTTGCATATTTCATTTTTAGTTTTACATTATGATAGTATTGATAGCGTCTGTTGGAAACATTTTTACCTAATTCCCAAAATGGAATTAGAATCAATTGTACTTTTTTTCAGCTTCCTATTCTTCTCATTCCATTCTTATACCTTAATGTAGTCACTGGAGAGTCTTCTTTGTGGTTATATGTTGTGTTTTGTGTATGTATTTGTTTGTAGATGAAGGCTAGTTGCAGCAACGTCCTATACGTATCGTAATTTTTTTCTGTAAAGCTGGATTACCTTGTGTTATTTTATATTTTTTATATTTTTGTTATAACATTTATAAACTATACTATTGTGCTATATGTATATATCTATTTCTAGGTTATTTTATGATTTATATTTTTCAGTTAAGAATTTTGCATGGAGATATTTGTTACAAAAGAGTTAACATTTATTGATGTAATTTTTTAAAATTTATCTTCTTGGGCTGGGAGAATGGTTTAATTAACTTATTCTATATATATTGCAGGCCCGATAGGGGGAAAAAAATGGGGAAGACCAAGGGAGACCCTGCATAGAGCCATCATCAGAGAAGGCTCATTCAATGGCCAAATAAACATCCAGGACCTACAACAGATAGCAACAAACCGCCAGGCATGGAGAGCAAGAAAGCTAATGCAGTGTATAGTGAACAGATCAAACAAATGTAAGTACATTTTCATAGTTTTTGGAGGGAGGATCATTTAACCCTTTACAGGGCAAGCATTTTGCCTTTGTCTATCTCTGAACGGGCAGGAATTTTTTAGGCATTTCCTGAGATGTTTAGGTTAGGTTAGTAAAAACATCATTTCTATGGTGTTAGTGAACAGAATGCTATAAAATAAAGAACAGAATGAACGAATGAACGAACAGACTTTATTTTCAAAGGGTAACAAATTGGGCACGCAGGCCCGTCTTACATTCGGCCCTTCCAATCACTAATCTTTCGTTCATCAATAGTGTGTAGGAAAAAACATTGTCAAATGAATTTTGTAAACATAAACAATGCATATTACGATGTTATGAGACACATCCACCACCCAACCACACATCCCCCCATTCACCCCACATCCCTCACCCAACTACACACACAACCCACACACATACATTCCCCCACCCATCCACCATATCCCCACACCTACATCTCACCACCCACACACCTCCCACTCACCACACACACCTCCCACTCACCACACCTCCCATCCACCCACACCCCAAGCACACATACATTCCCCAACCCACACATCCACCCACACACATCTCCCCACTCACTCACGTATCCTCCACCCGTCCCATTACCCACCAACAATCACCCACCCACATATCCTCCTCCACCCACACACCTCCAACCACCCAGCCAAACACACATCCCTCAACCACACATCTCTCCACCAACTCACATATTCCACACCTACCCACACACAAATTCCGCACCCACCCACATAATCTCCCATCTCCCCCAGCTCACTCACAGATCCCGAGCCCACCCATACAAACATGCCCCACCATCTCCTAACCTACACACACTCACCGACCCACATATCATCTACCACCCACACATCCTCCACCCACCCATCCCCCAACCAAACATACCTTAAACACACATCCCTTAACCACACACCCTTACCCATATACAATCACCCACCCACACATCCTCTACCCAACCACCCATCCCCCAGCCTCACACCCCTTAACCACACACCCCTACCCATACACACAGACATCCCCACCCACACACACATCTCCCCACCCATACACACATCCCTCACTCACATCCCCACCCACCAACACATCCCCCATTCACAAGCACATCCATGCACAGTAATAAATTTAAGCACTTACTGTTCATTGCATTAGATTGAATTAACGGTAGAAGATACTCTGGGGTATTTTCAGATATAATTTTATTCACTAATTTGGCATTGTTAAAAAGGAAGCGCTTTCAAAGTGGTAGAAGTCTTAGATGGCTGTATAATTTATTACTTTCAACGTGCTTTATGCTAGAAACTAGACATATAGCGCAGTTTTGAAGCGAACACAGCCGTTTCATATTAGATTTAGGGCATCCATCCCATATTGTGGAACAATAACCAAGAGGTGATTGGATATAGGATGCATAGAATATTTTTCATGTGCTTTCATCCAAAAAGTGCTGAATGTTAGCAAGTTGGTAATCTTGTTGTGCTATTCTCTTGGTAAGGATGTGAACATGAGAGCTCCAGTTTAAATGTCTGTCAATTAAAAGACCTAATGTTTTATATTCATTTACATTAATTATAGGTAACGTGTCCACGTGGAGCTCGAGTGGTGTCCCAGTTATGGCTAGGGTCTGTAGTTTTTGTCTGGTCGTTATTAGTATGGATTTGATTTTGTCGATGTTAATTAACATGGGTTTTCATTGCTCCATCTACTAAGGTTGTCAATTTCGTTTTTTAAAGAGCTCTCTAAGTCACTAAGGCTCTCTTGACTAGTGTATATAGTGCAGTCGTCTGCAAATAGGTCACACGAAGTATTGAGAATGAAGAATAACGAAGGCAGATTTAAAATTGTACTCACCTATAAAATAAATAATCCAATCTTGCCTGTAATCCACACATGAACACAAATATTTACAAAATACAACATATTGTATGTGATTGTCAGACATCTGTACACTATGTCATATACTATCACTTAATGTGCAATCACTTTCTTCAAAGTCCGAGAGAACTGCACATCCTATTGAAAAATAAATCATATGTCAAGTTAGGCCTCGCCACCCCGGACGCAATGATATCTGGCACTACGTTGTCCGTTTAAAAATAAACAAGCCACAGTAATAGAAGGCAAATAATACACAATTGGTGGACATTTTAAATTGTTAATTAGGTCACAGCACATCCTATCGAAAAATAAATAATATGTCAAGTTAGGCCTCACCACCCCGGACGCAATGATATATGGTACTACATTGTCCGTTTAAAATAAACAAGCCACAGTAATAGAAGGCAGAATTTATCAGATTCCCCTATCTCTTAGGACATCATTACATTTCCTGGTATTAAATTACGTCACCAAAAAATTCATAACTCTGCTTAGAATTAAACGTATACTCTTCGTTGAGATACCGTTGGATTCGTCTTGTCAAGCTGTATCCAAATGTTATGATTTAATAAGTAAATACCCAATATTTAAATATTGACCAAAATTGCTAAGTTTAGCAGTTATTAAATTTTCAATGTTTTTTTATTCTTCTCATAACTGCCCAATACCTCTGAAGTAGGAGTGGGTTCACCTGGTGGCGAGGAATACTGTTAATAGGGAAGGCTAATCCACAAGCAAAATTCAGTCCATCACTACTATAAATAGTGTGTATAGACTACGCTTGAGTTCAAACCAAGCGAGCGCCTCCCAAAAAAAATGCCAATAAATCTCTCATCTCATCTAATCATGTTCCTCTTGTACATTGCGGTGTCGAGGTGAAGTATAAACAGTGGGAGAGTGCCTGCTTATGGGCTTCATGTATCGATATTTCCATCAGTCTATCCATCATGTGCCATGCTGATAAGCGTGGGCGGTCATGTTCTGCCATCTCACTCGATCACCAGAGTCATGGATGAGCTCCGTGTTTCTTCAGAAACCACATTTCCACAGCCATCAACTGTTTTTCAGCTTGACTGCTTATTGTTCACGCTTAACATCCATACAAAAGTATAGGTTCTATGTAGCACTTCAATATTCCCATGGACTATTTTATTCCCTGTGTCCATCGTTTAAGTGGTTTGGCCTCTTCCTCTGCTTCCCTCTGGTCTGTACATCATTGATTATTGTGGTATACTGTTAGTTGGTAACCTACTTGCATGGCCAAACCATTCTTCACAGATCTTGGTCCTTGGTGTTCTGGATCAACTCTGCTGATATTCCTCCATGCTACCATCTCAGACCATCCAGCATCATTCCTCTGGGTCTGCCTCTGTCTCTTCTCACACTGATCCTTCTAAATGTCATGAAGTTTTTCGCTGCCTCTTTTCTAATTATATAACTAAAGAACACTGTTTTTCTCTTGCATATTGTTATAAATAATGTTTTACTTTGAGGTGAAGGCGACGGAATTTAATGCAAACTTCATGTGTGCTGGCGTTGTGAATTAAATCTACAGGCTGTTCAATTGAACTTAGAGGATTTCTTGTTCAGTAAGTACCACTGAACCTAAAATTGCTGAGTAAATCAGCCTGGGGTAGGGGTTGTTCGTATTGTCCTGCAAAGGACATGCAACATGTAACAAAATGTTCTACTTTGGGACAATCACTGTTAGTAACTCTAGCAGTCCAAGATATTTGCAATATTCGTCTCTGGAACATCTCCACTGCTTTCAAGCTCTTCCTAAATTTGTTCATTAGCGCTCCCTAATTCACTGCCATACAGCAAAATAGGTCCTATATAAGGAGCATGTCCTACCAATAGACGAGTCCACCGGATGGCGGATGGTGGAGTGGCCTCTAGATATTCTGTCTAGGGGTTAGCTGTGAATATGTTGAATAAGCAGCCGTGGACCAATACCGGCGGTGGTCACTGAGAGAACGAGTGTAAGATGGTGGGGAATGGAGCAACTATCTCTATAAAATACCTCTTAACTCTATGACGTGATCATCGGCGGGTAAGAGGCGCCATATATAACCTCCTCCCATCTGCTGCCTTGCAGGGTCTGTCTGTTAGACAAAGACTACAGTCAACTATACACAAACCCGTGGAAGGCAAGAGGAAACCACTGCTGTATTTTCCAAAGAAAATCATGCCCGTGAAACAAAATCGATAAAGATAATGACGTTAAAGGGGATTCCAGTGGAGTATCTTAATTCAGTAGGGTGCATCATGTGCTACATGTGATACCCGATCATCATCAAGCAACTGTATGCAAATTAAATGTTAAAAATGTGTGAACAGATTTTTGACAGTCATGTGTCATGGCTTGGAAGGGAGTCAACACACAAACTGATCCATGCCATTGGAAATCGCAATTTGTGGTGAGGCGTGATCACCCACGCCAGCCGGCATGGCACTGATGATGATGATGATAACATGACAGTACTCTCTGTCTCTGACATTCAATGATAGTGACTTATGACATAAAATACTTTTCCTTTTCTATAATACAGACAAGATCTACATAGCACTTTAATACTCATTTTCAGTAGAATATATACTAGAACACTACACTAAACAGAACTACGAAAGGTCTACGTTATAAGACAAACCTTACAGAAACCAGCATGATCAGCAGAAGATAGTTCAATTCAGGGGGAAACAACATTGCTGATATAGACTGATTCCGATAAAACAAACAGAAGAATAACACACATGCTCACACTCTCCCTGCAACTGACAAATATTTTATAAGTGATCATGTTCTTAACCTTGCAAAATACTGTTATCATACTATAACTTACGTGTGCTTGATTCAATTTCTGCGGCCAATTCCTGTAACTTGATGTCTTCATTTACAAGTACTTGCAGCAAAACATCCAGCCAAGAATCGTACAACACAAGTCTGCTAAACAGCAAGTAAGCTGCTGGGAGATTACCTAGACGGTCCACATTTGCTTTCACAATACCCTACAAACAAATTGCAACAATTGCTTTCACATTATCCTACAAACAAATTGCAACATTTGCTTTCACATTATCCTACAAACAAATTGCAACATTTCCTTTCACACTGTCCCATAAACAAATTGCAACATTTCCTTTCACATTATCCTACAAAAAATTGCAACGTGTCTTTTCACATTATCCTACAAACAAATTGCAGCATTTGCTTTCACAATACCCTATAATCAAATTGCAACATTTGCTTTCAGATTATGCTGTACATAAATTGCAACATTTCCTTTCACATTACTCCGTAAACAAATTGCAACATTTTCTTTCACATTATCCTACAAACAAACTGCAACAATCTCAGATCACAAAATCTGACATTTATACCATCTAGCCCCAGGTGTATCCAGTGTCAGTTTACCTGACACTTGCCGTTAATCGACTGGATCTTGGGAAGCTTAAGCTTGCATTCTAAGGCCAGATGTATTGCCTTTGGTGCTTTATATTAGTATTTGTTTTGTGTGTCCATGATATTGTCTATCTTTTAATGTTTTGGTCTTACTCTGACTCTTCATCCAACTCTGTTCTGATTCTATGTTCTTAACGGTAGTTGTTCAGGCTTCATTCTTATAAAAATGTCTTCTTCTTTTTGGTTCCTCTTTCAAGGAGCGCGTCTCTTACCTACTTATGCACCTCAAAAGTCACAATGTTCGACTTCGGCAAGCATCTGTGAAATGTTTGCTTCCTCTAGACAGATAACATACAAGGTCATGGGGCTCTATCCATCTCTGAGTAGGTTTCCTTACCTGGCAATTTTGCCAGAGGGGTGGCTGTATGGCCTACTCTTTGTGCGAGAAAATGCAGCTTGTGTTATCCCCACAGTAATCACAAAGTCACTATGAAATCTTTCTGTCTGCATAGCCCAGGTTTCAAATGCCTACTTGCTGTTGCCTAGGTGTATTTGGGTAAATGCTTATTGTTTGTAAGTGGTCTTTTTTTTTTTTTATTCTTCATCAAATACAATGCACACAATACTTTTGCTTTGTTCACTTTATGGCCACTATTTAGTAGGGAGTGCGAGATGGTCGAGGTTGGACATTTTTTAGCCTATAGACTGCATGGAGGTTGCCTGAAGGCTGATTAGCTCTCTTCTACCCATATCAGTTACTATGTGTATTTATTTCAGCCAAAATATAATTCATCAATTCACTGCATATGGTATATAACCTGATGAGATGCAGTGAAATATGACAGGCAGTAAACTGTGCAACCTACTGTTTGTGGCTCCTGTATTTAAATTCACTAAGGGAATACATTGTTTAAAATACACACCCTTTAACATTGTGTTTTGCCATTAGTATTTTGATTTCCAACTGCCGAGGGTGAAATCCACACAGTTCACGCTATGAATTAAACCAGGGCTTTACAAGCCAGAAGCAAAATACATCTTTTAAATGCTGTTATAGCAATTCAAAGCCAAAATCCCCATATGGAGAATTCAGTTTCTCCAAGTATTGCTAGTTGAATGATGAGAACACCATGGATGGATAGAAAAAGCAATACAGATATCTTGAAAGAAGTTAACTCACAAAGAGAACTGGTCATTCTATCAGTGAAAGACAGTTCAAAAGTTGGAGGGGAGGAGAGGCAGGGGAGACTAAGAGAGAAGATGCTGGGCAGTTTGACATCTTAGCATGGATTAACATCAGAAAAAAAATCATTGGCAGTACAAGAGATAGAAGGCTGTGCACAGATATGATCACCAATGGCATGACTATAAGAAGATGCTAGTAGTTCCACATGTACCATGCACGCACCATGGCTCTTACCAGAGCTCTCTTGTTAACCTGACAATGGATGGACAAATGGACATGGAGAAGAACAAGATGAGCATTTTTATCATGTTGGTTACATTAGTGGAGCCATCGGGACTGTCTATTAAGCAGTCTGACTCACACATAACATATGAAGAATGGATACAAGTATCAAGAGAGTGTGGTAAGTTGACTGACCCACACATAATATATGAAGAATGGATACAAGTACTAAGAGAGTGTGGTAAGCTGACTGACCCACACATAATATATGAAGAATGGATACAAGTACAACAGAGTGTGGTAAGCTGACTGACTCACACATAATATATGAAGAATGGATACAAGTACAACAGAGTGTGGTAAGCTGACTGACTCACACATAACATATGAAGAATGGATACAAGTACAACAGAGTGTGGTAAGCTGACTGACTCACACATAACATATGAAGAATGGATACAAGTACAACAGAGTGTGGTAAGCTGACTGACTCACACATAACATATGAAGAATGGATACAAGTACAACAGAGTGTGGTAAGTTGACTGACTCACACATAACATATGAAGAATGGATACAAGTATCAAGAGAGTGTGGTAAGTTGACTGACTCACACATAACATATGAAGAATGGATACAAGTACAACAGAGTGTGGTAAGCTGACTGACTCACACATAATATATGAAGAATAGATACAAGTACAACACAGTGTGGTAAGCTGACTGACTCACACATAACATATGAAGAATAGATACAAGTACAACACAGTGTGGTAAGCTGACTGACTCACACATAACATATGAAGAATGGATACAAGTATCAAGAGAGTGTGGTAAGTTGACTAACTCACACATAACATATGAAGAATGGATACAAGTACAACAGAGTGTGGTAAGCTGACTGACTCACACATAACATATGAAGAATGGATACAAGTATCAAGAGAGTGTGGTAAGTTGACTGACTCACACATAACATATGAAGAATGGATACAAGTACAACAGAGTGTGGTAAGCTGACTGACTCACACATAACATATGAAGAATGGATACAAGTATCAAGAGAGTGTGGTAAGTTGACTGACTCACACATAACATATGAAGAATGGATACAAGTACAACAGAGTGTGGTAAGCTGACTGACTCACACATAACATATGAAGAATGGATACAAGTACAACAGAGTGTGGTAAGTTGACTGACTCACACATAACATATGAAGAATGGATACAAGTATCAAGAGAGTGTGGTAAGTTGACTGACTCACACATAACATATGAAGAATGGATACAAGTACAACAGAGTGTGGTAAGCTGACTGACTCACACATAATATATGAAGAATAGATACAAGTACAACACAGTGTGGTAAGCTGACTGACTCACACATAACATATGAAGAATAGATACAAGTACAACAGAGTGTGGTAAGCTGACTGACTCACACATAACATATGAAGAATGGATACAAGTATCAACACAGTGTGGTTAGCTGACTGACTCACACATAACATATGAAGAATAGATACAAGTACAACACAGTGTGGTAAGCTGACTGACTCACACATAACATATGAAGAATGGACACAAGTACCAACAGAGTGTGGTACATTCTTTTTCAGTATACATCAGGCTGGATAGGGGTTAGTTTGTGACATATCCTTTACAGGACATCGCAGTCAACTCCAGCAGATTTTGGCTGTTTGTAATTCCTGGGCAAGTTTATGTTCAGTAGTTTGTCATTGATTTCTGAATGACTGGCACTCACACCATTGTATGGAAACCAATTCAAGGTGGTCTGCTTCCAAATTGCCTGCAGATGTGTTTCTAATGCAGTATGCGAGATTACGAATTGCATCTGTAACCCCTTCACCACAGAGCTGGCTAGGGATAGGGGTACAAAACCTGGTAACTCTGGAGGCAGAAGTTCAGGCCTTGATATTTCAGAATTCTTATGAAGGTGAGGTAGTCATCTACACAGATGGGTCTGTTGTTGCACAGGTGAAGTGCTCAAGGGCTTTTACAGCTCAGGTCAATAGGAGGAGTGTGAAGGAAGACTGCAATGTCTTCACCATGACAACAAGACACCTGACCATGGAGCTGATGGCAGTGACTAAAGCAATGGCCTGATTGTCAACTCAGATTCTCACCCTAGCAAGTTGTTTTCTGTGATTCAGTGAGTAAGCCCAGGAAGACCAAGATGGGCTGGGCTAGAAAACAGTGGATGGAATCTCTGAGGAGACCAGGATGATGGATGATAAACATTAGCTTCATTTTTGTGCCAAGCTAAGCAGATTTAAGAAGAAATGAACAACCTGATATTCTTGTGAGCTGGACTACTTTAGAAAAAGCAATATATGAGAGGAATTCCTATGAAAATCTTAAATTTTTTTTTTGGGGGGGGGGGGGGGGGGGGGGGGTGGTGGTGGTGTGTGTGTGAATATATACTGAAAAAATACAGAACAAATGTATCATTTTTCAATGTGTTCTGTGTTCTATGCAAGTCCTCCAGCGCCAATAAAGTGCTTGGATTCCTGTAGATACAATTCTCTGGGGTCACTACTTGGTGAGCCTTATCCAGTCGCGAACAGTTTGTCACAGAAGTCACGCTATTTTGAAACTTCCTACTCCACTCACAGACTTGCTGGACTAACAGGCATACATTAGCATACTGGACCTTCATCTGCCAATGAATTTCTATAGGTTTCACCCCTTCACTGGCAAAATAATGGATAACAGAACGCTGCTCCTCTTTGGTGCATGTCAAAACTGGGGCAGACATCTTTAAACTGACCTTATGACATCACCGTGTTCATCTGCACTGCGATGTAATGTGTTTAACACTCTTGACATCTTTAACAACAATATTGACAGGATACAAGGCAATGGCATGGTTGCTGCAATTTCTATCACACTTGTAATCTTTTCATTTGAAGGCCCCTTGTATACTGAATGCACTCAGAAAGGCAGGGCAACAAAACTAATCAAGTGATGACAGTGAATCTGCAACCTAGACCAGGCTGCAAGAGCATCAAGTCAAAAGGGGTGAAGCCAGACAAGAATAGAGGGTCAAGAAGAAGTCCATTAACACAGAACTGGTGTTGTCAGCTGACACACACTGAGGGAGATACTGAGGAGGGGATCCAAGCACTTACGGACTGAATGGTTCCGCTGACTAGCTACTGTTGCCACATGTATGATGCAGACACCGTAACTATCACCTAATGTCTCTTTTCAACAGAAATGAGCATAAAGAAGAAGAAGATGATAAGTATATCATGTTGATTACAATATTAGTGCCAGCTGGACTATCTAAGTTGACTGACTCACACATAACATATGCAGAAAATTTAACTTACACGATCAAACTTTGTGAACACTTTATCACTGCACTTGTGGAACACATGTAGAGCAGTGACCGGATCATCGATTTTTGCCACAAATAAATCACGAGTCATTTTTTCCAGTTTCCTGTTGTACTCAATGTACTGATCAGAAAGTGTTGACACAGAATCAGCCCTGTTAATGAAATAATTTGGAAATTATGTTTTAAACAAATAACAAAAAGAAATAATATGATGATTATTAAAGGCCCACCACCTCAAGGGGCATTGGTGGCGGAGTGGCTAGATGCTCACCAGCTGGCTCAATGGTCATTGGTTGAAATCCACATTTGGGTTGATTTATTTAACCATCAACTTGTGCTTCCCGGTCAAACCAGCCTAAAATGGGTACCAGGAAATATTTGGGGAAGCAAACGTGGCCGCCACGACACTGATCACACTCACCAAGTATTACTTGGTCTATACAAAATATGTGTCTAGAACCATAAGCCCAGTGCACTTTAATGCATGTAAAAGGGTCCTTTATGTTACTTGTACAACCTTCAGTATGAATATGCCATCACTGCAGCACCGAGGTAACAACTAGTGGAGCCTGGAGTCAACAGAGCAGTCATAGTGTTTGATCCTCAGTCCATATTGCTTAATGTTCAAAATGGACAGATGTGGCATGAGTGGGTACCCAACATTGACATTCCTCTCTTACAAAGACTTCAATTGCTGGCACTGCCACTCCTCTCTTACAAAGACTTCAACTGACAGCAAGCCGTCCAGGTGATGAGGACAGTCCTATTCATCTGGCGCTGGTTTCACCTTCACTCACTACAGTGTGTAGATGGGGTGTCCTAGGACACCACGGCAGTGACCACCACCCTTCCAGCATATTGGTGGAGAAAGGCAAAACCAGGCAGCATAAGCTAAAGGTAAAGACTTTCCAGTATGACAGTACAGGGCAAGATATGGTGAGTAAAATAAGACGTGATAAGCGCAGAAAGCTTCAGGGCAGGAAAAAAAGCTGGGAGCAGCCACCTTGGTGGAATTTCGAGGTGGAGAAGGCTTGGGTGAATAAGCGTAGTGCTGTAAGGAGATGGCAAAATGCCAAGAAGAACAGAGCTGGTCATCCTAGTCCCTGCATGCACTTAGAAAGAGAGATGCACACAAAAGTAAGCTATTTAAAAAAACTGGTCAAGGTGGTTAAAAGCGAAAAATGGGCAGAGGTGTGTCAAAGAGTAAGCACAGACAAGTCACTGGAATTGTTCTGGCGACTACATAAAAGCATGAGTGGTGTAGTCAAGAATAAGAGCATTTCTGACTTCCAAGGTGCTGACCTCATCTGGCAGAGGACTGACGAGGACAAGGGCAAAGCCCTCTTTGAACGCTATCTAGAGCAGAGCAACCAGACAGACATGGGAGGCCGAAATCTGGCCAAGGAGGTCACCTCAGACAGGTGCAAGGCCCAGAACACTTCGGATGAAGACACAGTGACAGTGAAAGAAATCAAGGCTGTGCTTCGACGATCAAAAAACAGCGCTCCAGGGCCTGATGGCATAAGATACGACGACATCAATAGGTGTACCGACAACGAGCTAGAGAAACTAGCAGACATGTACAACAACAGTATAGGGAGTGCTAGCATCAAGGAGGAGTGGTTACACAGCTATCTGATTCCCTTGCCGAAGCCTGACAAAGACCACACAAAAATTCAGGGATATCGAATTATAACCATGCAGAATACAATAGGCAAGCTGCTGGAGAAGGTAATTGCCAGGAAAATATCAAGCCAGCTAGAGAGGCAAGGTGTTTTCCCACCTACCCTGGGTGGGTACCGTCCAAAAAGAGAAACCTGGACCAATGCAGCAGTTTTTGCCCATGATGTCTATGAAGGTTTCCACTCAGGCATTGAAACCTTTGCTGCAGCGATTGATCTTGAGGACGCGTACAACAGAGTACCATTGGATTTTTTAATGCTTCAGCTTCTTGAACTCAAAGTAAGTCCATTCCTCCTTAGTTGGATCGCTGCAGCCCTCTTCCAACGGAAAGTAGTTTTTAGATGTGGCAGTTGGACTTCGGAACCAACAACAATATATCCTGGCCTACCACAGGGATCACCATTATCTCCGGTACTGTTCAACGCCTACACAGTGAGAATCACCAGTGAGCAGATCACAGGACCTGGCAGGACATTGTCATATGCCGATGATGTTTTAGTGTATCGTCAGGGTAAGGATAGAGAGCAGGTTGCTGTGGAACTACAAACCGAACTCAATAGCATAAGTACTTGGTGTGATGAAGCTGGGGCAATGGTCAACCCAACAAAGGCAACAGTGACTTGGTTCTCGTTGAATAATCATATTGTCAACACTCCAACACCAACTGTAAAGCTGTGTTCAGAGACGGTGGAAAGAACGCAGGCAATGAATTACCTGGGGATACGGTTTGATCGAAGCCTTGCTTATAATGAGCACATAGACCAGGTGATAACAAAGGCCAAGCGGGGTTTGGCTGCGATGCGGGTGATGGCGGCAGCAAACTGTGAGCAGCGCCATCTATGTCTTCTGTACGAGGGGCTGGTCATGTCTGTTTTTGAGTATGCAATGGCAATCCTGACTCTCAGCCGTAAGCAGATAGAAAGGATGGAAAGGATACAGAATGAAGCTATGCGCATTATTCTTGGATGTACAAGAGATACAGCATGCAGGGCGATGCGCTACCTTCTTGATTTTCCAACCATTGAAGAGAGAATACAAGTTTGCAGAGCACGCGCCTACCTCAGAGTTAACGCAAACACACAACATCCACTGCATAGTGAAATTATGAAGGTGAAGGGCAGCAGGTTAAAAAGAGGACGGTCGTGGATGGGTCAAGCCGAAGACATTCTTCAACAGGTGTGTTCACTTGAGGACTTAGAACCTGGCGAGGAGTGGGTACAAGTGCCAACAGATTTCTGCACATCCTTTTCAGTTTGCATCCAACTAGATAGAAAATGCAGACAAGAAAATCCGGCTGCTGTGGAGGCTGAAGTACAAGCGTTGATTTTCGAGAATTCGCTAGACGGTGATGCTGTCATCTACACAGATGGGTCGGTCGTCCGACATGTGAGAAGCTCATGGGCCTTTACGGCTCGGGCCGGAGGGAGAATTGTGAAGGAGGACTCTGGTGCTTTCACTGAAACCACAAGTAGCCTGACTATGGAAGTCATGGCAGTAAGTAAAGCAATAAGATGGCTAGAGACACAGACATTCACTAGGGCATGTTTCCTTAGCGACTCAATGAACATGATCAAGAGGATAGAGGAGGGGTCGATCCGAAGAGAATGGTTGCTGCCTCTGGAGCGGTCTCGGCTGGCAAAGATTAGTTTCATCTTCGTGCCAGGGCATGCGGGAGTACAAGGAAATGAGCGGGCTGACAAGCTCGCAGGTGAGGCTACGGTGGAGGGCGGACGCGCCATGGACCAGGCTGACATTCTGAATGCTCTACGAGAAGTAAGACTTTTGCGTGAACCAAGTGATGACTGTGAATCTACAACCATGGCCAGACTGCGAGAACAGCAAATTAAAAGAGGGGTGGCCAAACAAGAACACTACGCAGGAAGCCAAAGAAGATTGATAAACCAACACAGAACACGCTGCTGGATTTGCTGAGGAGGGGATCTGAGCACTTATGGACTGAATGGTTCGATGTGCAATGAGGATGATCTGTCGACTAACTAACTAACTAACTAAAGACTTCAATTACTGGCACTGCCACTCCTCTCTTACAAAGACTTCAATTGGTACACTGTGTCCAGATCATGCCAGGGTGTCAGGCAACAAGCCAGCTGACCTGTTGGTTTCAAGAGTGGCAGTGGGTGGAATTCTCCCCCCCCCCCCCCCCCCCAATTGTTACAGGGGCAATAAAGAGAAAGAACAGTAATACTGTAATCTACCATGCACATCATAAGCAGTGACTAAGGAGGCTCCGCCTGTGTGCTAACAGAACCCTAGGGGAAGCAAAGAACACTAACACTACAATCTGCCACGCATGTTGTAAGAGCGCAACTAAGTCGAGATTCCACCTGTGCGTTATAGAGACTCTTAAAGGAAGCAAAGAATATCACACTGTAGATAAAGTTAGTTGCATATACTTTACAGGATGTCGCAATCAACCTCAGAAATTTTTGGCTGTTTGTGATTTCTTGGCAAATTTATGTTCAGTAGTTTGCCAATGCTTTCTGAACGACGAGCACTCACACTTTCTGTACAGGAAACCAACGCTAGGCAGTCTGCTTCCAAATTGCCCGCAGCTGTGTTTCGAATGTGGTATGCGGGATTACGAATTGCAGTAGTAACCCCTTTGCCACAGAGTTGGTATCACCTACCATCGTTTCAATATTTAAAGAGGTGACCAAAGAAAGTTCAGCATGAGGCTGGTTTTCCCATTCTGTAGAAAATCTTTAACTGAAAATACCAACCAATCATAAACATATCCAAAGAGACGGGCTTGATGTGAGTTGGTTGTGGACACATATCCCAAAGGAGGGATAAAGAATGAAAACTGAAAGAAAGAAGAAGTTGGCGGAACTCTCATGGGATATTGAACAACTATCATGATCGGCATCCCCGCACATTGGGTGTTCCTGTTTGGGATGTCATGTTATCATGATTGACATCACCACACGTTGGGTGTTTCTGTCTGGGATGTCATGTTATCCTGATCAACATCCCCACACATTGGGTATTCCTAACTGGGATGCAGTTGTCTGCATGACCACCATGAGCAGAACTGTCATTTGCATCTGTTCAGCACATACAAAACTTTACAGTCTGCCACCTAAGCTGTACATACAACACTTCACAGTCTGCCATCTAAGCTGTTCATAAACTAATGTTGCCCCTGAATGACGACTTAAGAAACTGGGTGCATGCACAACTGTGTCATTTTCCCAAAACCTCTGTCCTCTTGACTCTACATATCTGATGTATAATCGCAGCAACAACTGCCTGAGACAGGCTAATGAAACTAGAACATTATATACAACATTAAGAAAGAGACAAACAGCTTTCTTCAGTCATGTGATGAGAAGAGAGGCATTGGAGAACATCATGACAACTGAAAAGATCGAGGGGAAGAGAGGCAGAGGCGGACCTAGAGAAATGATGCTGGATCGATTGAGACAGTGACCTGGAGGAATACCATCAGCAGAGTTAATCCAGAACACCAAAGACCGAGATCTGTGGAGAGCCATGAACACCTACGCCAGCTGGCGGGGCACTTGATGATGATGATGAATCGCAGCAGCTTAACAGATTCAGTGCTAACCAAAAAGTAGGTTTTGACCAAACAAAAATGGCTGGCGGAAAATGGGAAGTAGGGGTGGGTCACAGTTATGAGATAAAAGTTGGAAAAGTAGTTAATATGGCAGTATACATGTTATATTATATATCACATTAAGAAGATTGCTTGGGGAAGCTACTATATTTATATTTTAATTGAGATATTTCGCAATGATAACATCTCAACAATCTATAAGCACATGGCAGACATAGGAAGTCGCTTAAGACGATTAATCATCCCGTGGAACTTAATCAGTTAATGCTCATTGTTACATCAGTTGTTGGGTTGTCATTCTACAACCTTGTTAATTACAATCAAAAACAAGTAATACATACCTTGTATCTCTACGGGACCTTTGATAGCTGGCAGACTCTTGTTCTATCAGATGAAGAGAAAAATACAGATATATACATAGAGAGAGAGAGAGAGAGAGAGAGAGAGAGAGAGAGAGAGAGAGAGAGAGAGAGAGAGAGAGAGAGAGACAGACAGACAGACAAACAGACAGACAGACAGACAGAGACAGAGAGACAGAGAGAGAGAGAGAGAGAGAGAACGAACGAACAGACTTTATTTTCAAAGGGTAACAAATTGGGCACGCAGGCCCGTCTTACATTCGGCCCTTCCATTCACTCATCTTTCTTTCATCAACAGTGCATAGGAAAAAACATTGTCACATGAATTTTGTAAACATATTACTATGTTATGAGACACATCCACCACCCACCCACACATCCCCCATTCACTCCAACTCCCCCACCCAACCACACAAATAACCCACACACACATACATTCCCCACCCATCCACCACATCCCTACACCTACACATCTCCCACCCACACACACCTCTCACCCACCACACATCCCATCCACCCACACCCCAAGTACACATACATTCAATAACCCACACATCCCCCACCTACACACATCTCCCCACCCACTCACATATCCTCTACCCGTCCCATTACCCACCAACAATCACTCACCCACATATCCTCCTCCACCCACACACCTCCACCCACTCAACCAAACACACATTCCTCAACCACACACACATCTCCCCGTCAACTCACATATTCCGCACCTACCCACACACAAATTCCGCACCCACCCACATAATCTCCCATCTCCCCCAGCCCACTCACAGATCCCGAGCCCACACCTACAAACATCCCCCACCATCTCCTAACCTGCACACACTCACCCACCCACATATCCTCTACCCACCCACACATCCTCTACCCACCCATCCCCAACCAAATATCCCTTAACCACACACCCTTACTCATATACAATCACCCACCCACACATCCTCTACCCAACCACACATCCTCCATCAACCCATCCCCCAGCCACACCTACCACACCCTACCCATATACACACACATCCCCACCCACGCACAATCTCCCCACCCATACACACATCCCTCACACACATCCCCACCCACCAACACATCCCCCATTCACAAACACACACCTCCCATCCACGCACACACACAACCCACACACACATCCCCAACTCATACACTCATCCCCTCACACATCCCTAGACACATGTACTTATCCCTCAACCACTAACACCCACACATCCCTTACCCACTCATCAACACATATATCTCCTATCTACCCACCCACACTCACACACCCCAAACACCCATCTAAGCACACATCCCCCACCCTCACACACATAATTCACCAACCCGCAAGCCCAACCACACCTTCACCCACCCACACACACATCATTTATCCATACCCAGCTCCCCTCCCACACAACACCACACCCACACACATCCAAAAGACACATCCCTCACCCACACACACACATCTCCCCACACATCTCCTACCCATACACACATCCCCCAACTACAACCACCCTCACTACCCACACATACATCCTCCATCCAGCCACACACCCCCACCCAGCCAGACATATCCCCCACCCACTAAACACATCTCCAAATCCATCACCCACACCCATCATGCACCCCTCCCCAACCCACATACATCCCCCACACATATCTCACCCACACACACTCCCCACCCATCCACCCAAACATCCCACACCCAGACACATCCCTCATCCACACCCCCAAAACCACAACCACCTCCACCTGCACACATCTCCCACCCACCACATATCCCCACACGCACATCTCCCCACCCATACATATACCCCCACCCATCCCATAACCCACCATCAACCATCCACCAACATATCCTCCACCACCCACTCACCCACAACCACCTAGCCAAACACACATCCTCACCCGCACACACATCTCCCCGCCAACCCATATATCCCGCACGTATCCACACAAATCCCACACAATCCCACCCCGCCCACCCACACACACACACATCCCCCCCCATCCCCCAACCTACTATTATGATCAAACTCCCACACTTTACAAACACATACAGTGACGATTGTTGTGAGCATTGTCGTAAAATTGTAAAGAAAATGGAGAAAAATTGTACATATACATTTTGTAACTTAAAAATTAGTGATGCAATTCAACTCTCTCTCTCTCTCTCTCTCTCTCTCTCTCTCTCTCTCTCTCTCTCTCTCACACACACACTCATACTCTCTAATTCTCTCACCCACTCTACAGTGATGTACATGTGTTCATGTTATAAATAATAACATCAGTTGGCATTCAAAATGGTAATATGAACATGAGAATACACAACATATATGGAATAGCATGTTACATGATATGCGTGCGCTTAAATCTCTCTCTCTCTCTCTCTTTCTCGCTCTCTTCTCACTAACACACACCCATAGACACTCACAAACAATGGCCGCACACATACACACATTAACAAATCCATTCTTCCACTGTCTTCTCTCGTTCGCTCACTCTCCCCCCCCCCCCACTCTCTCTCACTCTCTCTCTCTCACTCGCAATCACTATTTCACCCTTTAAGTCACTTTCTCCATCTTTCATTTACTCAATATCACACTCTCTTTCACTCTAACTCACACGCAGACAGACACACACCCTTTCGCTATCAAATGCACACTCCCTCGCGTGCGCAAGAAAGCATACACACATACACACACGAGCATACACACAATATACACACGCAAATACACACATATCCCCACGCACACATCCACACATACACACCCATATACACATACACACACACAAATACACACTCCCTCGCATACATACACACAATCATGCACTCACATACACGAACATATATATATATATATATATATATATATATATATATATATATATATATTATATATATATATACATACACACACACACACACACACATATTATATATATATATATATATATATATATATATATATATATATATATATATATATATATATATACACACACATATATATATATATATATATATATATATATATATATATATATATATATATATATATATATATGTGTGTGTGTATATATATATATATATATATATATATATATATATATATATATATATATATATATATATATACATACACACATATATACAAGCACATACACACACACGCACATACAAATAAACACACGCATACATTTACGCACACATATAAACATACTTACACACACAAGCACACATATAAACACACATTTATACACACTTACACATACACACCTACATTCAGACGTGCACACACATAAACACACGCATACACACATATGGACACACGTACACACCAACCCATCCACCCACACACTTACTCACACATACACGCTGCCTCACATAATCTCACCCTCACTCACTCTCTTACAAGCACAGACAAGTACACACACACATTCACCCACTCTCTCTTACTCACCCTTCAATCACCTGCACATCCCACACCTCCCCACCTCTCACACATCTCCCCTCCCGCACAAAACTCCACCCATAAACACATCCCCCCCCCCACACACACACACACCCTGCACATATCTTCCCCATACACATCCCCGCCCACACATCTCCCCACCAACTCACACATCCTCCACCTACAAACATTCTCGCCACCCACACATACATCCTCCACCCACTCACATTTACCCCATCCATACTCACACACTCCCACCCACGCAGACATATCCCATTCACAGACACCCCCACACTCATCCCCCACACCCATTACACACCCATCCCCCAACCCACACAATCTCCTGCACACCCATTCACCCACCCAAACAAAAAAAAAAAGCGTAAAAATTAGTGATGCAATTCAACTCTCCCTTCTCTCTCTCTCTCTCTCTCTCTCTCTCTCTCTCTCTCTCTCTCTCTCTCTCTCTCTCTCTCTCTCTCTTGCTCTCTCTCCCTCTCTCACTCACATCACAGTAATGTTATATTATACATAATAAAATCAAATGGCATACAACATGATAAGATGAGAATAAAAAAAACAAAACAACAACAACAAAAAAACATATGGAATGGCATGTTACAGGACAATCAAGTGGCATTAAACGATACCTCGTAATATGAAAGATGAGAATACATAAAAAAATATGGAATAGCATGTTACATGAACTGCGTGCACTCAACTCTAACTCTCTCTCTCTTCTCTCACACACATGTACATACACACACCCGCACACATCCATATACTTACTCACACGTACTCACATAACACCCGAATATACACTCCCTCGCATACACTGCATGCATGCACACTTACACATACAAAGATATACAATACATACACGAACACACACACACACATCCATACACACATACGCACACGAACATGCATATAAATGCATATAAACACATGAACGCAACCTTAACACACGTACAGACATACACACAGAGGCACACACAGATACACACATGGACACACACATATACACCCATCCAGACATAACACACACATACATCATACTTTCTTATGCACTCTCTCATTCACCCACGCTCTCTCGCTCTCACACTCACTCATTCGAGCACATACACGCATACCCACAAATTCTCTCTCACTCACTCACGCTCCCTTACTCACTCATTTACTAGCTGACTCTCTAACTCACACTCACTCACTAACTTTCACACTCTATCACACAGACAGGCAGACACACAACACACCCACTCTCTCAGATTCACTCATTCTCTAACTAAATCTCTCACACATATGTCCACACACACCCACTCACTTTTACACTCACTCAGGCACACGCGCATGCATACTCACTCACTCTCACTCATACTAATTCTTCCACTCACACTCTTTCTCACTCACTCTCTCACCCACTGTCTCGCTCACACACATACAGTGAAGAATGATAGTGGAAAAATGATACTAGTAGGTGATTTATGGGGGCATATAGTCGGTATGAAGTAAGTATTGAAAGAGTTTTCGGTTGAATGTGTAGGGACTCATTGGTGTTTTCAGTTCTGGTGGAAGGCTATTCCACAAGTGAGCACCAGAATATGCGAAACAAGTTTTGTATAAGTCCAAGCTAGGCTTAGGAAGCTGTAATAAATTTAAGCGCTTACTATTCATTGCATTAGATTGAATTAACGGTAGAAGATACTCTGGGGTATTTTCAGATATAATTTTATTCACTAATTTGGCTTTGTTAAAAAGGAAGCGCTTTTGAAGTGGTAGAAGTCTTAGATGGCTGTATAATTTATTACTTTCAACGTGCTTTATGCTAGAAACTAGACGTATAGCGCGGTTTTGAAGCGAACACAATCGTTTCATATTAGATTTAGGGCAACCATCCCAGACTGTGGAACAATAATCGAGAGGTGATTGGATATAGGAAGCATAGAATATTTTTCGTGTGCTTTCATCCAAAAAGTGTTGAATTTTAGCAAGTTGGTAAACTTTTTGTGCTATTCTTTTGGTAAGGACGTGAAGATGAGGGCTCCAGTTTAAATGTCTGTCAATTAAAAGACCTAATGTTTTATGTTCATTTACATTAATTATAGGTAACGTGTCCACGTGGAGCTCGGGCGGTGTCCCAGTCATGGCTAGTGTCTGTAGTTTTTGTCTGGTCGTTATTAGCATGGATTTGGTTTTGTCGATGTTAATTAACATGCGATTTTCATTGCTCCATCTACTAAGGTTGTCAAGTTCATTTTGTAAAGAGCTCTCAAAGTCACAAAGGCTCTCTTGACTTGTGTAAATAGTACAGTCGTCCGCAAATAGATCACACGAAGTATTGAGGTATAAAGGAAGATCGTTAATATACACTGCAAAAAGCAGCGGACCTAGTATTGAGCCCTGAGGCACCCCAAAATTAAGTTGTGTGGGTCTTGATAGACAGTTATTGAAGGACACTACTTGTTGTCTGTCAGATAAAAATGACGTAATTAGGTTCACCATGTGGTGCTAGTCTTCATGTGTTTTAATTTTCTAATTAAAATATCATGATCTACCATATCAAAGGCTTTTTTAAAGTCTACAAATACTGCTCCACAAATGTTGCCATTGTTGATACAAAGATGCCAGTTATCGGTCATTTTTGTAAGGGCACTATGGCAAGAATATTTAGGTCGAAACCCAGATTGACTGTCAATTATTAGATCGTTGTTCATTAAATGATGTAGAGAGAGAGAGACAGAGACAGAGACAGAGAGAGAAAGACAGAGAGAGAGAGAGAGAGAAAGAGAGAGAGCATGTTACCTAGAGGCAGTTTTAGCATAAGGTTGTGAATAGTTGGACAATTGCTAAACAAACAAACAAACAAACAAAAATCCCTCCAGGTTTCATAGAGAAGAATGGTGAAATATCTTGAACAGTCATAATGATTAATCTAAATGTTTCGAAAAGGGCTAACTAAGAAACAAAGACAACTTATCACCAACACAAGAAAAAAGACAATCAACATGTCTGGCCACATTATGAGAAGATAACCGACGCTGTGGCGAAGGGGTTACAGACACAATCAACACTGATGCATGTGATTTGGTAGCAGACCACCTTGTGCTGGTGTTCATACACTGGCACGAGTGTTGGTCATTCAGAGAAGCAGCCAACAAATGTTTGGGTTGACTGCAACGTCCTGTAATAGATATGCAGTCAACTTTGTTTTATGGGAGGATAAAAACTGGAAAATGTGACAAAGATATGTGCTAAGATAGATAAAGACAAGTGACAGAAGATTCTTGAAGACTTGCGTCATAACATGGAATGGTGTTAGGACACAAACTTATACATACTGTTGCAGATTGCAAGATGTGGAGAAGCATGATCGCTTATTCCATTCGGCAAAGCACTTGATGGTGGTGATGATGATGTTTTATAGTCTATGTGTATATTTCACTTGATGGTGGTGATGATGATGTTTTATAGTGTGTGTGGGTATATTTCAATTTCATTTTCTTTGCAGTGCATGGCAATCACTCCATACTCCTACTGGTTGTTGGTGATTTACTGTACAATTTTATGTTCAGTAGTTTGCCATTGCTTTCTGAAATAGAAGTCAATGTTTAAGTACAAACGACTGATGTGTGGAATGAACACATTGCCAGCATATAGGAAGTTAGAGCGCATGTGCGTTGGACATCTCGGCCTCGTCAACTTCTCTCTCTCTCTCTCTCTCTCTCTCTCTCTCTCTCTCTCTCTCTCTCTCTCTCTATATATATATATATATATATATATATATATATATATATATATATATATATATATATATATATATATATATATATATATATATATATATTTGCCGTGCCAAAAAGCGTGGGCGGTTATGTTTCGCCATATAAAACAATCACCAGAGTAATGGATCAGCTCTGTGTTCTTGTTTTGACCATGCCATGTGGTCAAGCTATCCAGATATTTACTTCTTTGCCTTCCCCTTATTCTTTTCCCAATCAATCTTGCAATTTGTCTGAAGCGTAGTCCATACATGTGCTACTGCTAGTGAGTGCACTGCACTGTATAATTATTTATTATTAACATGTCTGACTAATCAACAATATTAAAGGAAAGTATGACGTTGATTATCATTGTTTGCTGCCATCATTTTTATTGACATTGAATTGCGGTCCTCGTTAATCTGTTGTAATGGTTTGGAACGGACGAGTGTAATTTTAGGACACCAGCATTACAGCAGAGCAACCCGACGAGAATGCAGTACGGCTGCTTTTCAGTTCACCAACCAGGGATTGACCCCCTTCTCCATCAGTGCGGTCATCAACATATCATAGCGAAATCTATTGTACGCATCCTCGAGATCAAGCGCTGCCACCATCGTTTCCTGTCTACTCTGGAACCCCTCATAAACGTCAAAGGCAAAAGTGGCTGCGTTTGACCAGATATCCTTTCCTGGTCTGTAACTCCCCAGGCCTCTTGGAAGAAGCTTCACCCTTTCCAAAAACTCTTGTAGCTTGACAGCGACTATCTTCTCTAAAACCTTCCCAAATGTATTTTGAAGGGTGATGATCCTAAAGCCGCTAAGCTTTGAATGATCCTTGAATGAGTTTGGGAGAGGGATGAGATAGATATGTAACCAATCCTGCGGTACTGATGCTGTCCTAATGCTCTGGTTAAAGCAGTCGGTCATCTCCTTCAGGTCTACATCGCTCAAAACCTTCATGTGGCCATACCTAACACCATCGGGCCCTGGTGCCGTCTTAACATCTTCCACCCGTATGATGTCTTCATAATGCATATTCTCCATTGTGCCAGATAACTCCTTTATAACTGCATCCCTGGTATCCGCATCATTATGATTGGTCTGCTCTAAAAATCTCTGGAGAAACGCCGCCCCTTTCTCTTTGTCTGTTGTCACGCGCACACCATCCTCTCTATAAATTGTTCCCACTTTCATAGGCCGATCTTTTCTTTGCATTTGTCTGTGCAGTTTCCGGAATTTTTGCAGTGTTTTATCATCTCCAATCTCCTTCATAAAACATTCCCATTTTGCATTTTTGGCCTCTGCAGCACATCGCTTGAAAGCCTCCACCTTGTTTTTCTTGATATTTTCCGCTGTGTCCACTTCCTCTCGTGAGCTTCGGGGTGTCTGTCGCACTTTCTTGAGCTGCTTCACTGCAGCTCTCTTTGCTTTGCAAGCATTTTCTACTTCTGAGGTCCACCATGGGGACTGCAAAAATGGAGTTTTAACAGCCCCGTTGCATGCCCCGTGTCTGAGGCGTCCAAGAAGGCTGTCGATCCAGTCATACCGAAAGGTCTTGTGCGCTCTCCCAGCCTTAACTTTCCTGGATTTAGAAATCAGGACTGAGCATGGCATGTGATCACTCCCATGGCCATTCAAAGCACTCCACTTTACATCAAGGAATGATGACTGGGAGACAAGTGCCAAGTCAATAGCAGTGTCTGCATCGCCAAGTCTCATTGCCATTCTAGTCGGCCTACCATCATTTATGCAGACCACATCGGAGTCCACCATGACATCCACAAGGGCATTTCCCTGTCGGTTTTCTCCACTACTGTCCCAATCTCTGTTCCACGCATTGAAATCTCCAAATATGAGTAGCCAATCACCTGATAGCCCGGAACCTGATTGCATATGCATGAAGAAGGCTTTCAACTATGTTGAAGGTAAGCACAATGTAATATTAAGATAGTTATACTCCTTTCCCAGAAGATGGTAAGTTGGTGTGGTGTAAAAATGTGATTAGTCCTTAAGAACTTAGCTCAGGAGAGACTAAGCACTATAATCAGATGTCGTAGTTCATTTAAAATCTGTGCACTAGGTTAAACCATAGTGAGGGTTTTCTTCTAGTTATGCAGCTTCTATGAAAGCCTAAGCATTGTGCCTAAGTTGTGCATTTTACTCCTTAAACAGTTAAGCTAAGTCAGAAGTGATTTAGGAGTTTGTGTTTAACTTAGGATATAGAAGGTTAGAATCATTAGTTTAGTAGTAAGGACCTATCTTAAATGTGCAATTACTAGTAGGGGGAATTTAAACAGAGATGTGGCGGTTTGCAATAGGTATACTACACGGCTTCCCTCTCAGACAGCTGTTCCCTTGGAAAACTGTAGATTTGAGCAACCTTAGCAAGCTGATGTTTCCGCTCTAATTCGTTCTACTCTCTTCTCCCTCCTCTGATTTCTGTACAGAATCTGAAAGAAGATGTCTGCTGAGAAAGTCTGCTCCTACGTTTATCCTTCCAGGAACATATTCTATTTGAAATGAATATGGTTGTAGGAGTAACAACCATCTCATAAGTTGAGCGTTTAAGTTTTTGGAGGCAGCCAGGAACATGAGAGGTTGATGATCGCACTGTATTGTGAAATGTTTCCCATACAGGTACGACTGGAACTTCTCTACCGCCCAAACTAAAGCTAAGCATTCTTTTTCAATAATAGAACAGTTGTGCTCCGATGAGTTCAATTTTCAACTAGCATAGGCAACTGGAAAGTGTAATGATTGTTCCTCGTCCTTCCCTTGCAGTAAGGTAGCCCCACTTCCTATGCTGCTTGCGTCCGTCCTAAGTATAAATGGATGTATGAGATCTGGCAGGTGGAGAACTGGTTTAGCAGTTAAAGCTTTCTTTAGCTCCGAATATGCTCTCTCGTAGTCAGCAGACCAAACGACTTTCTCTGGTTCCCTTTTCCGAGTGAGATCTGTCAACGGTGATGTGCGAGAATTGCCCTTCGGGATGTATCTTTGATAAAATCCGCAGAGGGATACAAAAGATTGAACATCCTTCTTGGTTCTGGGATGCGATGCATTCCTTAGTTTTACCACACTGCCCTCATGAGGTTGCATTTGTCCTTGAGAAATTGTGTGTCCCAAAAAATCCAATTGCCAGGATCTAATCTCACACTTCTTGGGTCTGGCTGTCAACCCCACTTCCTTCAGGCGGTTGAATAGTATCTTCAATGTCTTAAGATGCTCCTCGAATGTTCCTGTAGCAATCAGGATGTCATCCATGAAGTTGCTAAGGTGTGGATGTTGCAATGGGTCCAGTGGTTTCCTCATCATCCGAGTGAAGACTCTTGAAGCACTGCTTAATCCAAAAGGAAGAACATTAAATTTGTAGTGTCTATCAGGAGTGCTGAGGGCTAATCACGGTCTTACTTTCTTTTTCACTGGGATTTGATAGTATCCCTTACTGAGATCTATCCTCGTGAAGAATTTTGCTCTGTTAAGGCTGGTGAAAAGTTGAATATGATCCGGCAGCGGTTCAGGCTGAAACTCTATTATAGAGTTTAGCAGCCTATGATCAATGCACAACCGATGTTCACCGTTGGGTTTCCTCAATAGAACTACACTTGTATTATAAGGAGATTCTGAAGGTGGTATTATCCGAGCTAAAAGCAGTTGTTGGATTTCATCCGTGAGAGTTTTAGCTTTTGCGTATGGAACAAGGCAGGCTTTGACTCGCACAGGTGTTGGATCCTTCAATTTCATGTCGAATTCTATGAGATCCGTCAGTCCTGGTTTGTCTGTTAGTATCTCAGCGTAGGTCTCTAAGCACTCTCAAATCTGATGCTACTGATCCATCGTTAATGTTGGGCTGATGTCCACATCTTGATAAGTCTCTTTGATCTGCAGAGAATACTCAACTCCCATTGAGTTTCCTTGTTCAACTTCCATTTCTACGGCGAAATCTATCAAATGTGCTGTCTTGGTGGTGGGTCTCTGATTGTATTTTCGTAACAGGTTGAGATGAAAGATTTTGTCTTTTCCCTTTATAGAGGTCTTGTAGTTCGGGAAATTTTATCCTTTACTACACAAGGTCCTTTTCAACCGATCTGCAACTTGTTTTGGCTCATGGGGAGAAGCAATACCACTTTCTCTCCCACTTCTAACTCTCGATCCTTTGCTTTCCTGTTTAAATGTTTAGGCATTCTACGTCGTACTATTCATGGATTCGTTGCGGCTAATTTCCAGCCAAGTTGAAGGTGTTGTTTTAACTCTTCCACATATGTAGATGCAGTCACAACAGTCTCATCAACTGAATTGTCAGTCCATCTACGCAGAAAAGCTTTCAACGGTCCCTTGATTGGACGCCCGAACAACTATGTTAATGGTGCAATTCCCGTAGATTTGTGTTGTACTTCTCGGTAAGCAAAAAGTGCTGCCGGAATGTACGTATCCCACGCATCTGGTTTTTCTTGAGCTAGTTTCTTCAAGATGGTTATTAGGGTCCCATTAAATGATTCCACAGCTCAATTTGAAGCAGAGTGGTACAGTGAAGTATGTATCTGTCTAGACTGGAATAGTCTAAAAACTTCCTCCATTAGCTTTCCTCGAAACTGCGATCCATTATCAGTTAGGATCCTGAGTGAAATCCTAATCTGGTAAATATACCAAGTAGAGCTTCTGCTATATGCTTGGAATCACTCGATGGCATAGGCCCTGCTTCAATCCACATCAAGCATGTGTCCACGAGTGTTAGTATAAATCGGTTCCTTCTATTCGACTTGTTGAGAGGTCCATCTATGTCCACAGCCACTTTCTCAAATGGTGAGACTGCATCATCTGAACATTCAGTCTGCATCATGTAAATGTCAAACATCATTGTCAATGTTCACAAACTCCTCTGGTTCAATGTTCAGCTCTTTATGCAATCTAGCAAGTAATCGCTCCACTGAAATTTCAGTAACATTGCTCTCACTGCTCGCTGGTGGTGTGGAATTCTCATTTACAGAGACATCTACTGCAGGTAAGAAGCCAGTCAGTCTAAAGCAGTTTGCAATAGTTGCCTGTAAAACTGTCCCATTACGATTTTAATATAAGAATAGCATCAATAAGGGTTATCTTGAAATCATCACAAATTAGGTCAGCATCCATATGACCCACAAGTTTTGACAACATTGCGGATCTATAAATAACTTTCAGATTTTGAATACCTTGATCACAAGGCTGAAGTGTTGATATGGCATTAGGTGGCAGAAACAAAAACTCTGTTACTTCCAGATTGTTAATTATTGTGTGGGCTGAACAATTGTCAACAATTAAAAGAACTTTGCTTTGTTTACACATCATTGAATAATCAAATTCTTGTAGCCACTCTGATGTCATCCATGCCTTTGAATTGGCTCTGTAATTCACATACAATGTTTTCAGGCCTTTGAAACGAGGATTTTTAATTTTTCCAATCACAAATAAAGGCCATTTTCACTACCATCCATATTGGAAAACACAATCACTGTTATTCTTTCTTTTGATTCTCTCTCTCTCCCCCCCCCCCCCCCCCCCCCCCCCCCCCCCCCCCCATGACACTTTTCATTTTTGAAAGAAAATGTTTCATCAGGTAACAATTTCCAAATTAAGCCAGTTTCATCAGCATTAAATACATCCACAGAATTATATTTAGCTAAAGCAGGTTTGAGCACATCTTCTATACATGAGTGAGTCGTCGCTTCGTCAACTGACTATTTCTCTCCACACACATTCATGTACGTGATACAATGTCGTTTTTTGAAATGATCCAACCAGTCAGCACTACAATTTCAGTCAGTCTTACCTCCGAGACGTGCAAATTCTTCTGCTTTCACAATAAGGCCCATTTAATGGTACGTTTGCCGATCTAATCACAGTGAACCATTTTAAAAGGGCAGCATCAACAAAATCACACGCAGCAGTTCTAGCTCGCTGTCTATCACTGTCAATATGACATTCGAAAAACAATTTTCTGTAGTGGTCTTTATGCTTTAAAATGCCGGAAAGTGTCGATGTTGGAATACCAAATTCTCTAGCTATATTAACTTTCTTCTTCCCACTATGTTCAACGTCTTCCAACAGCTCAATCTTTCTTTTTAAAGTTAAAGTAGTAAGCTTTCGTCCACTAGCCGCCATTGTTGACATGTAGCGAGATATCGTAATTGCGAGATTGTTGTTCTCCGGGCTGACTAAAAATAATTCTTTCGCAAAACAAATTTTTTTTTTTGGGGTGTGAAATTAACAGTTTGACTTAAACGTGAACACTTATATAGTCGGTATTCATTTTTCTGTTCGACTAATCCGAAAATTCGAGTTAAACAAATTCGACTTATCAGGACTTTTTATACAATGATAAAGAAGGATAATGGCCGGGACTAAGCCAGTAACGTCGACTTAAGCGAAATTCTACTTATCCGAATTCGACTTGATTATTGCTCACTGGATTTAGGAGGCCTGATGTTCCTTGCCAGTGAGAAGTCCTGATCGTTCGGGTCCCATCGATTGACGGACGTCGGTCGCGGCGATTGGGCAATCTTGAGCATAGCCTACGATGGGTAGCGTTGTGATGTTCTGTTGTGATAATTTGGTGTGTCCAGTGTGTGCCGCGTGGTTACACACCCGCTTCACACGCGTGATCCGGGACTGTTTCCGGATCCGGTCAGGGCTATGCACTACTGACGAGCTCAAATGAGGGCAAAACTCGAGTATAGTGCTTCCATATTGACGTGGATAGGCCTTAGGTTCATACCAGAATGCGATCGGCGTTGCCAGTAGTGGGTTGTGCTCAATATTTAAGTGGACTCGACTGTGTGGTCAATTGACTATATTTCTTTTACTTCTTACCACAGCAGTGACTAAGTAGTGACTAAACAGGGCAGACAAGCAATGCGGCTGTCCTGTGTGGTAACCTTAATGAAACTGTTAATATGTCTTATTTTGTATGTATACAACATTATTACTAACTTATTGTTATGCCATTTGTAGGAATAACATTATATGTCTATTTTGAATTAGTATACTTTATGGGTATTGGATGTTTGAGATGTTATATGCCGTATGCAAATTGTTATATGGTAATTGGGTGTTATGCTATGGTGTTCTTATGTGCAGCATGCCTTGGCATATTGCCTATTGATTGTGTGTGCAGAAGAGGCGTAGTGTTGTGGGCATTGCCCACACTCAGTATTGGGTGTATGGTCCGCTTAATCCTTTTAGTGTGTTGTAAATGAGCGTTCACGTTACCTCAGAGACTTATCGCGGCATGTAAGCCCAGAGATCAGATACTATTATATCACTATCGACCCTGTGATCTGCTAAACCGACGGATGAATGGAGTGGCTATGAGGAACTGGGGTCTGAATTAGTGACATTAACTTAGGACAATTCATCCCTCATGACGGGATCTTATAAGGGATGGCAGGAATTGTAATAACTATCGGCGTTTTAGACTAGAAAAGTCCTTCCCCAGACTAGACAGTAGGACAGAGATATAGAGGGGAAAAAAGAGGAGAATGAATGCAGTAAAGCTGGAAGAGAGACACTGCCAGACTTTTCAATGTGAGTGTGCATATGGGTGTGATAGATTGTATGTATTACTTAGGTTTGTACTGATGAAGAACTAGATAATACACATTCTTGATTATCTCTTCCAAACCTGCAACAGGAGCCCAGGTTTTCCTGTGCTGTGAAACGGAGGAACCAGGTGATGACAGGACAAAACACTACAGTTCTGAACACAGTCCGGCTATTTGCTTATCACACTTGTAACCAGGACATAGATCCAGACAGGATACAAATAACCTTAAAGTTATGTTTAAGATTGTCATCAGTATCTATATGTAATAGTCATATTGTATAAACTTATATAAATTCACCATCATCATCTTGATATCCACCCATGACTAATGATAGACAATAAAAGTTGTAGTTTGTTTTAACTTATAGTTCAGTTGTATTACTTTTGTTTCCCAAGGGACGCAATTGCCATGCTTATCTTGGTGAGGATTAATTACATAACAGAAATAGTAGGGGGAGAAAAACATGTACTGTCTAGTAGTCCATTCGCAGACTTAAACCTAGATACCTAACCTTCTCCTTCCCACTCCTTGTGGGATATCAAGAACAGCTAATTTCATCTTTGCTTACGAGCCACTGGTAGCTGTACTCTTGAATATTTAGGGGCATATAGATGTTGTCCTGAGTCAATTTCTGACAATGTGGGGTTGCTCGTCAGTGAATAATACATTTAGCTTGGTGGCAGCACTCCCATTTCTGACAGTCTCACTAAAGATTACTTCCCATCAGCCCTTAAAATTGATAAAGTGTATCCTAATTTAAAATCTTGCTGGGACGCAGAGGTGCTTCCAAGGCACCAGGGCCAGGTTCTATACTGGCCAAGACCTACTAGCACATCCTAGCCATGCGTCCTGGGCAACAGGTCCCTTCGGGGTCCTGGCTAACATAATAGGATAGCTGATTCTTCCGACTTCGGAGAGTATCTACCTGCACAGTGAGGAACCACCAGTCTGCATATCAATAAGCCTAAGCCAGATAAGGGATACTCACGCAAACCTCAGGTCCTGTATGACATCACATTGATGTTGGACAACAGGATGATTTCATCCGACATACAGGACTTTACGCTGGAGTTCACAGACAGCGAACGCAAGCAAGCAAAATCTTGCTCATTAGACGATGGTCTCATGAGTAACTATAGGCCCATTTCCATATTATCGTCACTATCCAAACCGCTAGAAAAGAACATTCACAAAAAACAAAACTTAGTTCACTACAATCTAATAGTTGACAGTCAGTCAGGGTTTCAGCCATAATATTCTTGTCATACGGCCCTAACATGAGAGAAAACTGGCATCAAAATATTAACAACAATACTCTATGTGGAGTGGTGTTTATAGACTTTAAAAGCATTCAAAATGATAGATTTTAATTTTAAAAAACTAGAAACAATGAGAATAAGCTTTAATATAGTGACATTAATACAATCCCTTTTAATAAATATAAAACAAGTAGTATCATACAATAAATCATTATCTCAAACCATTACCTTTAATATTGGAGCACATCAGGGGTCTGTACTGGGCCCTCTGTTATTTGCCTTTATATAAATGATCTTCCTTTATATCTTTCGCTGTCCTGCAATCTATTTGCAGACAACTGCACAGTATATCCATATGCTAGCGACTGTAATTTGCTAGACTCATCCTTGCAACAGCAATTAAATAAGGTAGTTAACTGGAGTTATGCAAAACCTATGCAAATTAACATTCCTAAAACAAAACCTATGTTAATAGCAACCAGGCAAAGACTTCACACTCTAAACTTACGTATAACTCTTTAGCTCCACATTGGTAACATGCCTGTAGAACTTGTAACCAAGCACAGAGCACTGGGACTTATCATTGATATAAATTTAAACTGTAATTCCCACGTTCATGCGCACGTTAAACAAATAACCAAAAAAGTACACCAACTTGCCAAAATTAAACATTTCCTTGATGATATACTTTACTTCTCACATACAAATACATATTCATATTGACTATTGCTCCACAATCTGGGATGGATGCTCCAAATCAATAACAAAGCAACTTTATTCACTCCAGAAAAGGGCAGTGATTTTCATTAATGGTAAAAAGCGGACATTTCTAGCCTACATAAACGTGTTCAGTTACTACCACCCCATAAACGCTTACTTTTTAAAAAAGCTACATTAATTCACAAAACCCTATAACAAAATGCTCCACGCTACCTTTGGTCATTGTTTAAATATAACGCAAGACATAGTGAACGACTAAACATACTTCATGTCCCTAAACCAAGGATAGACTTATACAAAGCGGGAGTCTCTGTGGCGAAGTGGTCAAACCGTTTGACTCAGGCTCCGAAGGTTGTAGGTTCGATTCCGGGCCGCATCCTTCGGTTTACGATTTAAATTTTTTGGAGATTCCTGTGGGTCGTCTCTAGAGCTACGGAGTTTGTGCTTGGTGCGATGCTTTCCACGCTGCGGAAAGAGCCGAGCCATATGGGATAAAACCTGGTGCAATGAAGTCGACCCTGCCGAATTTTAAGTGACTTTTTTTTTTAAAGACTTATACAAAACAAGCTTATTGTACTGCACATCTTAGCTGTGGAACAATCGTTCAAAAGAAATGATTGATTGATTGATTAATTTAGAAATAGACATCACAGCATTCGGGGCATTCCCATAAGCACTCCGTCCCCATCCTCAGCAGCCAGCGAAGAGTTCCAACACTAATAGTACCAGTAGCAATCTGATTATATGTCCGTCTCGCCTTTCCTCTGAGCGTTGAGCGTCGGCCAGATCCCCTCGTCACTCCTCGCTGTCTCATTCTTGCCAGACCATGGTAATCCATTTGCTCCTCCGAGGTGTGCACGTGCTCCCACAAGGCTGCAACCACGTCTGCCTTGTTACGTATCAATACTCCACCAAGTTCTGCAGAGCCAGCAAATCTGTCCGCCTGTTCATTTCCCAGCACACCGGCATGCCCCGGAGAAAAGATCCAGGCGATGCTTGTCACCCGTGACCTCCGAAGCGAAGCAAGCCACTCCGCATGAAGCCTGCCCATCCTCACCCTCGTCAGCATGCTTTCTGAGTCAGTTACAATCACGATGTGTGTGTGTGTCGTATTCTCCATCCCGTTTAAAAGAAATCAAAGACTCCACCAATCTCTATACATACAGTTGCAACCTATTAGAACACTATCCCCCTAAACGAAAAAAAAAAAAAAAAAAATAATAATTATCTCAAATGACAAACAGTATAATGAAGATTTCCCTAACTGTGGTACAAAAACACCTACCTTAGATAATTATAATTGCCATATCAAAATTTAGTTTTAGCAAGTTATGTTTTACTGATTATTGCACATTTTCCATGAGGTTTAATGCATGTTGTTCCATTGTTGTCGTATTAGAATAGCTTCATAAGTGATGTGTGAGAGCAGAGAGATAAGAAGGGCAGAATGTCAGGCAATGTGAGCCCAATTCTTAACCGTATGAAAATAAAGTTTGTTCGTTAATTCATTTAATTGTTTCTGCTTGGATGCCATCTGGACTAGCCACTTTCCCATATTTCAGAAGTTTCAAATATTTTATGATTTCTTCTTTAGATGGTTTTTTGCAGTTAATATCTAGCCCCACTTCTATCTGCTGGATATCAGCAGGGTTATTAGGGAATGGTCTATTTAAAAGTACTTAAAAGTGAGCAAGGTTGAGCATTTCACAAGATGAAGAATATTCTCTGCAATCTATCCAAACTATCTTTGTCAATTGAGGTGAGGAAAGGAGTTCATAAGAGCTATATTGAACCAATTCTGATATAGGGACAGCTGGAGGGGAAGAGAGGTGGCGAAGAGAGAAAATGCTGGACAGATGGACATCATGGCATGGATGAATGTAGGTATCAGAAATATTTGGAAGCATGAGAGACAGAAGGCTGCGGACAGACATGATCACCAATGCCAAGTGGCATGGACTATAAGAAGAATAAACATGGCCAGGTGACTGTTGGTCCTACTCAGTTTGTTTTCAATATGCCCAATGACTTTTAATGTACACAAAATGCACACCATTTTATGTTTTCTGCCTTTATCCGAGAAGTAAAGACATAGAACCACTACCAAGGATCACACGGGAGTGTAACAACCTCGGATAACTTATTTTGTAAAAAAACCTCAACTTGATTTGCACGATTTATTGTATAGAGATTCACTCCATTACTTCTAACCGTTACCCGTTCCTTATAACCATGATAATAGTTATTTGATCAGTCAACTGAAAGTGATCTGTGTGCAAATAATTACTAGCGCTGAGGATAACATAAATGTGTGATGCAGGAACTAAAATAATTACTAGCACTAAGGTTAACATAAATGTGTGATGTAGGAACTAAAATAATTATTTGCACACAGGTTAACATAAATGTGTGATGCAGCAACTAAAATAATTACTTTCACACAGGTTAACATAAATTTGTGATGCAGCAACTAAAATAATTACTTTCACACAGGTTAAAATAAAGGAACTGAAAGAAATTATATTAAATGTAACTAATTCATGAGAAGACAAAAATTAGAACATGTGACAACCAGAAAGATTTGTGGGTCATAACCGGGTAGAGTATCAACACATGTATTGATCCATGCCATTAGGGATAGAAATTTTTGCTGAAGCATGATCGCCCACGCCAGCCAGCAAGGCACTTGATGATGATGATTATAAATCAATTCAAAAGATGTATTGTGAAGGTAGTTCTTTATATATACAACAAAGTAGCTAGTATGTAGGCTTTTTCACATAATCTGTGAAACTACGGCTGCTTAATGTAATGTGTGAAGCCAGTCCATCTTAGAAAAATGGCATATTCATGATCTTCACTGTGAAAATTAACAAGTTCATTATAATAATGGTGTGTTTATTATCTTCTTCATGACAATAATAAGTTCATTACAATATTGGTGTGTTTATTTCATGAAAATAATAAGTTCATTACAATATTGGTGTGTTATCTTATTCATGGCAATAACACGTTCATTACAATATTGGTCTGTTTATTATCTTCTTCATGACAATAATAAGTTCATTACAATATTGGTGAGTTTCATTAAAATAACAAGTTCATTACAATATTGGTGTGTTTAGTATCTTATTCAAGGCAATAACAAGTTCATTACAATATTGGTGTGTTTATTTCACGAAAATAACAAGTTTATTACAATAATGGTGTCTTTATTACCTTCTTCATGACAATAACAAGTTTATTACAAAATGTGCGCGTTTATTTCATGACAATAACAAGTTTGTTACAATATTGGTGTGTTCTTCTTCATGAAAATAGCAAGAGCATAACACTAATGGTGCATTTATTATCTTCGTCATACAAATAAACAATTCACTACAATATTAATGTATTTTTAATCATCAAAATACAAATAACAAGTTCATTACAATAGTGATGTATTTATTTCCCTTTAGAGGGAAATAACAAGTTCATCGTAACAGTACTGTATTGATCATCTTCGTCTGTATGCACCTCTGTGTGTACAGGATTACCGTCAATGCTCACAGATATCTCCATAAGTGCGCCAGACCACACAAGGAGAGTCTGCAATGGTGGTGGGAGGGGGGAAGAAGGGTTGTCAATTGATCTGGACTAATCCTTTACTTCCTAAGATATTTAATGGTAACCAGTTTTTGCTCAGTAACCTGCAAGTCCAGGTCCAACCCCCCCTCCCAGTACCATGTTTACTTCCCAGAAGATTTCCTGGTACCCAATTTATAATTCATCGACCTGGAAACCCATGTCAAATCTAGAAGCTCAAAAATCTATGAACATGTGTCAAATCTAGAATCCTATGTCAAATCTAGCGGCCTATCTACAACCTATGAACACAAATCAAATCTAGAGGCCCATGTCATATCTATGAACCTATGTCAAATAAGAAAAAGTAAAAACTGCCTCAATGTCAGTTCAAACACTTGACTTTGTGTGTGTGTGTGTGTGTGTGTGTGATATATATATATAAAAACTATGTTTGTCAATCGAGGTGAGGAAAGGAGTTCATAAGAGCTATATTGAACCAATCCTGATATAGGGACGGCTGGAGGGGAAGAGAGGTGGTGAAGAGAGAAAATGCTGGACAGATGGACATCATGGCATGGATGAATGTAGGTATCAGAAATATTTGGAAGCATGAGAGACAGAAGGCTGCGGACAGACATGATCACCAATGCCAAGTGGCACGGACTATAAGAAGAAGAAACATGGCCAGGTGACTGTTGGTCCTACTCAGTTTGTTTTCAATATGCCCAATGATTTTTAATGTACACAAAATGCACACCATTTTATGTTTTCTGCCTTTATCCGAGAAGTAAAGACATAGAACCACTACCAAGGATCACACGAGAGTGTAACAACCTCGGATAACTTATTTTGTAAAAAAACCTCAACTTGATTTGCATGATTTATTGTATAGTTAGAGGCTTACTCCATTACTTCTAACCGTTACCCGTTCCTTATAACCACGATAATAGTTATTTGATCAGTCAACTGAAAGTGATCTGTGTGCAAATAATTACTAGCACTGAGGATAACATAAATGTGTGATGCAGGAACTAAAATAATTACTAGCACTAAGGTTAACATAAATGTGTGATGTAGGAACTAAAATAATTATTTGCACACAGGTTAACATAAATTTGTGATGCAGCAACTAAAATAATTACTAGCACTGAGGTTAACATAAATGTGTGATGCAGCAACTAAAATAATTACTTGGAGACAGGTTAAAATAAAGGAACTGAAAGAAATTATATTAAATGTAATTAATTCATGAGAAGACAAAAATTAGAACATGTTGTGACAACTAGAAAGATTTGTGGGTCATGACTGGGTAGAGTATCAACACATGTATTGATCCATGCCATTAGAGATAGAAATTTTTGCTGAAGCATGATCGCCCACGCCAGCCAGCAAGGCACTTGATGATGATGATTATAAATCAATTCAAAAGATGTATTGTGAAGGTAGTTCTTTATATATACAACAAAGTAGCTAGTATGTGGGCTTTTTCACATAATCTGTGAAACTACAGCTGCTTAATGTAATGAGTGAAGCCAGTCCATCTTAGAAAAATGGCATATTCATGATCTTCACTGTGAAAATTAACAAGTTCATTATAATAATGGTGTGTTTATTATCTTCTTCATGACAATAATAAGTTCGTTACAATATTGGTGTGTTTTTTTCATGGCAATAACAAGTTCATTACAATATTGGTGTGTTTATTATCTTATTCATGGCATTAACAAGTTCATTACAATATTGGTGTGTTTATTATCTTATCCATGGCAATAACAAGTTCATTACAATATTGGTGTGTTTATTTCATGAAAATAACAAGTTCATTACAATATTGGTGTGTTTATTGTCTTATTCATGGTAATAAGTTCATTACAATATTGGTGTGTTTATTATCTTCTTCATGACAATAATAAGTTCATTACAATATTGGTGTGTTTATTTCATGAAAATAACAAGTTCATTACAATATTGGTGTGTTTTTTTTGTGTGTGTGCATATCCTTTACAGGACATCACTGTCAACAGCAGCATCTTTCAGCTGTCTGTTGATTTCTTGGCAAGATTACGCTCAGTAGTTTGCCATTGCTTTCTGAGCGCCGCTCAGTATCCCGCAAGTCACCAGCGGGGGTCGAACGCTCCCAGTTTTCTCCTGCTATGGGACTACTGCGTGATAAACGGGATTTACGGAGAAAGTGTTGTAACCCCTCGGCCAGAGAGACCGGCATTGGTGTGTTTATTTCATGAAAATAACAAGTTCATTACAAAATGTGTGCGTTTATTTCATGAAAATAACAAGTTTGTTACAAAATTGGTGTGTTCATCTTCATGAAAATAACAAGAGCATAACACTAATGGTGCATTTATTATCTTCGTCATACAAATAAACAATTCACTACAATATTAATGCATTTTTAATCATTAAAATACAAATAACAAGTTCATTACAATAGTGATGTATTTATTTCCCTTTAGAGGGAAATAACAAGTTCATCGTAACAGTACTGTATTGATCATCTTCGTCTGTATGCACCTCTGTGTGTACAGGATTACCGTCAATGCTCACAGATATCTCCATAAGAACGCCAGACCACACAAGGAGAGTCTGCAATGGTGGTGGGAGGGGAGGTGGGGGGGGGGGAAGAAGGGTTGTCAATTGATCTGGACTAATCCTTTACTTCCTAAGATATTTAATGGTAACCAGTTTTTGCTCAGTAACCTGCCCCCCTCCCAGTACCATGTTTACTTCCCAGAATATTTCCTGGTATCCAATTTATAATTCATCGACCTGGAAACCCATGTCAAATCTAGAAGCTCAAAAATCTATGAATATGTGTCAAATCTAGCAACCTATCTACAACCTATGAACACAAATCTAATCTAGCAGCCCATGTCATATCTATGAACCCATGTCAAATAAGAAAAAGTAAAATCTGCCTCAATGTCAGTCCAAACACGTGACTTTTGTGTGTATGTGTGTGTGTGTGTGTTTATATATATGACAAGAACATTTCTTTGTAAAATAGCCTAGTTGCCTTTTGGTGTGTGCATGTGTTGTACAGAATATAGTCAACTGACTATATTTCTTTTAATTATTACCACAGCAGTGGCTAAGTAGGGATTGCTCGGAGTATCATTATATGTCCATTATGAAGTAATATAATGTATGTGTATTAGATGTCTGATATTTGAATTGTCATATGCATAATTTGTTATACTTTGGACATGCACTAGGCAGACTTTTATTTGGTCTGTAACGTATATGGAAACTATGTTTCTCAGTTTGTTGTAGATAAGGATATTACTTCCTTTTTTGCATTCATACTATGCATGTAGGAATAACCTTATATGCCATTTTGAATTTGCATAACTTAGATTTAGTTGATGGCAATTTGTTATATGGTAACTCACTAAGAAGAATTTGGTGTTATGCTATTGTGTGCGCATTGGCACATTGGCCATCGACTGCGTTGGAATCAGGGGTGTAATGGTACAGACATTACCCACACTTGGTATAGGGTATACAGTGCTTACCCCTTTCTGTGTATGGTGGACGAATGTTCACGGTAATTCATGGAAGCATGGCACAGATACTGGTCACGGCTTGTAAGCCTGGATGATCAGGTACTATTATAATACCATTATCGACCCTGTGAGCTGCTAAACCAACTTTGGACAGAGCTGTTGTACGACCCAGAATGTCGGTATTAGCAACATGGACATAGGACAGCAGAAATGTAATAATTACAGGCGTGTGAGACAATTTAAAAGCCCATCCCAGACTAAGACAGCGTGGAGAAGGAGGAGAGTTAATGCACAGAAAAGCTGGAAGAGAAAATTGGCCAGACTGGTCACTGTATAGGGCGGGGGGGGGGGGGGGGGGGGGGGGGGGGGGGGGGGGGGGGGGGGGGGGGGGGGGGGGGGGGGGTGGATAGAATGTATGTATTAATTAAGATTGTACTGATGTAGAACTAGATAATACACATTCTTGATGTTCTCTTCCAAGCCCTCAACAGGAGCCAAGTACCCGTGCTGTGACAACAGAGGAACTAATGGTACAGGACAGACACTATTGTTCTGACACTGATCCAGATAGGATCTAGAGTTATGTATTTTATATTAATCATTTCACTTTCATGATTACTGTAGTGCATAATCTTATATGATTTCATCATCATCATCTTGAAAAACATCAGATGTCTAATAATAATGATAGCCAATAAATGTTGTAGTTTATTTTAACTCATAGTTCAATCGTTATACTTTTTAATTCCAATTGTGCATATGTGTTATGTGTGTAAATTGATGGAGGTTCACTTAGACCAAGGAAGGGAGCAGTCAGGGGAAAAAACCTGCACTGGGGTAGTTGTCAATTACTCTTAAATCTAGACTTACAAATCTATCTCAGCTAACCTTCTCTGTCCCTCTCCTTGGCGAATATTCAGCGCTGTTCATTTAATTTTGTTACGAGCCACTTGGAGCTGTACGTTGGATATTCATGGGCTTAATCTGTAGTTCAGCCATATAGATTTTGTCCTTAGTCTATTTTTGACTAATTGGGGTTGCTTGCCAGTGAGTAATGCTTTCATCTTGGCGGTGGCACACCCCGACTTCTGACATGATTGTTTACATTTCTCTTGTATAGAGTCGCTTTATTTCCCAACACCAACTTTCCTCTCTTGTATGTGTGCCAATTAACAATTATACATTTCTATTCTGATTACCTTAGGATTTACTTAGCACTCTGTCTCCTAATATATAAACATCAAATCAAAACACAAGCAACAAACACAGTGCAAGCGGAAGGCTTTATTATGAGAGTAGGTCAGAAAGTTGCGCACCAAAATTAGTTTCTCAGCTAATAATAAAGATAGAAGCATTAAATTTGCACCAATTTAAGTTTATAATCTCTTGAAGGTGTATACCAAATTGCACTCTGTAAATCAATTCTAACCACAAACCCATTGATATGGTAAATATTATAATATTAATGGCGTGCGTTATAAGCAGAGGATTGTTATATAATTTTTGATTGCAGAGAAAGAAACTGTTAACATTCATAAACGTTTGTGTGCTAAATATGACATTTGTGCAGTCAATAGAAGCACAGTTAGTTGCTGGGAGCAGAAAATTTAAGTTTCTGCAAATGGAAATGTAGAGCTGGCTGATAAGCCATGTTCTGGACATCCTGCCACAGCCACCTGCCAGATCATGTTAGAATGTACTGACATCATGATTCACAGAGATAGGCGAATCACAAGTCAACAATTGTCCATGCAGCTTTCAATAAGCAAAAGTAGCGTGATTGAAATTTTCAAAAACCTTGGATATTCAAAAGTTTGTGCAAGATGAGTTCCTCGAGCTCTCACAGAGGACCATAAGGCCCAAAGGAAAACAATTTGTTCGGAATTGTTGCAGCGGTTCAAGACAGATGGGGATGTGTTTTGTGAAATATTGAGACAGGAGACAAAACTTGGGTTCATTATTTTGAGCCGGAGAAAAAAAAAGACAGTCTATGGCGTGTCCTCATCCTCAATCACTGGCAAGGAAAAAATTCAAAACAACTGCATCAGCCAGTTAATTCATGCATTTTTGAGACATTAATGTGGTTATTCTCGTGGATGTGCTGCCAATATTTGGAACCATCAATTCGGAAATGTACATCAAAACGCTCATAAACTCAGTCATCGTTACTGCAGGGTTAGGCCTCATAAGAATCGAGAGCAACTATTTCTCTTTTACGACAATGCGCGTCCTCACACAAGTTTGCACACAAGGGAGGCAATTGACAAAATGTTGTGGAATGTACTGCCCCATTCACCTTACAGCCCAGATCTGGCACCATCTGATTTCCATCTTTTTCGTCCCCTTAATAATGCTACCCGTGGGACAAAGTTTGAAGACAAGGAGTGATTAATGCAGTGCATAAATGGCTACAAGAACAGGACAAAATATGGTATAGATCTGGGATACATGTTCTTGTTTCATTATGGTATAAAACCATTAAAGTTGATGGAGATTATGATGAGAAGTATAAATGTTTGCTGCACATGTGCACAAACTTTATGATAAATTTCATTTGTATGTTATTAACGGTTAAAGAGATAATAATTGTGGTGCATAGCTTTCTGACCTACCCTCGTATATCTACCACTATTTGCTGCCCTATATAAAGCCACATATTTATCTACCACTATTTGCTGCCCTATGTAATGCCAAATGTTCATCCATCATAATTTACTGCCCTATGTAATATTCCACATGTGTGTGTGTGTGTGTATGTGTGCGTGCGTATATATATATATATATATATATATATATATATATATATATATATATATATATATATATATATATATAATTCCACATGTATATATATCTACCATTATTTGCTGGTCTATGTATTCACATGTATATATATATCTACCATTATTTGCTGGTCTATGTAATTCCACATGTATATATATATATATATATATATATATATATATATATATATATATATATATATATATATATACACACAGCTAGTGCTCGACTTACGACCACGATCGGTTCAGACAGACCAGTCGTAACACAATTTGGTCGTAAGTTGAGAACGCTATGTGTACAGTAATGTGAAGTGATGTTATAAAAATATTTAAGTTAAATTATATCATAAATTTCTTTTATTATTGTTATAAATCATAAATTTCGATGTTCATTTTGTGCCATTTGTATCATCTCTACACCATTTTGTTTCTTATTTTTATATCATCAGGTTTAAGAAAAACACTGCATTAACTGTACATGTACAACTGGTTTAATATTTGCAAAACATACAAAATACAGGTGTGGAAAATACTATAGGAAACATTTTCCCAATCGCAAATTGACGTCAGTGCCCTTGGAATAAGCCCATCAGTGTTCAGTCTTCCCCAGCTAAAGCCGTAATGTGTGAATGTTGATTGTCCTTGTTATTGCTAGCTGGATTAGCTGCACTTCAGAATCATCCTAGTCTCCAGTCCCACAGCCACTCACTACAAGATTCTGTAAGCAGCTATAGTCGACAAGATGCGTCACGAGAACTTCAATATTCACCTGCCACCATTTGCTTCCCTATGGACCTTCACACAATGGTGGTGTTTCTTAACTTCTGCACATGCCAATGGAATGAAACCATTTTAGTTGAGAGTATTAATATCAACCTCAAACCAACAGCTTCAAACATTCAATCTTCTTACATAACATGGCTAACAACACAGCAGTGTTGCCATTTTCATCTGCTAAGCCTACATTAGTGCCTCAATTTATTAGCAAGTTCACACATTCCATCTGGCCATCTCTGACAGCATACACTAGCACAGTAATCATGTTATTATGCACTTTCCATCACGACGACTGGCAATAAGCAGATCAACACATTCTGAATGACCATAGTGGGCAGCCCACATCACAGCAGTGTTGCCATTTTTATCTGCTAAGTCTACATTAGCACCTCCCTTTATTAGCAAGTTTGCACATTCCGTCTGGCCGGTTATGACAGCTTTCATTAGCGCAGTACCCCCATCAATATTCGCTTGGTTTACATCACAACGACTGCGAATAAACAGATCAACACATTCTGAACGACCATAGAAAGCAGCCCACATCACAGCAGTGTTGCCATCTTTATCTGCTAAGTCTACATTAGCACCTCCCTTTATTAGCAAGTTCACACATCCCGTTGTCTGGCTGGTTTTGACAGCGTACATTAGCGCAGTTTCCCTGTATTTATCCACTTTGTTCACATCACAACCACTGCAAATAAGCAGATAAACACATTCTGAATGACCACACATAGCAGCCAACTTCACAGCAGTGTTGCCATCTTTATCTGCTAAGTCTACATTAGCACCTCCCTTTATTAGCAAGTTTGCACATTCCGTCTGGCCGGATATGACAGCTTTCATTAGCGCAGTACAACCATCGATATTCGCTTTGTTTAGCTCACAACGACTGCGAATAAACAGATCAACACATTCTGAATGACCATAGAAAGCAGCCCACATTACAGCAGTGTTGCCATCTTTATCTGCTAAGTCTACATTAGCACCTCCCTTTATTAGCAAGTTCACACATCCCGTTGTCTGGCTGGTTTTGACAGCGTACATTAGCGCAGTTTCCCTGTATTTATCCACTTTGTTCACATCACAACCACTGCAAATAAGCAGATAAACACATTCTGAATGACCACACATAGCAGCCAACTTCACAGCAGTGTTGCCATCTTTATCTGCTAAGTCTACATTAGCACCTCCCTTTATTAGCAAGTTTGCACATTCCGTCTGGCCGGATATGACAGCTTTCATTAGCGCAGTACAACCATCGATATTCACTTTGTTTAGCTCACAACGACTGCAAATAAGCAGATCAACACATTCTGAATGACCATAGAAAGCAGCCCACATCACAGCAGTGTTGCCATTTTTATCTGCTATGTCTACATTAGCACCACCATGTATTAGCAAGTTTGCACATTCCATCTCATCGTCTTGGAGAGCTTGCATTAGAGCAGTTTCCCTGTAATTATTCACTTTGTTTACATCACAATCACTGCAAATAAGCAGATCAACACATTCTGAATGACCATAATAAGCAGCCAACATCACAGCTGTGTTGCCATCTTCATCTGCTAAGTCTACATTAGCACCTCCATTTATTAGCAAGTTTGCACATTCCTTCCGGCCGGCACTGACAGCTTGCATTAGCGCAGTACTCCCGTAGTAATCCATTTTGTTTACATCACAATAAATCTGAATAAGCAGATCAACACATTTTGAATGACCACTCAAAACAGCATACATCAACGCAGTTCTCCCGTTACTGTCAGACTCATTGAAACTGGCTCCCCCAACAAGAAGATCTATTATTAAGTATATGTCTCCACATTCTACTGCAGACATCAGCTGTGTCTTGCCAGTTGTAGCGTTTCCTTGTGATGCAAGATTTCTGCTGCCTCCACCAGAAAATGTGTTTTCTTTATTTGTGCAATCTCTAGCTTGCCATTTAGCTGTGGGCCTTATTTCTATTTGAAAGAGAGAAAATTAAAAACAAAAAAGTAATTATTTATGTTATAAAAAAAAAAAAAGAAGAAAAGTGGAAGGCAAGGGGAAACCACCACATTATCTTCCCAAGACTTCATGTCAAAACATATATCAGAGTTAGTGAACGACGTTAATGGCTGTCTTAGGATATCCTTGTCTGGTAGGGACAGTCATGAGCCACAGGAAACACCACACCATCATCCAGCTACCGATGGCAAAATCATAAATAAAATAAATAAATTTAGAGTAGGAACATGGAATGTTAGGACATTAAATGAGCTAAGAAAGTTGAACAATGTACTAAGAGAGATGGATAGCATGAAAATGAATATACTAGTCGTTAGTGCAGTGGTTCTTAACCATTTTTGGCCCGTGCCCCCCTTCACCATATTTTCAGAACGTCATTCCCCCCTTTCATATTTCCTACCTAAAAATCCCCTCCACCCCTACACAATATACGCAAAAATGGAAGGTAAATATGTTAAAACAGGTCTAGAGATCCACATAAAACGTGATTTGTGGGTCTACTTACTTTATAAAATTAATTTTAGAAGGATGAGATGTGCATAACTGTAAAGTATGAAGGGAAAAGCAATATCAAGTAATCAGTTCTTGTATTAACGCGATCTTGAAATGATCTTCATTCCCCCCCTGGAAACCCTATAATTCCCCCCTGGGGGGAGGGGGAGGGAATTCCCCACCGGTTGAGAACCACTGCGTTAGTCAGATGAGATGCAAGGGATCGGGCAAAATTATAGCTGACAACCACACAATAATTTATTCTGGAGGGGATACACATGAAAAAGGTATAGGAATAATACTTGATGAAAAAACAGCCAAGTCACTAATGGATACTGGTTTATTTCAGATAGAGTTATTATGGTCAAAATCAAAGGCAAACCAATAGATATAAATATTATACAAGTATAACAACAAGCAGTAGTGGTGAAGAAATACAACACTTTTATGATGAAATAGAAATGGCGATGGCTCAAATTAGATCACAGAAAATAAAAACAATACTTGGAGATTTTAATGCAAAAGTAAGAAAGGGGAAAATGGAAGATGTAGTGGGGAATTATAGTTTAGGTACAAGAAATGAAAGAGGGGAAAAGCTAATAGAATGTGCAAATATCAATGATAAGATAATTGGAAACACATGGTTTAAACACCATAAAAGACGACTGTTCACATGGAAAAGCCCTGATAAGAAAATTCGCAACCAAACTGACTACATACTAATTAATAAAAGATTTAGAAATGCTTTAATTAATGTAAAGACAATGCCTGGTGCTGATTGTAATAGTGATCATGTACCACAATGTGGACAAATAAAAGTAAGATTAAAGAGAGAGAAAAGAATGGTTAGGAACATGACTTAATAAAGAGGTTCTGAAAGTAGATAAAGAAATTCAAGAACTATACAGAGTGACTGTGAAAAATAGGTACAATGCAATAGCTAAAATACAGAGTATAAATGAACAATGGGAAATATTAAGGGACTCCATTCATCAAACTAGCAAATAAAATATTACCGGAAAGAAGCCAAATAGCTAAGAAAAAATGGATGAATGAAGAAATCTTAATGCTGATGGACAAAAGAACACAGAGTAAAAATGACAAACAAGAATACGCTAAGATAAATAAAGAAATAAAAGATAAATGTGGGAAGGCAACAGAAAGTTGGTTAAATGAGCAGTGCAAAAAAAAATTGAATTAAATGCCATTAAAGATACAAAAAATATGCACAGACAAATCAGTGAGCTCAAGGGAAGAAAAATAAAAATAAATACAGGGTGTTTGAAATTAAAAACAGGAAAGATATTACTGGAGGAAGGTGCTATAATGAAGAAGTGGAATGAGTATATAAGAGATTTATAAGATGGAGAAAGGGAAGAATTAACAGAAGAAAGTAACTTAAAAGGACCACCTGTTCTAAAAGAAGAAGTCGCTGATGCTATGATACATATGAAGAAAGGAAAAACAGCTGGACCAGATGAAATCGCAATAGAAGAATTAGAAGTATTGGGAGAATTTAGAGTAGATATATTAACCAAAATGTTGAATGATATTTACAGCAGTGGATATTTACTCAGTGATATGCTGAAATCTGTATTTATAGCTATACCAAAAAGACCAGGAGCAATTGAAAGTGAAGATTTTTGTACAATCAACCTCATAAACCATATCACTAAGCTTCTACTCAGAATCATATTGAGAAGAACCAGAAAGAAGATAAAAATGGAAATTAGTGAAGAACAGTATGGATTTGTGGATGGAAAGGGCACAAACAATGCAATATATACATTATGGAAACTAATAGAAAGGTCAATAGAGAAACAGAAAGACATATATTTGTGCTTCAAAGATTATACTAAGGCATTTGATAAAAAAAAACATGATGAACTGATTAAAATGTTGGAAGATATCAACATTGATGGGAAAGATTTAAGAATAATAAAGAATATTTACTGGAACCAAGTAGCAGCACTTAAAATTGGAAATAAAAAGAGGGTAGTTACGAACACATAAAGCTGTGGATCTTTATCTTTCACTCGCTGTATCTTTCACTCACTGCATCTTTATCTTTCACTCGCTGTATCCTTATCTTTCACTCGCTGTATCTTTAACTGACTGTATCTTTCACTCATTGCATCTTTATCTTTCACTCGCTGTATCTTTATCTTTCACTCGCTGTATCTTTATCTTTCACTTGCTGTATCTTTATCTTTCACTCGCTGTATCTTTCACTCACTGTATCTTTATCTTTCACTCGCTGTATCTTTATCTTTTACTCGCTGTATCTTTATCTTTCACTTGCTGTATCTTTATCTTTCACTCGCTGTATCTTTATCTTTCACTTGCTGTATCTTTATCTTTCACTCGCTGTATCTTTATCTTCACTCGCTGTATCTTTAACTGACTGTATTTTTCACTCACTGTATCTTTATCTTTCACTCACTGTATCTTTATCTTTCACTCGCTGTATCTTTCACTCACTGCATCTTTAACTGACTTTATCTTTCACTGACTGTATCTTTCACTCATTGTATCTCTCACTTATTGTATCTTTCAATGATTGTATCTTTCACTCATTGCATCTTTCAATGACTATCTTTCATTCATTGTATCTTTCACTGACTGTATTTTTCACTGACTGTATATTCCCCTCATTGTATCTTTCACTCACTATATCTTTCTCACTGTACCTTTCATTCTGTATCCTAAACTTTGGTTGCTTTAAATAATACAAGCTTGGGTCTGCAGGTTTAAAATAGAACAGAAAGGTTCATGGGACAATTAAATCATAGCAAAAAAAAGTAAGGGATAGAAAGGTTTAAAAAAAAAACTAAAGTTGCATATTCTTTACAGGATGTGGCAGTCAACCTCAGCTTTTTTTTTGGCTGTTTGTGATTCCTGGGAACATTTATGTTCAGTAGTTAGCCATTGTTTTCTGAACAACTAGAAGTCATATCTTTGTATGGACACCAATGACCCGTCTAGTATTGCTAAAAGGAAACAGGATAGAATAACTACATTATATAGTTGTATGCACGTTATCATAAACCATTTACAAGTAACTTAATATTAGTTTAGCTTATATGTTTTTATGTAGTTTGGTTGATAAAGGAGACAACCGAGAAAAGTGGCCAGGTTAGTTGAAGTGCCAAATCGGCTACAGCCTTCCGGTCCACCTCGTGCAACAGCAACCTCAGCCAGTTGAAATTTTAGGTCTGAGCCCAAAAGTGTGGACAGCCCAAATTGAAAAGATTATCAGTGGGTGCATTTCACCACATAGTGTTTAGTACCAAGCGCCGGTTGAGGTATAGAGGATGGCGGACTCGGAAAACTGGGTAGATATAGATAATTAACAAATTTATTTGTGTGTTTACGTTTGATAAATACTTATGCCGGAAAACTGAGAATCACCAGCAAGCAGATCACTGGACCTGGTAGGACTTGTCATATGCCGACGATGTTTTAGTGTATCGCCAGGGTAAGGATAGAGAGCAGGTTGCTGTGGAACTACAAACTGAACTCAATCGCATACGTACTTGGTGTGTTGAAGCTGGGGCAATGGTCAACCCAACAAAGGCAACAGTGACTTGGTTCTCGTTGAATAATCATATTGTCAACACTCCAACACCAACTGTAATGCTGTGTTCAGAGACGGTAGAAAGAACGCAGGCAATGAATTACCTGGGGATACGGTTTGATCGAAGCCTTGCTTATAATGAGCACATAGACCAGGCGGTAACAGAGGCAAAGTGGGGTTTGACTGCGATGCAGATGAGAGCGGCAGCAAACTGTGAGCAGCGCCATCTATGTCTTCTATACGAGGGGCTGGTCATGTTTGTTCTTGAGTATGCGATGGCAATCCTGATTCTCAGCCGTAAGCAGATAGAAAGGATGGAAAGGATACAGAATGAAGCTATGTGCATTATTCTTGGATGTACAAGAGATACAGCACGCAGGGGAATGCGCTACCTTCTTGATTTTCCAACCGTTGAAGACAGAATACAAGTTTGCAGAGCACGCGCCTACCTCAGAGTTAACACAAGCACACAACATCCACTGCATAGTGAAATTATGAATGTGAAGTGCAACAGGTTAAAAAGAGGACGTTCATGGATGGGTTAAGCCGAAGACATTCTTCAACAGGTGTGTTCACTTGAGGAGTTAGAACATGGCAAAGAGTGGGTACAAGTGCCAACAGATTTCTGCACATCCTTTTTCAGTTTACATCCAACTAGACAGAAAATGCAGACAAGAAAATCCGGCTGCTGTGGAGGCGGAAGTACAAGCGTTGATTTTTGAGAATTCGCAAGACGGTGATGCTGTCATTTACACAGATGAGTTGGTTGTGCGACATCTGAGAAGCTCATGGGCCTTTACAGCTCGGGCCGGAGGGAGAATTGTGAAGGAGGATTCTGGTGCTTTGCTTTGACCATAAGTAGCCTGACTATGAAAGTCATGGCAGTAAGTAAAGCAATAACATGGCTCGAGACACAGACATTCACTAGGGCATGTTTCGTTAGCGACTCATTGAGCATGCTCAAGAGGATAGAGATGGGGTTGATGGTTGCTGCCTCTGGAGCGGTCTCGGGTGGCAAAGATTAGTTTCATCTTCGTGCCAGGGCATGCGGGAGTACAAGGAAATAAGCGAGCTGACAATCTCGCAGGTAAGGCTACTGTGGAGCGCGGACTCACCATGGACCAGACTGACATTCTGAGTGCTCTACGAGAAGTAAGACTTTTGCGAGAACCAAGTGATGACTGTGAATCTACAACCATGGCCAGATTGCGAGAACAGCAAATTAAAAGAGGGGTGGCCAAACAAGAACACTACGCAGGAAGTTAAAGAAGATTGATAGACCAATACAGAACTGGTGTCGTTAGCCGCTACACCCTGTGATATTTGCTGAGGAGGGGATCCGAGCACTTATGGACTGAATGGTTCGATGTGCAATGAGGATGATCTGTCGACTAACTAACTAATGTGCTGGAAATTTATCTGTGGGATCAAACCAGCAGACTAAATCATTCAACAGATTATGCACATGGCTATATCGAGTCACTAGGAAGGATCAGAGCAATGCCACATTAGAAATGATGAATCATGAATCATGTTGAGAAATACGGGAAAATAGATGTCGATGGCAAACATAGAAAATCCGACACATGGGCATGAAACCTGTCAGGTGGGTCCTGTATGCCCGGAATGGGATACGTTAATTATATATAAATATATTTAAGGATTACTAGTAGAAATACTATTAGAATACTAATGTGACGGTTGTATAGCATCTTAAGGCTAGAGTAAAATAATATTAATAGCATAGCTATCTAAACGGTAAGTAACAATGCCGTGGGGGTGCACCACATGGGCCAGCATCCTGTACCTTTCTAGACTTGTTATCCTCTTAGAGCGTATATAGTTACTAGTCTTCTCTTAATCTTCTCACGGCCCACCTCGATCAAGGTCTTCTTCCTGAGAGTCAGTGTGGCTTCAGAAAAGAACGTGGAACTGTTGACATTATTTTCGCTGCAAGAGAAATGTCAGGAACAGAACTGCGAAATGTTCTCCACTTTCATTGACCTTACCAAGGCTTTTGATACAGTCAGCAGAGAAGGACTGTGGAAGATTATGGCAAAATATGGCTGTCCACGAAAGTTTGTCTAAATAGTGCGGCTATTTCATGATGGTATGCAGGCAAGAGTACAGGAAAATGGTGAACTGTTTGAGCCCTTTCTTGTCACCAATGGAGTGAAACAAGGATGTGTCCTGGCACCAACACTGTTCAGCCTCATGTTTTCAGCTATGTTGATGAATGCCTTCAAGAACAACGACATTGGAATAGACATCAACTACCGCATGGATGGAAAGTTATTCAATCTCAGGAGGCTGAAAGCTAAAACCAAAATTAACAGCGACACTGTCAGAGAGCTCCTGTTTGCTGATGATTGCTCTCTATATGCCAACTCAGAGGCGGACATGCAACATAATGTTTCAGCTTTCTCACATGCCGGTGCCAACTTTGGGCTCAATATCAACTTGGAGAAGACTGTAGTTATGTACCAGCCAGCTCCAGGGAATAATCACACTGTTAGTTAGTTAGTTAGTCGACAGATCATCCTCATTGCACATCGAACCATTCAGTCCATAAGTGCTCGGATCCCCTCCTCAGCAAATCCCGCAGCGTGTAGCGGCTAACGACGCCAGTTCTGTGTTGGTTTATCAATCTTCTTTGGTTTCCTGCGTAGTGTTCTTGTTTGGCCACCCCTCGTTTAATTTGCTGTTCTCGCAGTCTGGCCATGGTTGTAGATTCACAGTCATCACTTGGTTCACGCAAGAGTCTTACTTCTCGTAGAGCATTCAGAATGTCAGCCTGGTCCATGGCGCGTCCGCCCTCCACAGTAGCCTCACCTGCGAGCTTGTCAGCCCGCTCATTTCCTTGTACTCCCGCATGCCCTGGCACGAAGATGAAACTAATCTTTGTCAGCCGAGACCGCTCCAGAGGCAGCAACCATTCTCTTCGGATCGACCCCTCCTCTATCCTCTTGATCATGTTCATTGAGTCGCTAAGGAAACATGCCCTAGTGAATGTCTGTGTCTCGAGCCATGTTATTGCTTTACTTACTGCCATGACTTCCATAGTCAGGCTACTTGTGGTTTCAGTGAAAGCACCAGAGTCCTCCTTCACAATTCTCCCTCCGGCCCGAGCTGTAAAGGCCCATGAGCTTCTCACATGTCGGACGACCGACCCATCTGTGTAGATGACCGCATCACCGTCTAGCGAATTCTCGAAAATCAACGCTTGTACTTCAGCCTCCACAGCAGCCGAATTTTCTTGTCTGCATTTTCTATCTAGTTGGATGCAAACTGAAAAGGATGTGCAGAAATCTGTTGGCACTTGCACCCAGTCCTCGCCAGGTTCTAAGTCCTCAAGTGAACACACCTGTTGAAGAATGTCTTCGGCTTGACCCATCCACGACCGTCCTCTTTTTAACCTGCTGCCCTTCACCTTCATAATTTCACTATGCAGTGGATGTTGTGTGTTTGCGTTAACTCTGAGGTAGGCGCGTGCCCTGCAAACTTGTATTCTCTCTTCAATGGTTGGAAAATCAAGAAGGTAGCGCATCGCCCTGCATGCTGTATCTCTTGTACATCCAAGAATAATGCGCATAGCTTCATTCTGTATCCTTTCCATCCTTTCTATCTGCTTACGGCTGAGAGTCAGGATTGCCATTGCATACTCCAAAACAGACATGACCAGCCCCTCGTACAGAAGACATAGATGGCGCTGCTCACAGTTTGCTGCCGCCATCACCCGCATCGCAGCCAAACCCCGCTTGGCCTTTGTTATCACCTGGTCTATGTGCTCATTATAAGCAAGGCTTCGATCAAACCGTATCCCCAGGTAATTCATTGCCTGCGTTCTTTCCACCGTCTCTGAACACAGCATTACAGTTGGTGTTGGAGTGTTGACAATATGATTATTCAACGAGAACCAAGTCACTGTTGCCTTTGTTGGGTTGACCATTGCCCCAGCTTCATCACACCAAGTACTTATGCGATTGAGTTCGGTTTGTAGTTCCACAGCAACCTGCTCTCTATCCTTACCCTGACGATACACTAAAACATCATCGGCATATGACAATGTCCTGCCAGGTCCAGTGATCTGCTCACTGGTGATTCTCACTGTGTAGGCGTTGAACAGTACCGGAGATAATGGTGATCCCTGTGGTAGGCCAGGATATATTGTTGTTGGTTCCGAAGTCCAACTGCCACATCTAAAAACTACTTTCCGTTGGAAGAGGGCTGCAGCGATCCAACTAAGGAGGAATGGACTTACTTTTAGTTCAAGAAGCTGAAGCATTAAAAAATCCAATGGTACTCTGTTGTATGCGTCCTCAAGATCAATCGCTGCAGCAAAGGTTTCAATGCCTGAGTGGAAACCTTCATAGACATCATGGGCAAAGACTGCTGCATTGGTCCAGGTTTCTCTTTTTGGACGGTACCCACCCAGGGTAGGTGGGAAAACACCTTGCCTCTCTAGCTGGCTTGATATTTTCCTGGCAATTACCTTCTCCAGCAGCTTGCCTATTGTATTCTGCATGGTTATAATTCGATATCCCTGAATTTTTTTGTGGTCTTTGTCAGGCTTCGGCAAGGGAATCAGATAGCTGTGTAACCACTCCTCCTTGATGCTAGCACTCTCTATACTGTTGTTGTACATGTCTGCTAGTTTCTCTAGCTCATTGTCGGTACACCTATTGATGTCGTCGTATCTTATGCCATCAGGCCCTGGAGCGCTGTTTTTTGATCGTCGAAGTACAGCCTTGATTTCTTTCACTGTCACTGTGTCTTCATCCGAAGTGTTCTGGGCCTTGCACCTGTCTGAGGTGACCTCCTTGGCCAGATTTCGGCCTCCCATGTCTGTCTGGTTGCTCTGCTCTAGATAGCGTTCAAAGAGGGCTTTGCCCTTGTCCTCGTCAGTCCTCTGCCAGATGAGGTCAGCACCTTGGAAGTCAGAAATGCTCTTATTCTTGACTACACCACTCATGCTTTTATGTAGTCGCCAGAACAATTTCAGTGACTTGTCTGTGCTTACTCTTTGACACACCTCTGCCCATTTTTCGCTTTTAACCACCTTGACCAGTTTTTTGAAATGGCTTACTTTTGTGTGCATCTCTCTTTCTAAGTGCATGCAGGGACTAGGATGACCAGCTCTGTTCTTCTTGGCATTTTGCCATCTCCTTACAGCACTACGCTTATCCACCCAAGCCTTCTCCACCTCGAAATTCCACCACGGTGGCTGCTCCCAGCTTTTTTTCCTGCCCTGAAGCTTTCTGCGCTTGTCACGTCTTATTTTACTCACCACATCTTGCCCTGTACTGTCATACTGGAAAGTTTTTACCTTTAGCTTGTGCTGCCTGGTTCTGCCTTTCTCCACCAATATGCTGCAAGGGTGGTGGTCGCTGCCATGGTGTCCTAGGATACCCCATCTACACACTGTAGTGAGTGAAGGTGAAACCAGCGCCAGATCAATAGCACTGTCCTCATCGCCTGGACGGCTTGCTGTCCTGGTGACACAGCCACTGTTGATACAAACCAGGTCAATGGTTTCAAGTGCAGTCTCGAGCTCCTCCCCCTGTGTATTGGAGGAAATGTTTCCCCATGATCTGCCTTTAGCGTTGAAGTCGCCACAGAAAATAACATTTCTCTCGTGACCTAATATGCCACTTAAGCACTGCCACTTCTGGGCGTCCATACTCGCATTGCGGGCATAAACATTAACCAACACGAATGGTATAGTGGAATGAACTCTCAACGCCTGTATTTGTATATCGTCACTGTCCCAACTGGACATGTCTAGCTCTGACGCCACCATGCTGTCGCGAACGAGAATCGCCATTCCCAGATGTCGTCTGTTGTAGAAACATTTGAAGCCGGCAATTCGGAGTAGCTGATCGCCCAGTCTCGTCTCCTGGAGTGCTACAATATCGTTCCTGTAAACCAGGGTTTCTAAAATAGAGCCCTGTTGTTTTATGCTGGCGCAGTTCCAATACAGAATACGGATATTCCTGAGTCCTAGACGGTGACACTTGAGTCTAAAACGTCTTAAACCACCACGCTTACCTTGCTTCTTTATGCCTGCGTGGCATCCATACCGCCTCGTTAAGTTGACTGCTGACAGCTCGAAGAACACATGTTGTTCCGCCATGTTGAAAAACCGAATACACAGAAACCAAACATTCTGCCAAAAATTCACTCAAGGATTGCTTCGCTCGATGCACGAACTCCGTAGCATCCGCGCAGATCTTGAGTAGAAACTCCTGGTTTTACATCCTGGCACACAAATTACACGCAAGAGATGAATACATCCATCTCCTAAGCGAAAAAGTTAACGATCACAAAAAAACCCGACCGTCCGTCACCATCTGTGCCGAATATCAAAGTGAATGGTCATATTCTAAGTGTTGTGGACAAATTCACTTATCTTGGCAGCACTGTGTCACAAACTGCCACCATTGATGATGAAGTGAATGCAAGAATCTCCAAGGCCAGCGCGGCCTTTGGCAGACTGTACAAGAATGTAAGGGACAGAAATGGAATAAGCCTGCAAACAAAGCTGAAAGTCTACAAAGCAGTTGTATTATCCACAATGCTATATGCTTGTGAAACCTGAACTGTTTATCAGCGATACGCTAGGAAATTAAACCACTTCCACACAGTCTGCCTTAGGAAGCTACTGAAGATTAAATGGCAAGACAAGATCCCAGACACTGAAGTCCTAGAAAGAGCGTCCATGCCCAGTATCCACACTCTACTAATGGAGAATCAGATTCGCTGGGCTGGTCACTTGACTCACATGCCAGATCACAGGCTCCCTAAAAAATTTTTTTACGGCAAGTTGCGTTGAGGTAAACTTTCCCAAAGCGGCCAGAGGAAACACTTTAAGACACTCTGAAAATCTCACTGAATGCTTTTGGAATTCATCATGACACCTGGGAGGCTGCAACCAGAGACCGAAATTCGTGGCGTGCATCATTACGCAAGGGTGCAGTCACGTGTGAGGCAACCAGGACTGCAAGAGCTGTGAAGAAAAGGCAGAACAGAAAAATCACTGCAGGAAATCCTCCTCCAGAAACGTCAAGCATTTTTTGCTCACATTGTCAAAGAACATTTCGAGCCAAAATAGGCCTTATCAGCCATCTTAGAACTCACGGCTCCATACTTTCAACCTCACTGGATGAAATGAATGGTCATCATCATTCTTGATGGACAAAGAACAAACAGTTAATAGTCTATCAAGGTACTTCCCATGAGGGAATATTCCTATTTCATACCGATCTTTTATAATTATTATGGATGCTTATTAGTCTCTAGCCATGCTAGGTTCCCTTTGAGAAATTCTTAAAAAATGGTAAGAGAAATTCTTATGTCTTTTTAATTAATACTTATATGTCTTAGTAAGAGTATTGGGATGTGGAAAGAGAGTGGTATATAGGTCTTTTTCTGTGTACTATCAATGGTATACTGATAGGGAAGATAATCTTAAGATGAGTAGGATGTTATGATGCCATGCTAGGTTTTTAAATGGACAATCTACCGCCTGAGCAATCACTCACACAATCTCATTTATGTCGAACATCATCCACAGATTGTTGTGTCACCACCAATGCCATCATTGCCCCACTCACCAAGAGAATCACCTAACCTACGAATAAGCCATATAATAATAGTCTACAAATAAAGTGAAGTCAAACACCCTCTTCCACTGCGAACTGTAGTGCAACATCCTGATCAGCAGCATGAGGAGTAGACGAGAAGCAATGCAGCGGTTGTTCCAGACGAGTCGTGGGAAGAGAACTTCAGCTAAGTGCCTGGCAAACTCTTCCTATGCCATGAGACCTACATCAGACTATTGCATCATTTGAATAACGAAGACACAAACAATAGATTGCACGATTTATTGCCTGGCATATTTCGCTGCATCTCGTCAGGTACATACTGCAGAAATCACACAACTTACGTGAAATTAACTAGATAAATCCTTCAAGTTGAAATATAAGTTTGAAATATAAAAAAAAAAGTTGGCAACTCCAGTCATTAGATGTAAAACCGTACCCATTCCTACACCAACAGTCAAAGAGCCTGTTCCTCTGTACGCCACAAACAATTGTATTTACCAATTCACATGTAGATGCCAGGCCGTTTATATTGGTCGAACGGAAAGACAGCTTAACAAACGGGTGTCAGAACACATACCTCAATGGGTCAACAAGATACAACACACAGGAGATGCTAGCCGCGAGGAGCCGACACACCGGAAGCTCCCGGCGTCTTCAATCGGCAGGCACATTGTCGCCAGTCGCCATGTTGTGTCCAGAGACACTGCATTTCGCGTGTTGTTTAGAACACAAAATACTCGCTTGTTAAAATTTGCAGAAGCAATTATGATCTATCAACGCAAGCCAGAATTGTGTAAACAGAAAGACATGTTGGTCAGCTTAAAATTACCGTGGTAGACAATCGATATTACTGTGCGAAATTGTGTATATTTCAACTTGAAGGATTTATCTAGTTAATTTCACGTAAGTTGTGTGATTTCTGCAGTATGTACCTGACGAGATGCAGCGAAATATGCCAGGCAATAAATCGTGCAATCTATTGTTTGTGTCTTCGTTGTTCAAATTCACTACGGGAAAACATTGTTTTGTATTGCATCATTAGCACCTTACAGTGATTACTAAAGAGGCCGAGCGTGTTGGCTCAGTAAAATAATAATAGTTTCCAAGAACAGGATAGAAAATCGGTGTCAGTGGTTCTCCTGTGGAGACCATGCAGTGTTATATAAAATAAACCATATGTGTGTAGTTTTTAAATTTTGAACAAACGGCTCTGTCATAAGTGTACCTAAGATTAGACACAGCTATTGAGTGACAGAATAACTTTATATATAGTTTGTCTATCATCATGTTGTGAGACAGTGTAAGACTTGGGGGATCCTTTATTTCCCAAGCACATATAGCAGGATGACTAGGTCTGTAATTTAAAGTATTGCTGTCAACCTTTCCTTCCTTAGCCTGGTCACTGTTAGAATACCTGATCATTTCTGGGGCCGATAATTTCATATGGTCTAGATTCATGAGCCATTCGATCTTGTCTTCAGCAGTGAATAGACTTTCTATTTCTGAAAGTCTACTTGTCGCTACTTTGAGTGTGAAATCTAACAAATACCTAGCGCTAGGCTACAGTTACCCTTCTGCCACAGAGCCGGCCATAAAAATAAAGGGACAATTAAAACAGTAAAAATAACAAGTAAAGGACAGAAAGATTAAAGTGACAATTACAACAGTAAAAATAACAAGTGAAGTTAGAACATAGTGGGTTAGTGTATCAACTGGACAGGACAGAGGAAGCAGCTCATCAGTTAGAACATAGTGGGTTAGTGTATCAACTGGACAGGACAGAAGAAGCAGCTCATCAGTTAGAACATAGTGGGTTAGTGTATCAACTGGATAGGACAGAGGAAGCATCTCATCAGTTAGAACATAGTGGGTTAGTGTAACAACTGGACAGGACAGAGGAAGCAGCTCATCAGTTAGAACATAGTGGGTTAGTGTATCAACTGGACAGGACAGAGGAAGCAGCTCATCAGTTAGAACATAGTGGGTTAGTGCAACATCTGGATGGGACAGAGGAAGCAGCTCATCAGTTAGAACATAGTGGGTTAGTGCAACAACTGGATAGGACAGAGGAAGCAGCTCATCAGTTAGAACATAGTGGGTTAGTGTAACAACTGGATGGGACAGAAGAAGCAGCTCATCAGTTAGAACATAGTGGGTTAGTGTATCAACTGGATAGGACAGAGGAAGCATCTCATCAGTTAGAACATAGTGGGTTAGTGTAACAACTGGACAGGACAGAGGAAGCAGCTCATCAGTTAGAACATAGTGGGTTAGTGTATCAACTGGACAGGACAGAGGAAGCAGCTCATCAGTTAGAACATAGTGGGTTAGTGCAACATCTGGATGGGACAGAGGAAGCAGCTCATCAGTTAGAACATAGTGGGTTAGTGCAACAACTGGATAGGACAGAGGAAGCAGCTCATCAGTTAGAACATAGTGGGTTAGTGTAACAACTGGATGGGACAGAGAAATCTGCTCCCCAGTAAGAACATAGTGGGTTAGTGTAACAACTGGTGCTCAATATATTTCATTTATCGAGCTTTGATATAATTTAGTACCTCTCTTTTCACTCACTCCTAGTTTAATAATAACTATTGTATATGTCATCAATGTATTTTATTTATCAAACTCTCATGTTATTTAGTACTCCTCTTTTCATTCCCAGTTTGTTTAAAACTTCTTTAGCTGTCATTGTACATTCCCATATTTTCACATCTCGACGTTAGCTCTTGCTTCTAACAGATTTTTCGTTGCCCATATCTCCACACCATGTACAAACATAGAATATTTTCCCCTCAGTTTTCATGTACCAGATAACTGCTTTTTTGTTAGAAAAATGTGCACGTTGTCAAATACAACTTTGGCCATTCCAGTTCTCATCTTCATTTCTGGCACAATGTAGTATTGAATAGAAGTAGTAGTAGTACTCTTACTGTTCCAGCTTCAGAGAAGTGGGTCACCCCATAATTGCTCCGTTCCTGTGACAGTGAAAAACCATGTGAAATGCCCATCATTTATCTGATGCAAACAAGTGAAGGAAACAGTAACTTCAGCAAGATCTACCTGCCATAGCACCGACAACAGGATGTCTGCCATTTTATGAAATTCTGATTCCCCACAGTCACTGATGAAACAAACAAAATTTCAAATTAAATTTACAGCTCAGTCACACCAAGCACTCAAATTGGTAGCTTGGCAACAAAACCTGGCCCTCCAAGCCTAGACATGGGGAAAGTGCGCTAGTAAACCTTGTCTGTAGACAACTAGTTCTCCACAATATTAATGGTCTGCCTGCCTATCCGCCATGTTAGTCAGGCCCTATAACTGTAGTGTTAAATATGCTAATCAACCCTACTGACATGCCATTCAGGCATACTGAGAATACGCCTTCTTTCTAGTGGATGTTAGATGTCCATGTTAACGTCTCCAATAAAAGCTGTAGTTAGCTCTACCTTCCCATTCACTGTTTGGTGGAAGGAAGCTGGTTGATACCATATTCATATACATGTAGTGTTGAAAGTTTTTCAGGACTGCAGAAAGTGATGGGTCACCTTGGGGTTATTGCCAAACACATATTCTTTTTATGCATGTCCGCAGTCCAATGGTAGTCTTTTTTCCAACCGCTTATTAAGTCTGACACTGAATAACAAGCACAAGCAGACAAGACATTGGTAGGGAAAATGGTTGGTCACCACACTTTTTAATGTCACAACCTAGAACAAGTGAAGGCCTATTATGAGGGGAAGTAATTAAATAACAGGGATTTTATGGATAACTTTTTGACAAACCAGCGAACCAGAAATTCTGTGCGTATTATTGTTCAACATAGTCTCCCCAGCGTGGCAGCTCACTTGGTCCACTTGCTTGTTGATGCCTTCTAAGAAAGATTTTGGGCTTGGCTTTAAATCAATTTTTCACCACTTCCATTACCTCATTATCTGCATACCTCTGAACCCACAAATATAGGGCCCTTACCATCCCAAAAGATGGTCATCCCGACCTTCCTAGCATATTCTTGCGCCTTGAATTTTTTCTCAACCAGAGACAACAGGAGGTTTCCACTGCGTTGACTGTCTCTACTCTGAACCATCATTCTTCTGTAGATTTCACACCTTATGACCACAACAACAGCAAAAATAGAATAACCCCTGCTTCTTCCCCCACAGTGCACCTTGATAGTTGTGATTATACAAACTGCTCAATCCTCATGACCCCTACATGGGGTATTGCTTAAGAACCAGTTTGTATTGTGAAATAAGATTTTGCACTATCTATACTCTTCATTGCACTTTATAATACAATTCCTGTTACTTAATGACTTTCCCCCTCGTACTTGATCACATTATGAGAAGAGAAAAACTGGAGAATATTGAAACATGGAACCTAAATTGTGGAATAAGAGAGACCAGGAGACAACAAGAGACAATGTTTCACAGCCTTTCATTGTGGCACTGAGAAATATCAGCACATTAACTGATACACTGTGTGACTGTAAGATATGGAGAATCATGAATACCCTTGCAAGTGGGTAAAGCACATAATGATGATGATATTACTATACAAACCCACAGCAGTAACATTTATGGAATAACCTTGACCCTTTCAGTTCACTAACAAACGACTCAAGTCTGGAGATCCTACCTGCACAATCGCTCTCATACTCATCAAGAAAATTATCAACAGGTTATCCCTGGATCCATTCATCCTCAGACTTGAACATGTTTATTAAAACACACAAACAAAAATCACAATTTATAAACAAGGAAAGACAAGAATATGCAAGTTGTAAAGACTTTTCACACTTAATATTCAAGTAAAGACATTTCAGCTCAACCATTATTGAGAGTTCCTCTGTCTATGGGCTGGCTCTGTGGAAAAGGGGTTATGGATGCAATTCCTAATCCCATATACCACGTTCGAAACACAGCTGCAGGCGATTTGGCAGCACACCACCTTGCATAGGTTATTATAAAATAGTATGAGAGCTGATCGTTCAGACAGAAATGACAAACTACTGAATGTAAAATTTGTCAAGACATCACAAACAGCCAAAAAATGCTGGGGTTGACTGCGATATCCTGTAAAGGGTATGCAACTAACTAACCTCATGTCAGATAAGTGCTTCCAGTTTACCCCTTGTCGAAATGTCTGTATTGTTGTCTATTTGACAATATTAGCATTTTATTTGCTGATGAAGGCTTTATAACCGTGTCATCTACTCTGTCATTTGTAATCATTTTCTTATAAAGCAGAACTTTTCCATGCTAGGTTTCTCCGCCAGTTATTTTCTGTAATGTTGTCTCTCAATTACTTATTCAATGCAATATTCACCTAATCACATAAAGATGTCACTCACTTTCTGACAGCCATCACACCAGTAAATGTGTCTATTACGTTGGCTTGTGTTTATAGGGCTTACACAATTATGTTAACACAATAATAACAGTAGCCACAGTTATGTAGAACATAATCACAATGTTACCAATCACATACCTGGGTCATCTGTAGCCATCCGGTTATCTTCCAGCTGTACATTGTTTTTCATATTATACTGCTGTTGAATTTGTGACCGATTCCTCTCATAGTTCTCCTTTATTTCACCTATTCACCAAAAGATATATATATATATATATAAAAAACAGAATGTATGTATGTGGGTGGGTGTGTGGGGATGTATTTGATGCGTTCGATAACGGTCCATCCGATTGAGATGAAATTTTCTACTTTCTACATGTTTTCTTTTCATTCCCGTGCAGCTAACTGTATTAGTTTGGTACTGTACAATCAGCTATTTACTTACTAAAATTTAACATAAGACTTAACATAAGAAAATTTATATAAAGGGACATAACTTTTAGTAGCATTGCTATATCTTAGGGTAAGTCCCCTGGCTGTAGATAGATAGATAGATAGATAGATAGATAGATAGATAGATAGATAGATAGATAGGACCCGATAGATAGAGAGGGTGGGATAGACGGACGGACGGACGGGCAGGCAGGCAGACAGACAGATAGATAGATAGACAGACAGACAGACAGACAGACAGCCAGGCTGGGTCATCAGACAGACAGGCAGGCAGACAGACAGACAGTCGGGAACGGGAGCTTATATGACTACTTATATGAATTAAATGAGATGCTCCCCCCCAGGGACTGGGTGAAGCCGGACCGGGTCAGACAGACAGACAGACAGTCAGGAACGGGAGCTTATATGACTACTTATATGAATTAAATGAGATGCTCCCCACCAGGAGCTGGGCGAAGCCGGGCCGGGTCAGACAGACAGATAGATAGATAGACAGACAGATAGACAGACAGATAGATAGATAGATAGATAGATAGATAGATAGATAGATAGATAGATAGATAGATAGATAGATCTCCGCCAGGGCCTGGGCGAAGTCAGGCCGGGTCAGCTAATCTAGATATATAAAACAAAATGTATGTATCTAGGTGGGTGGGTGGGGATGTATTTGATGCGTTCGATAATGGTCCATCTGATTGAGATGAAATTTTCTACATGTTTTCTTTTCATTCCCGTGCAGCAAACTGTCATAGCTTGGTACTGTACAATCAGCTATTTACTTACTAAAATTTAATTTTGTAATTACCTGACTTAACATAAGAAAATTTATATAAAGGGACATAACTTTTAGTAGCATTGCTATATCTTAGGTTAAGTCCCCTGGCTATAGATAGATAGATAGATAGATAGATAGATAGATAGATAGATAGATAGATAGATAGATAGATCGATCTGAGCCGATAGATAGAGAGGGTGGGAGAGACGGACGGACGGACGCCAGGCAGACAGACAGACGGGCCAGGTCGTCAGACAGACAAACAGTCGGGAACGGGAACTTATATGACTACTTATATGAATTAAATGAGATGCTCCCCATCAGGGGCTGGGCAAAGTCAGGTCAGACAGACAGACAGACAGATAGACAGATAGTCGGGAACGGGAGCTTATATGACTACTTATATGAATAAATGAGATGCTCCACACCAGGAGCTGGGAGAAGCCCAGATAGATAGATAGATAGATAGATAGACAGACAGACAGACAAACAAGCAGACAGACAGATAGATCCCCGCCAGGGCCTGGGTGAAGCTGGGCTGGGTCAGCTAGTATATATATATGTATGTATGTATGTGTGTGTGTATATATATATATATATATATATATATATATATATATATATATATATATATATATATATATATATATATATATATATATATTAACACATTACTGGCACTGATTATGTGGTTGTATCAAAAGCAGGCAAGCACTAAAACATATTACACATTAACATAACAGATTGTGTGGCAGCAGTAAAAGAGACTAAGCCATGGAACTAAATGAGAGTGTATGACAGCGGTAAAACAGACTAAGTCATGGACTAAAATATTATGCGAAAGCAGTGAAACATAAGTTTTCATGTCTGGCTGAGTAGCTAGAATGCTGGGCTTCAATTTGGAAGACCCAGGTTTGAATCAATGGTAAGGTGATCAATTTCTTTTGTTGGGGGTAAAGAAAAAACCCTAACCTGCACAGTTTGCAGCGACGGCACTAGCCAGGGGCCTTAGTTCTTATGGCTCAACCCCCCCCCCCCCCGTTTCCCCCACCGCAAGGTACTATCATAATCATCATCAAGTGCCATGCCAGCTGGCATAGGTGTTCATGGCTCTCCACAGATCTCGGTCTTTGGTGTTCTGGATCAACTCTGCTGATAATATTCCTCCATGCCACCCTCTCAATCCATCCAGCATCATATCTCTTGGTCTGCCTCTTTTCCCCTCAATATTTCCAGTTGTCACGATGTTCTCCAATGTCTCTCTTCTCATCACATGACTAAAAAAAGCTGTTTGTCTCTTTTTTATTGTTGTACATAGTGTTCTAGTTTCATTAGCCTCTTTCAGGCACTCATTGTTGGTTACTCTGGCAGTCCAAGGAATTCGTAACATTCATTTCAAAAACCACATTTCTGTTGCTTCTAAGTTCTTCCTAATTTTGTATTTACATTCCAAGATTTTCCCCCATACAGCAAAACTGGTTCTATTTAGCATTTCAGCACTCTCTGACATTCATTGATAGTGACTTATTGCATAAGATACTATTCATTTTCTGAAATGTGGCTTTTGCCTGCCTTATTCTGCTCTTAATCTCTGTTGTACATCTTCCATGTGATGTTATAAATGCCCCTAGGTATTTAAAATATTCACTTGTTTAAGAATTGTCCCTTCTATTTGGAGTATTTCTATGTCACATTTTTGGTGTCACCATTTTCTTTGATATCACCATTGTTACTGTTTTCTTGATATTCAAGGAGAGTCCTTTCCTTGCACTCTCTGATACTACAATGTCCAACAATTGTTGTAGGTCTGTTGCATTATCCGCCACCAATACTGTGTCATCTGCATAGTGTATATTGTTTATATTATAACCTCCGATTAGTATTCCTGGCATCTCTTTGATCTCTCTCTTTATTACTTCGCTATAGAGGGAGAAGAGATCCGGTGACAAGACACACCCCTGTCGTACTCCTAGCTTTATCTGTTTGTAACTACCCTCTTCATTTCCCATTTTAATTGCTGCTACTTGGTTCCAGTAAATATTCTTTATTATTCTAAAATCTTTCCCATCAATGTTGATATCTTCCAACATTTTAATCAGTAATCAGTTCATCATGTTTTACTTTATCAAGTGCCTTAGTATAATCTATGAAGCACAAATATATGTCTTTCTGTTTCTCTTTTGACCTTTCTATTAGTGTTCGTTTTATTTATATATATATATGCCAAGTCGTAACAGAGCCCATGACGCAATATAAGAGGAAGCAAAATTCTGAACCAACATGCAGAGATATCTAAGCGTCTGATGTATAACGGAGATCACGTCAGTTTTGTTTGTCAATAACGACGGCAGTAAAATCATAGAGCTGGAAGGGAGAAGCAGCACGCTCAAGTCATCTCCAATACATTGAGAGATTTTCTGGCAGGATAATTTTGTCACAGTTAATTGATAGTAGAAAGGAGAACCGGATTCATGGCAGCTTATATCTCAGGATCAAGATTTTAGGACAGATGCCGAATCTAGAACTGAGCATGTCGCATCTGAAGGACAGTTAAATAACCGTGGTTGGACAGAAGAAAAGAAGGAGTGCAATATTAATGATGTGATAGTTCTCAGTAGCTAGGATAGTCAATCATTGAATATTTACCATTGATATTTTATTACGATCATCCTGTCTGACAGTCACAGACCTGATCAAAAATATATGGAAATGTATTAATTGCTTGATTGACTATTGCTCCAGAATATCGGCTAATAAATTTAGCCTCAACTTGTTTGCCAGCCTTCTTGTTAGTCCTTTTGATTCAAATTCCGTTTACTTCATTGCTGGACAGTTGTCGGCACCTCTGGACCGGTTGTATTCGAGCCTTGTATTTGATATTATGCCAGAGCGACTTCCCAGCAATATGGTGTCTCATCGTACTGAAGTACAGGAAATTGAATGCTGCCAGCACCATTTCATTGATTCGTTACTGCTTCAGCTATACTCAAAGCCAATCAGCTCTAAGAATTTTGGTTAAGACTGATTACCAGCCACAGGACAACAAGCTGTCGTCATGTCTAGTTCCAAGTGATTATACAACTGGTCACTTCACCACTTCGTTACATCGGAGCACCATACTCGAGGAGGATATCATCGAAGGAATTTTAGTCATGAACACACAAGTGTTTTGTCAGATATCACTGGACGCATACATCTGCATGACAGCGCTATTCGAGTTATCAACCTACGGCACTACAGCAGTTTAGAAACATCAGCACCAACGCAGGAAAAGCAACATTATGTATTATTTTGTCACACCCAAAATCAGGCCAGTATGAATTGTTTGTGTTGAATTAATATTCTGTTGGGTGTTGTTAAAATTGAAATTCATATTTATTGTTGCTATGGCTGAATTACTTTTATCGTAGTTCGTGGGCGGTTGGTCAGGCTAACCTCGAATCAAACAACTGTGGTTGTATGGTGCAAGGTTACGTTCTGTGCTAACAATAGTCAGTTCGGTGCAAATTTGCTTTTGTAATGATCTCGCGATTCGTTAGTGCACATGTCGTTTCATTATAGTTATATTCGTTTGTTCCTATCACTGCTCTATGTTTCTTTCAAATAAATAGATATGTTTGTCTGTGTCACATGTTGTATACCTCTCCTGTAGCAGTTTTATGTTGTGGCATGACACTATTTTCTACAATTATATATTTTATATAGTTTTGTTTGATTTATAATTTTCCTAACAGGTTAAGGCAATATTTGTTTCTGCTGAAGTTTCTTGCATTGCTCTTAAATTCAGCTTAACAACAGTGTTGATTTTCTTGACGTTGCATTCAAGTTTACACTGTTGGCACATTTTCTTGCTGTCTTTCATTCGATTTCATCTCGCATACAAATAGAGTATATATTATATTAGCTATATAATTTACAGGATTGTCATAAAAATGTCTACATTCCAAGAATTTATGGACATAGGTGAAAGGTCCGGATTAACCGGCCAGGACCTCAGGAATTGGGCAAAACAAGAGTTCAAAACAATGTTTTCCCGTGATGAATTTGAATAATGAAGACACAAACAATAGATTGCACGATTTATTGCCTGGCATATTTCGCTGCATCTCGTCAGGTACATACTGCAGAAATCACACAACTTACTTGAATTAATTAGATAAATCCTTCAAACTGAAATATACACATGTTCGTACAGTAATGTCGATTGTCTACCATGGTAATTTTAAACTGACTAACATGTCTTTCTGCTTGCACAAGGACGGCTTACGAAGGTTGATTATTATAGCTGCAGCAAACTTTAACAATCGACTACTTTGTGTGTTGAACAACACACGTAAGGCACTGTCTCTTTCAACCACGTGACCGCTCTCGAGCACGTCTCCCGACCGATGAAGCCGGAATGTTCCGGTGTGTCGAAGAAGAAAGACAACTACAAATAGTATGTACCTGACGAGATGCAGCGAAATATGCCAGGCAATAAATCATGCAATCTATTGTTTGTGTCTTCGTTATTCAAAAACAAGAGTTTAAGGAATTCCAAACTCCACAGCAAGAGGAGAGGGCTGCAGCCAAAGCAGCTGAAAGAGAAGAAAGGGAACTATGAATGGCTCATGAGAAAGAAGAAAGACAACTACAAATAGCTTGTGAGAAGGAAGAAAGAGAATTACAAGTTAAGTTAGAGACATAAAGATTATCGGCGGAAAAAGAAATGAAAGAAAAAGAGATTACAATGGAAAAAGAAAGACTAGCAACGAAAGATAAAGAAAGGCCTTGGAGAAAGAAAGACTGATGGTGAGAGATAAAGAAATGGCTTTGGAAAGAGAGAAAATAGCCACAGAAAAAGAGAAAATTGCATTTTAGAAAGAGAAGCTAGCTACAGAGGTACTGTTAAAAGACAAAGAGATTGAAGGAAATCTAAAAATCAAACACACCTGGAATGGAAAAAGGATTGCACAGGTAAATTGCAGTCAAAATCAGAAGATTCTATTAAAAAAAATACCAAGGGATAATCAGAAATTTCACGCAAGGCGATTCAATTAGTGCTTGGGTGACTAATTCTGAGCTATTGACCAAGTTCTACAAGATTCTGGAAGATATGTGGCCTATCTTATTCCATCCCTCACTCGGATTGGAGCCTTTAAAGGTGGTTGAGTTAATTCCAGAAATTACGGACCAACTACACATATTAGAGATGGGTATTGATCAACTTCGTCTTGATGAACGGGTTTGAGAACAAGTTCAAAACTCCTCAATCACCTAGTTCTACTAAAATCTTTCTAGACGTGTAGTTGAAAGCAGCAGAGGTGAATTCAGACTTTGAGAAGTTAAGCGACCTAATGCTCAGAGATAAATTGCCATCATCGGTCCCTGAATCGATGGCCACGTTCCTCATATAAAACAGGTGTAAATCAATACCTGAGATGGAGACACGGGGAGAGTCATTTTATAACGCACATCGCGAAATGTTTGCTGACAGTACTCAACCAGAACTTGTTATAGGTGCAAGTGCAAGAGTACAGAATCAAAGGGGTCATGGTAGAGGTAACAGGTTCTCACAACACAGAAACAAAGGGCCATATCTGAACACACATAGAGAAGCAGACAGGCTTAGAAAAGGTCATTTCACACAATGTCAGCATTGTAAACTAAGCCATGCTTCATTGGTAATGTGCGACCGTCACCCAGGATATGCAGCATACCTAAAGACCTCACTGATAAGAGGAGGAATAAGTATGAGTCGTACAGAAGAAATAACAAATGTTTTTCGTGTTTAGCGTGGGGTCCCACCTCAAGGTCATGTACGATGAAGAAAAAGTGGAAGGAAGCAAGTGCTGCATATATGTTTACTAGTAGTGACTCAGACGATACAGAAGATGCACATGCGGCCATCATAGAACCATGTATTAATGACAACACAGGTAAGACGAAGAGTGTTCTGATGATGAGTGCCATGTCTCCATACAGGAGGCCAATGCAGTAAACATTCAAAATGGCACACTGAATGTCCATCAGGCATGTGTGAATGGATCACCAACCACATGCGTGAGGGACACTGGCGCCTCTATTATTGGCGTTGACCAAAGGCTTGTGAAGGCCCAAGATTACATGGGCAAAAGTGTTGCCTGTAGAACGTTTGGCGGCATACTAGAAAGGTATAGAATTGCCTCAGTTACTACACAATCTCCCTACTTCGAAGGCACAGTGAACGCGGTTGTGCTACCGAACCTGTGTGCCAGGGTTCTCATTGGGAATATTCCCAAGGTAAAAGATTGCACTCATGAAGAGGCCATGGAATGCGAGATCGACCACACCCCAACAAATGCGCTCACGAGAGCTCAAGTGCGTCGACAGAAAGAAGAAGAAGGCAATGAACACCCCACATTCCCACAAACTAGCAGGGATGATACACAAAATATGTTAGTATTGACAACGGACCTATCAACAGAACAAAAACAAGACCCAACCTCACGATACCTACTACAAAGAAACAAGTCAGAAGCTTGTTAGGCTTAGTAAACTATTACAACAAGTTCATACCAAATTTGGCACAAATCACCAGTGTATTTTCTGATTTATTGAAAACTAATGCAAAAATCAATGTACAGTGTGCATCTTTAAAGAATGCAATGTCACAATTGAAATATAATTTTAGTAACATCCCTATTTTACGGTTACCAAATAAAGATCTTTTGTTTACCCTCAGAACAGACGCGAGCACTACGACCATATCGGGCGTGCTACTCCAATCCTATGACAACATTTATTATCCAATAGTCTATGTCAGTAGGAAGCTGACTCCAGCAGAGGCAAGATACGGCGTGTCTCAACTTGAGGCCCTCGCAATTGTCTATTGTGTTAGTAAATTAAACAAATATCTTGCCGGAAAAATTTTGTCATTGAAACTGACAATTCCCCATTGATGGTAATTGAGAAAGGACAGCCAAAGAACAATCGCCTCTATCGTTGGGCCCTTATTCTGTAAAATTACTAATTTTCCATCAATCATATCCCAGGTTCCAAAAACACTTTAGCCGATTTACTTACAAGACCGTCAGATGTGCCAGTTGAGGAGATCAACGACGCGACAGCATCGTCGTCACCTGGAAAGACTACTTAGTTAATTAGTGTAAATAGTTAGATTGTACTTAGTATATAGTTGTTCACAGAATATGTATCGACTCAACTTATTTTAATTCTTCTTCTTCTTCTTTTCGTTCATCCGGAGTGTTTTTTCAGATGTGATTGCGGTGTGTCAGTTATGCGCCCTTGGGCCGAAACCCATAGGCCAACACATCCGGCTACAGCGTGCTTTTTTGACCAGGTAGCATTCCTGGGATTTTAATTCAAGTTGCACAGTCAGACAAATGTTCCTTAGCAGGTAAATTATAGTAACTGGCAGAGGCACATAAATGTATTAATAACGGTAAATTATAGACAAATAGAACTCTGCAAGCTTAGTTAACTACAATGTCATTTAAAATAATATTTATACAATTAGCAACAAACTATTAGATTAGAAATTACATTTCTCTAATGAGACTGCAGTACTAAATTCTATGAAGAGTATTTTTTTTTTTTTGCTACCTGAAAGTACTTACATTTGGTTATAAAGTCTATAGTTTAAACAATTAGCACATAAGAAAAGAATAACAACATTTTGATTTAAGGGAGATAATACAGTTCTACTAGATCCAATTAGGTTAGTTAAACTAGCTTTCTTCTATTATAACCCATATTTAAACCAAATTGCAAAATTTTTCCCCTCAGTATTGCCTAGAGCAATCAAACAATCGTGTAAATACATTAATTGTATTATAAAACTTATTGCGATTACAATATACATCAGCTCTATCAATGAGCATATTTTTATTCCCTCATGATAAACATTTTAAATAATGCATTGGGTAAATGAGTGAGCAATAAGTGTATGAAAGGATGAATGAATGTATTAAAATGAGGAGTGTGGACATTGGTGCATTTTTTATGCACACGTTTTATTGCAATGATTTGTCTTCGTCTTTTGTGTAACACATGTCCGCGTGTGCTGATTTTATAAGTGTCATAATTACATTACAACTATGGTAATATTTTTAAGAATCGCAGCTCGGAGACTCATCTCAAGAATTAAGCATAAGCCTTCATTTGTGAGATGTAGAAACCTACCTGTGACACTTGAAATATAAACATACACCTAGAGTCTAATTTAAACATACACTAAATATAACACGCAAAAATACATTATACGAACAGATAACGTACAAACACCAATTTTGAAGCAAGGGAGATCACACTGATACAGGGGACACAAAAGATTAATATAGATTATGAGTACACAGATGAAAGATTTATCAACAAGCGGAAGCTAGAGAGGTGTAGATCAGTAGACACATATCTTGTAGAAAGATGTTGAGGTTGCATTTTACGGGAGCCATGGGAAATATACCCATGATTGGTCTCTGTAAAAGGGGACAAATTGTTGTGGGGCATCAATTTCGGATGTCGGAGAGGAGTTGCATTTTATTTGGTAACCATAATTATAAGTCAAGATAACCTCGGTTCGTAACAGCTTCCAGTAGTAGAATGCAGGAGAGTGGGGACTCTTGGCAACATATCAAGAATGTTAAGCTGATTATAAACCAGTGGGTAGATACTTCAACAGTGGGTCATACCCATATGAATCAGAGTGGTACCTAAGTAAAGTGTTGACAGATCTCCACAACACACTGCCAAATTAGTTCCGGCTAGTTTATTTTATATAGGCATAGACAACATTGTGTCACTCCATTTGGACAGAATTTGGTGACACAATACTCCAGGAGAGTGGGAGAATGTCAGCGTGTTCAGAAGGTAGATATAGGACATAGAGAGGAAAAGAGACAGAATAGAGGCAGGATTACCTAGATAACGACATATAGGACTTTAAAAAAAAAGTCGCTTAAAAGTCGACAGGGTCGACTTCATTGCACCGGGGTTTATCCCATATGGCTCGGTCTCTTTCCGCAGTGCGGAAAACGTCGCACAAAGAACGAACTCCGTAGCTCTAGCGATGACCCACAGAAGTCTCCAAAAAGTTTAATTCATGAACCGAAGGCCGCAGCCTGGAATTGAACTCACAACCTTCGGAGCCCGAGTTAAATGGCTTTACCACTTCGCCAGAGACTCCCAACATATAGGACATAGGTAAAGACATCTATGGCATAGGCGACAAAATAGAGATATGACATAAGTTAGGACACAGAGTAGTCAAAAGACAGGACATCTACGGGACAGTAGATAGAGTGGAGACAGGACTCAGGTGGGGACACAGACGTGTCATGGACAGGACACTGACACAACAGGACAGAATGATAGGAAGGGACATAAGTTCACGGGACACTGCCCTGAACAGACTAGACGTCAGTATACTGAATAACCTAACCTAACACGGCCGGACTACAGTACTACGTGACTGCTAGGACAGCACAGGGATCACTAACGGCACGGAGGTCCAAGGACCATGAGCCTAGTCGACCAGCTTTACCACGTCAGACGGGACACAGACGGTTTCAGGGGAGGACGTCATGTTATTCTGAGTGATTGAGATAGTGAAATAGCTTTTGCGAGAGTGCTGGGTTGAAGATAGCGAGTGTCGGATTTATGTAATGAATTGTGTGCTATGAACGTGTGTAAGGTGGCATTTGTGTCTATAGAGATATATTGAAGTTATCGCCGGTGTGCGAATTGTAACTGTGATCAGGTTCGTCTGAATATCCAGTGTGGATAAAACCATACGACTAACTGACGTTTGTTTCCTTGAGTGCGTATGAGAAGTTGGAATGCGTGCGTGTAAGACGCTGACACTGACAAAGAAAACACATGACCAACCGGAAGGAAAAAGATGCATATGAAATGGTTACCCAATTAAGAGATAAAGTTATGACAGCATGTCAAATCGCCAAATCCGCGCTGGAAAAGTCAGGGGAAAAATTCAGGCAATATGACAACAGGAAAGCCAAAACAATACTGTTGAAAGAAGAAGAGGAATTCTTACTTCTGTTACCTGACCCTAGAGATTGTCTCGTCATTTCATGGCAAGGTCCATTTAAAGTGATTAGAAAAATCAGTGATGTAGACTATGTAATAAATGTTAGAGGGAAAGAGAAAATATTCCACATCAACATGTTAAAACCTTATACAGACCGTAATACAGACAAGACACAGACTGTTGATCAAATACCACACAGAACAGCAGCAGCATGTTGGGTCATAAACGAACACAAGAAGACGCCATACAACAACAAATACCAACACCAATCCTTAATAGTAACAACAATTGGCGAGCTATTCAGATAAATAAGAACTTATCGTCACAAGACAGATACAAATTAACAACAGCGATTCAACAGTATAGCGACATATTCTCAGATAAGCCGGGGCAAACTGATCTGATACAACACAAAATTACATTACTTTCGTATATTCCCGTTAAAGTGAAACCATATCCAATCCCCGTTCATGATGCAGAAAAAGTCATAGCGGAAATTTCCGAACTAGAACAAAGTGGGATTATTCAGAAATCAATTTCTAACTTCTGTTCACCTGTAGTAATCGTTAAAAAGAAGGACAATTCATTACGCATTTGCGTTGATTACAGAAAAGTGAATGCCCTGACCCTTCTTGACGCAGAGCCAATCCCACATGTCGATGAATTGATAGATAGCATGGTAAACTCCAAGATCTTTTCTAAGATTGACCTTACAAAGGGATATTGGCAAATCCCGATGGAGAAAGAGTCCATGCATATCACTGCTTTCGCTACTCCGTTAGGCCTTTATGAATGGAAATTTCTTCTGTTTGGTCTACAGAACGCGCCGAGTACCTTTACACATATGATGCGAAAACTTCTTCACGGGGTTAATGATGTGGATACATATATGGATGATATTTGCGTACACACCACAGATATTGACACACATCGTTAAGACTTTGAAACAGGTTTTCCAAAGAATCCAACAAGCTGGTCTTAAAGCTAAACCTAGCAAAAGTGAAATAGGGTTCACAGAGAATTCAATTTCTTGGTCATAGGGTTTCTGGATGGTTTCCGAAAAACAGATCCACAGTTGTTACAAAGATTCTGAATATTAAACCTCCTACTTCTAAAAAGGAAGTCAGAAGTGTTCTGGTCTAATAAACTACTATCAAAAATTCATTCCCAATTTCGCTGATATGACAGCTACTTTCTTGGAGCTTTTGAAGAAAGGTCAACCTACTAAAATTATTTGGACGTCTGAACACAATAGACTCTTACAACAAATTAAGACTCTTTTTAGCAGTTGTCCTATACAAATTACCAGACATTTCCAAAGACTTTATAGTACAGACAGACGTGAGTTTTCATGTGATTTCTGGAATTCTACTTCAGGTCCATAGTGGCAAACTCCATCCTGTCCTCTACTTCAGTAGGAAACTTACTGACACACAGAGGAAATATGCGGCTACTGAACTTGAAGCCCTCGCTTTGATAAAAATTCTCTAGATATCTACTTGGTAGAAAATTCTTGGTTTTATCAGATAATAAAACCTTGCAGGTCATTAAAGAAGGACACCAAAGAAACTCTAAAATACACAGATGGTCTCTTCTTTTGCACGATTACGAGTTTGACAATTGTCATATTCCAGGAAAAGACAACAACCTTGCAGATATCCTTAGTAGATTGTAGAGATAGATGTAAATGTCGTATATATTTTGTTTTGTTATAGTCTTCATAGTTATAGATAAAGTACAGCAGGCCGAATATCGATTTCTCTTTTACACACCCAATTAGAAGATTCACACAAACAGTTTATATTTATAATATATTAATTATGTCAGATATATACATATTTTCTGATTTTCTTAATTGACAGATTGGATGAAAGTTAGTCAGTTTCAGGAGAAATGTGATGTGGACTGTACGAACTAGCTAGATTTCGCGGGACCTTAATTTTCATTGACAAGGCTGTGACGGTGAACTTATGGTGTCCGTGCTCCGAACATTCTTACGCCAAACGAATTCCGAGTTCAAACATACACACCAGGCGTTGAGTCAGGACAGAATGCGGTTATTAATTAAGTATATGCAATTTAGGCAATCACATACTTCATAGTAGTTCAGACATTAATCATGGTATTCATTTCATATATTCACACATATTTTAACATTTCATTCATTGGCATTCCAGAATCATTGAAAGAGTGAAACGTAACTATTTTATTGCGAGATATAAGCAAGCGATACATAAACGACTTACAAATACGAATAACAGTACAGACATATACAAAGAGTGAATCGCATGTCGGAACGAAAGATATAAATTATTTATTATATGTTATTCTATTTCAGGTTAAATTAATTAAATATAATTAGTTGATTTGTTGAAGTATTTGCTTGTTTTAATTCAGAATAATTGGTGCAATTTCTGGTACACCATTGGCAAAACTCATACAAGTATGGCAAACTACACAGACCAAAGAATAACACAAGGAAGCACCATAAAAATAAAGATTAGGTCATTCCTATTGTCATATATATATATATATATATATATATATATATATTATATATATATATATATATATATATATATATATATATATAAGACGGCCCGGCCCGGCTTCGCCCAGGCCTGGCAGGGATCTATCTATCTATCTGTCTGCTTGTCTGTCTGACCCGGGCCGGCTTCGCCCAGCTCCTGGTGGGGAGCATCTCATTTAATTAATATAAGTAGTCATATAAGCTCCTGTTCCCGACTATCTGTCTGTCTGACCTTGCCCGACTTCGCCCAGGCCCTGGTGGGGAGCATCTCATTTAATTCATATAAGTAGTCATATAAGCTCCCATTCCCGATCTATCTATCTATCTATCTATCTATCTATCTATCTATCTATCTATCTCTCTCTCTCTCTCTCTCTTTCTATCTATCTATCTATCTATCTATCTATCTATCTATCTATCTATCTATCTATCTATGTTCGGCCTGTTCCCGTTAAAAATATAGATAGAATAGAAGAATAGATAGATTGATAGTAGAAAATATGATTGGAAGAGATCTATCTAAAGTAAACTTACCAAGATATCACGAACAGCCAATAAATGGTGGGCGGTGGGTTGACTGCAGAGTACTGCAAACGATATGCAACTAACTTTCTCTCACAAAAAATTACTTTTTTTTTTAAACGAACGAAAATCTTTCGCAGGCCCGTCCTACATTCTGCCCTTCTTCTCTATTTCCTCTCATACATTCTTTCATTCAACATCTCTTATGAAGCAATTCTTTGACAACAAAAGAACAATAAGCATTAAAATGCATGAAAAGTAACTTTTAACATGGGCATCATAAATACCCAATGTGGGTGTAACGTGCCATACATATGAGAATGTTTTTAAAAAAAATTAATGTGCTGTTGAAGAAAAATAAAAAGATGAGTTAGAAAATTTTCACTATTTAAATAGATGCATTATTTTTATGAAAACTATGAAAATGCCTTAAAGATTATATCATTATTTATTATAACTCATATGCCTGTAAATAACTGTAGACAAAGAGTTTATAAATCTTTGAAAACAATGCAACAATCTATATATAAAATAATAGCAATGTTATTAAAAGTTATGCCCCTTGAAATAACTTTTCTTATGTTAAGTCCCCTCGCTATATAGAAATGATCATGTAAATTTAAATATTAAATTTTAGTAAGTAAATAGCTGATTGTACACTAAATAACTATGACGGTTGCACGGGAATGAAAAGAAAACATGTAGAAAATTTCATCTCAATCGGATGGACCATTCGCGAACGCATAAAGAACGGACACACATACATACATACATTGTGGTATATATATATATATATATATAAAAGTGTCTATATGATATTATGCGCCAGTACAATTTGTCGTTATAACCAGGTAAAAGAAAAAAGGAAGCTCACATATATAATTCGTCAGCTACATAAGCAAAAGACCTCACTGATCAAATGGGACAAGAACAAATGTCTCAACATAGCCGAAGAAGACATAGCAGGAAAAAAAGAAAGAAATAGTCATAGAATTATATAATGTACCAAAACTAATACAGAGGGATAGGGTCCAGTCAATCACATACGTCCCCTCAATCGGGTTTTGTAAATTTGGTTGGGGATGCATGCCAGTTTTGGCATTTGAGGGACTAAACTTATAGTTTACTTAGTCCAGCTTCCCCATGAGCTGGTGCTACACGACGTCTACCGTGGGGTGTAGATAATGATAATAATAAGTCTTTATTTTCAAAGGGTTAAAAATTGGGCACGCAGGCCCGTCTGACATTCTGCCCTTCTTCTCTATTTCCTCTCATACATTCTTTCATTCAACATCACTTATGAAGCAACTTTTGACAACAAAAGAACATTTAAAACGCATGAAAAATAATCAATAACAAATGACTCACTGAGGCAGTGTTTAACATGGGCATTATAAATACCTAAGGAGGGTATAACGTGCCATACATAAGGGAATGTTTTTTGGCTAGTTGTCGTTTGAGATAAGTTACCATTATTGTCTTTTTTGTGTTATTTGTTATGAGGGCATGTAGTCTGTACTAAGGTAGTGTTCAAACAGGTTGCGAATGTATGTATCATGATTGGTGGTGTCTTTGATTTCTTGTGGAAGATTGTTCCACAACTGAGCGGCAGAGTATGCTAAGCTTGTTTTATATAAGTCTATCCTAGGTTTAGGGACATGAAGTATATTTAGTCGTTCGCTATGTCTAGCATTATATTTAAACAATGGCCAAAGGTAGCTTGGAGCATTTTGAAATAAGATTTTGTGAATTAGTTTGGTCTTATTAAAAAGCAGGCGCTTGTGGAGTGGCAGTAACCGGAGACGTTTATATAGGTTAGAATTGTCGGTAAGCTTTTCACCATTAATTAAACGCACTGCCCTTTTCTGGAGTGAATATAGGCGTTTTGTTATTGATTTGGAGCATCCATCCCAGACTGTGGAGCAGTAATCAATATGTGTTTGTATATGAGAAGTATAGAATATCTTTCTTGTGTTTTCGTCAAGGAAATTTTTAATTTTGGCAAGTTGGTATACTTTTTTGGCTATTTGTTTAACTAGAGCATGAACATGTGAGTTAAAAGTTAGACTTTGATCTATGATAACACCCAGTGTCTTGTGCTCGGTGACACTTTCTACAGGCGTGCTGCCAATGTGCAGCTGAAGAGTTCTCTGCGAGTTTAGAGTGTGAAGTCTTTGCCTGGTTCCTATTAACATAGACTTTGTTTTAGTAATGTTAATTTGCATGCGGTTTGCATGACTCCAGTTAACTACACTATTTATTTCCTGTTGCAAGGATAATTCTAGCACATTACGATCAACAGCGTTTGTATATACTGTGCAGTCATCAGCAAATAGATCGCAGGACGACGACAGATTTAATGGAAGATCATTTATATAAATGGCAAATAATAGAGGGCCAAGAATAGACCCCTGAGGTACTCCAATATTAATGGTAATGGCTTGAGATAAAACTTTATTGTGTGATACTACTTGCTTTCTGTCTAATAAGAATGATTTTATTAATGTCACTATATTAAAACTTACTTTCATTGTTTCTAGTTTTTTAATTAGAATAGTATGATCTATCATATCGAATGCTTTCCTAAAGTCTATAAACACCGCTCCACATAGAGTATTGTTGTTAATATTTTGATGCCAGTTTTCTATCATGTTTGTTAGTGCCGTATGGCAAGAATATTTTGGCCGAAATCCTAACTGACTGTCAACTATCAGTTTATGGCGAACTAAGTGATCTAGTGTTGTTTTGTGGATGTGCTTTTCTAGCGGTTTGGATAATGAGGATAATATGGAAATTGGTCTATAATTACTCATGAGACGATCGTCTAGAGGACCAGCTTTTAAATGAGGATACACTTTAGCGATTTTAAAGGCTGATGGGAAGTGACCTCTGGTTAGACATTGATTATATATAAAAGTTAGTGACTCGCAGATCGCCGGTGCAGCATGGTGAAGGATCCGACTACTAATTCCATCTAGTCCTGATGAGTTATTGTTTTTTAGATTACGGAGATGAGTAAATACTTCAGTTGTCGTCATTAGCGGTATGTTGGAGGAAATGTGTCCATAGCATTTGTTCTCACAGAATGATGATAATAAAGATATGTCATGAGGTGCATCTGGTATTGCAGCCTTCAGTTGGTTTATGTCGGACTGAAAGTATCTACTGAATTGATCACATGTAACCTGATTTGATGGTAATGATTGTGATGATTTGTGTTTGTTTGTCAAGGTATTAATTGCTTTCCATATATCTTTAGTGTTGGTTTTATCTATTACTATGTTCTTAAAATAGTTTTTCTTTTCCTTCCGAATAACATATTGAACTTTGTTTCTCAGACTATGGTACATAGTTAGATCTCTATTTTTGTGAGCCCTGTCGCGATCTCTCATAAGTTCAACTACCTCCTGTGTGATCCACGGGGGCTTTGTGTGATGTTTAACACGAACTTCCTTAAATGGAACATGTTTATCAAATATACTTAGAAAGGTCTTTAGCCAGTGGTCCAGAGCATCGTCTGGGTCAGGAAGCTGGTAAACATAATCTAGAGATGAGTTGACCAAATCTTGTAAGAAGACGTCTCGATTGAAATTTTTGTAATTTCTATATTTTATGCTTATATGTTTGTGTTTGGGAGTTTTGGTGCCCCTTTTCGACCACGTGCAACATACTGGATAGTGATCGCTCATTGCATTGATAGGTACACTACATTCTGTGATGTTATCAGCACATGTAGTATAAATATGATCTATAAGTGTTGCAGATGATTTAGTGATTCTAGTGGCTTGTTTGACTAACTGTTGGAAATTATATGACTCTATTATGTTTTCCCATGTTTTGTTTGATTTGTTAGCGTCTATGTTGAAGTCACCTAGCAATATTATTTCCCTAGCATTACTAATGACTACATCCATCATAGTGGTGAATTTTTCATACCAGATATTTCCTGCACTGGGGTTTCGATAAAGATAGCCAACTACTAGCGGTATGCAATTTTGAAGTTTAACCTCTATCCATACACACTCAATCTCACAGGTTTCAAAGTCTAGCCTGCGGTGGGCGTTAAGCGAGTTGGAAATATAAACTGCAATACCCGTCTCTTGTTTCTGATAGGGATCTCTTCTAATGGTTTTAAAACCTCTGATAGCGATGTCATCATCTGAGATGTTGCCATTTAATCGACTTTCGCTAACGCCAAACATGTGAACATTTTGATTAAGTATAAGTGATAGTTCAGGCAACTTCCCTAATAGATGGCATATGTTTACATGCCCGATTCTGAGCCCATTATTCCTGAGCCAGTGTTCGTACTTATTAGACATTTCAACAATGCTAATCACAAGTTTAAAAGCAAAACACACACACACAAAGTGAATACAACTTACGTCCCTTATTACAAAACACACTCTAAAGTACAGAGAAACAGTAATATCTCTGTAAATATATAAAAATACGTACACAGATCCGTAAGGAAGAGCAGTGAAGACCCCCTCACTCACCGTGAAAACACAATTAGAATTATTATAAAAGCTATACAGCTAAGTACTTTCAATTAATATAAAGTCAAAACCAGTCAATGTTTGTAATAACTTATAACCTAATACGTTACTAGATCAAGTTATAACCAAATATGCAGATAAACGTTTAAGGAGAGGCTCTTTCTTGTACCGAGATCCGGTGTAGCTTTGTCCTAAGTTGCTAGTAAATACCAGGTTGTGTTGGTTGTTGGTATAGCGACATTATAAGTGCTTGACGAAGTGTAGCTGGGCTATACCGTGTGAGGTGCAACCATTCTGGATTACAATTAAATGGGTACTGATGATGTCTCATGGGTATGTAATGACTACCAACTAGAGCCTCTGGTTGGTGGCTAACAGGAGGTTGTGCTGGCACGTCATTGTTGCTGAGAGTCGGATCCTTTCTGGGGAGAATAGGAATCATATCTTCGTAATTATTACCCTCCTGTGTGAAAGACGACGTATTTAACGGACTTGGTGTTGTGGTAGTGTCCCGTCTGGCTTGGATTTCAGGTGCAGTGGTTATGAGTGGTCTGCACACTTCTGTCCTATTGGTACTTGATGTGACGGAAGTATGTCGTCTGGCTTGAGTTTCAGGAGTAGCTAGAAGTGTCCGGCGCGATTAGATAGGAGAGCGTGCCCGTTATATAATCTTTTTGTGTGATTTTGTGTGTGATTGATAGGAGACCAGTCCATCATGTTAGCAATAATAGCAATAGATGATATAAGTATGACTCATGAACTCTGTACTACTTCTGGTCAGTCTAGTGAAACTGACTACAGGCTAAAATGGTAGAACCATTTCAAGGAGGAGGGGCATGCTGCCAAGTCGTAACAGAGCCCATGATGCAATATAAGAGGGAGCAAAATTCTGAACCAACATGCAGAGATATCTAAGCGTCTGATGTATAACGGTGATCACGTCAGATTTGTTTGTCAATAACGACGGCAGTAAAATCATAGAGCTGGAAGGGAGAAGCAGCACGCTCAAGTCATCTCCAATACATTGAGAGATTTTCTGGCAGGATAATTTTGTCACAGTTAATTGATAGTAGAAAGGAGAACCGGAATCATGGCAGCTTATATCTCAGGATCAAGATTTTAGATCAGATGCCAAATCTAGAACTGAGCATGTCGCATCCGAAGGACAGTTAAATAACCGTGGAAGGACAGAAGAAAGGAAGAAGTGCAATATTAATGATGTGATAGTTCTCAGGAGCTAGGATAGTCAATCATTGAATATTTACCATTGATATTTTATTACGATCGTCCTGTCTGACAGTCACAGACCCGATCGAAATTATATGGAAATGTATTAATTGCCTGATTGATTATTTGCTCCAAAATATCGGCTAATAAATTTAGCCTCATCAACTTGTTTGCCAGCCTTCTTGTGAGTCCTTTTGATTCAAGTTCCGTTTACTTCATTTGCTGGACAGTTGTCGGCACCTCTAAACTATTTATATTTGAGCCCATATCTATGCTAGAGCGACTCCCCAGCAATATGTGCGTGTGTGTGTGTGTATATATATATATACACTCACACACATTGCGTTGTTTGTACCCTTTCCTTCTACAAAACTATACTGTTCTTCACTAATTTCCATTATTATTTTCTTTCTTGTTCTTCTCATTATAATTCTGAGTAGAAGCTTAGTGACATGGTTTATGAGGTTAATTGTACGAAAATCTTCGCATTCAATTGTTTCTGGTCGTTTTCGTATAGTTAAAATACAGATTTCAGCATATCACTCGGTAAATATCCACTGCTGTAAATATCATTCAACATTTTGGTTAATATATCTACTCCAAATTCTCCCAATACTTCTAATTCTTCTATTGTGATTTCATCTGGCCCAGCTGTTTTTCCTTTCTTCATATGTTTAATAGCGTCAGCGACTTCTTCTTTTAGAATAGGTGGACCTTCTAAGTTACTTTCTTCTGTTAATTCTTCCCTTTCTCCATCATATTATTCTCTTATATACTCATTCCACCTCTTCATTATAGCATCTTCCTCCAATAATATCTTTCCTGTTTTTGATTTCAAACACCCTGTATTTATTCTTATTTTTCTTCCTGTGAGCTCACTGATTTGTCTGTGCATATTTTTTGTATCTTTAATAGAATTTAATTCAATTTCTTGCACTGCTCGTTTAACCAACTTTCTTTTGCCTTCACACATTTATCTCTTATTTCTTTATTTATCTTAGCATATTCTTGTTTGTCATTTTTACTCTGTTTTCTTTTGGCCATCAAATTTAAGATTTCTTCAGTCATCCATTTTTTCTTAGCTTTTTGGCTTCTCTCCTGTAATATTTCTTTGCTAGTTTGATGAATGGATTCCCTTAACATTTCCCATTGTTCATTTATACTCTGTATTTTAGCTATTGCATTGTACCTATTTTTCAGTCACTATATATTTTTCTTGAATTTCTTTATCTACTTTCAGAACCTCTTTATTAAGTCTTAAGTTCTTAACCATTTTTTCCCTCTCTTTAATCTTACTTTTATTTGTCCACATAGTGGTACATGATCACTATTACAATCAGCACCAGGCATTGTCTTTACATTAATTAACACATTTCTAAATCTTTTATTAATAAGTATGTAATCAATTTGGTTGCATATTTTCATATCAGGGCTTTCCCATGTGTAATAGTTGTCTTTTATAGTGTTTAAACCATGTGTTTCCAATTATCATATCATTAATATTTGCCCATTCTATTAGTTTCTCTCCTCTTTCATGCTTGTTCCTAAACCATAATTCCACACTATATCCTCTACTTTTCCCTTTCCTACTTTTGCATTAAAATCTCCCGGTATTATTTTTATTTCTTGTGATCCAATATGAGCCATTGCCATTTCTACTTCATCGTAAAAGTGTTGTATTTTTTCATCTCTACTGCTTGTTGTTGGTGCATATACTTGTATAATATTTAAATCTATCGGTTTGCCTTTTATTTTGACTATTATAACTCTATCTGAAATACATCAGTATCCATTAATTGATTTGGCTGTTTTTTCATCAAATATTATTCCTACACCTTTTTTCATGTGTATCCTCTTCAGAATAAATTATTGTGTGTTTGTCGGTTATAATTTTGCCAGATCCCTTCCATCTCATGTCATTTATGCCTTGTATATTCATTTTCATATTTTCCATTTCTCTTAGAACATTGTTAAACTTTCCCAGCTCATTTAATGTCCTAACATTCCATGTCCCTACTCTAAATTTATTTAGTTTAGTTATGGTTTTGCCATCAGTAGCTGGATGACAGTCTGGTGTCACCTGTGGCTCATGACTGTCCCTACCGGACGAGGATGTCCTAAGACAGCCATTAACATCGTTCACTATCTCTGAAATGTGTGCTGCCATGAAATCTTGGGAAGATAATGTGGTGGTTTCCCCTTGCCTTCCACATCCACATGGTGGTCGTTTACCACTGGCTTCAACAGCCATTTCCAACTTTAAGGACATGTGAGTGCCCTGCTCTGCTCAGCTGCAGAGTTGTCCACTTATTACGGTGGATACTCGGTCCCCAGAGCTGTGTTAGCCACACCGTGGTGTGTTTCCATCCTCTACCACAGGGAGGTGCGGTTGGGATTTTCCCTTCCTAGAGTTATGGTCTATGACCAAAACTCTCCAGTAGTTTTAGAGGAAGGTAATATAGGCAATAATAACAGTAAATCATGTTACACAGTAGCATTACAATCATGTTACACACTAGCCTTACAGCAGATTCTGTGGTAACAGTAAAACAAACCAAGTTATGAAACTAAAGCAGATTCTGTGGTAACAGTAACACAGACAAAGTCATGAAACTAAAGCAGATTATGTGGTAACAGTAAACATATTAAATAGTGGTATAAGATTCAATGGTATTGATTAAGTGATAACTCTAAAACACATTATGTTAGCAATAAAACAGATTCTGAGATAACATTAAAACAGAATCTGTTTCAGCACTACAACATTACATGGTAGAGTTGCAACAGATGCCATAGTTGCCTTAAATCAGAATCTGTGGAAGCATTTCAACAGATTCTGTGTAACACAACCATTGTTAATAAAAACACAAGGTTAATTTCCAACAAACAAATGAAATTCACTCAAAAATTTACTTTAAATTATGGAGGAAGATAAATTATTAATACCTAGGATGGTATTGAAGCCGTCCATTGCAGTATGATTAATTGTAAAATTATGTGAGAATGTTGTAAGTAGAGAAAGTCACATACATACATATCATTAATATTTTCTCCTATTGATATTAGTTTAGAGTATGTGGACAATGGTATTGTGGTGAAGGAGTTATGAGTGCAATTCGTAACATCGCACACTGCGATCAAAACACAGCTGCAGCCGATTTGGAAGCAGATCAACACTGAATGTAAATTTGCCAAGAAATCACAAATAGCCACACAAAAAATCACTTGGAGATTGACACTTTCAGAGACTGGGAGACTGATAACAACTTTCAGAGACTAGGATCAAAATTAGGAGTGATTGATGTAAAGCTTATACTAGCCACTAAGATTCAGACTCGCCAAATTTAACCGGAATAATTTTTGCTGTGACAGTCGGTTATTTGTTTTTGTGTTTCCAATCTGAGCAGGTTACGCATACTCATGATGTTAAATTCCAAAATTATTTCAAGATTGTGTTAAAAACAGGACTGATTAACTTATATAGTTTTTCCCTCCACAATTTACATTCTATACATCCCGCGTTTCTGGAATCTGTTTCCTACAACGGGATAAAGTGTGTCTTTTTAAGACGTAAGTATATCATGTTTTATGTAGATGTCTTTGGTTGATCTGGTATGTATTATTAGACTTATCATCCATTTTTACGTATATTGTGTAATTTTAGACTATTAAAGTCGGAGGGATCATGCCAAACTAAAATGATGAAGATCGCATGCTGTAATGTGATATTTAAATAGTGGGAAATAGGCCGAATAGCCGTTTCCTTGTCAGCGCTGACTGTTTAATATTGTTATGGAATATTCACAGTGACTTGAATGCCAATGAATGCATCTTTGCATTCAACATCCATTGTAGTATTTATGTGTAATTTTTCATCAATCTACATTGTTGGGGTGATTTAATTTTGGGCAAGTTTTTAAGGCGAATTCTCTGGTCAAAATGGATATACGCTAGTGGCCTCTTGCTGACAGAGTGCACGTGGAGACAGTGGGCATGGTCTGAAGTCATCACAGCATGACGTGGAGGTGTATATATCTGTGTGTGTGTGTGTGTTGGCAGCAGTTATCTTTCCTTTAGTTAGACAGCAGTTTTAATATCCTTTGGCATCTGTGTTATCAACAGATGCGTGAGTGTGTAGGAAGGTCACACTGTGTCAAAATCATATTTTGCTCTTTGATCATTGTCAGAGTCCAGAATCCAGAATAGTGCAGTGATGCAGTGACATCGTTACGCCCGCCAGGCGACTTAGTCCCCAGCAGGGATGCCGTAACTTCGTTACGCCGCCAGGCGAGTAGTAGTTACCTGCCTGCAGGTTGCTGGCTGACGAGACGGCCAGCGGTCAGGCAAGGACGACGCAAGACGCACGCATGCCTCGTGAAGCCACTTCAGGTGGGAGGCAAGTTGCGAGCTATAGGCAGACAGCTCTGGGACGTCGACTCGACTGGACGCATGATGAGAGAAAGGCGTTGTGTGGTTTCTGTGCATGAACGTCGAGTGTCTGGACATCTTGAGAGAAAGACTGTGAGCTGTATTGTGTATGTAAGTGTCTTGAAGTATCATGTATATCTTGTAGTGATCATCGTATGGTATATGATCTGTAAATAAATCCATTGAACGTTGTGTCGTTGAGTCTTAAGTCAAATCACGTTGTACTTGTACTGTCTCACATGTGTTAGGTTAGCGAGCCAAGTTTAAGACCCTGACATGTGTGGACGTGGGGGCATTCGTCCGGCTTTGAAATGAACGTGTTTATGTGATTAACATTTAAAACTAGAGTTTGTGAACTTAGAATTTTTGTCAAACTTTATAGTATAAGTAAATGTGATCGTGGAAGGCTCATTTTGATAAATTACTACATTGTGTAAACATGGAGACTATTTGTAAACGTACAGTGCATACATATTGTTTGATCTTGTAAACGTGTAAAACATCAGTGATTGTTGAACTTGTCACCGTTTTGACCTTGTCGACATTGTGATCTTGTCGCCATTGTGACCTTGTCGCCATCTTGTAAACTTGATGTCTATGTCCTTACTGAATGTCATCTTGATGTAAGTGATGTGTCATCAGTGTTGTAGAGTGTTGAGATATATGTAGATTGGTTTTGTGAATTGAGTTGTGGAACGCAGAAACTTTTGGAAAGAAAGTGACTTGTGTTTTGAAAAAAAAAATTGTTGGTGACGGACAAAATTACGACCTACAATTACACTCAACGCCATACAAACCTAATCAATACTTAGTGACAAGCAGGCACACACCATCAAGTAGACGCTAATTTATTTCCTCCAAAACAAAGCAGGTTTTCCGTACCATCTGAAACCGTGCGCGTAGAGGTCATTTGTTTTTCGAAGTAGCGACCCTACAGTTCCTAGCCCGATTTCCAACCGTTCTTCACCGCATCCAGGGCACTTGAGTATATTTTTCTTTTCATTTACTTTAAGGATGCAAATTTAGGCACGTATTGTCAATAGCACACAATTGTAAATTGTTTACTGTACTAACCTCTTATAACAAATTGTGTGACTGGTATTTCATTGACATTGTCCATCATGTCTTCATTAAATGATTTCATCGATATGGGGTTAAAGTTGAAGTTAACAGGTGAGGAGTTAATGAAATGGAGTGAGAATAAATACTCTGAACACCTTCGCGAGAAAGCTACTGAACGCGATGAAAGAGCAGCTGAAAGAGCGTTAAAGCAGGCAGAAACTGAAACAGCCTTAAAGCAAGCAGAGGCAGCAACTGCAGCAAAGCAAGCCGAATTAGAACTGGCTGCAAAGACAAAGCAAGCCGAATTAGATACAGAATTAAAGAAGGCAGAAATAGCAGCTCAGAGTAAGAGAGAAGAACTGGAGTTACAGTTAAAGATGAAACAACTTGATACTGAGACTGCCATTAACAAAGAGTCTAAGAAATCTGAGAGACTGGAGAAAGAAAACCAGTACAAGAAATATCAAGGTATTGTACGTAATTATACCTCGGGTGACTGCATTGCAGCCTTTACCCAAAATTTTGAGACTTTAATGGAACATTACCAGGTTCCACTGTCTGAATGGAATATTGTTTATATGAGGAGTTTATCAGGGGAGCCTCTTAAAGTCATTGAGACCATCCCCAAAGACCTCAGAAAAGATTACCATTATCTGAAAGCAAAGATTATGGCACATTTTATGTTAGATGAGGCAGGTTACAGAGAACAATTCAGCAAGTTGAGCCCAAAACCGACTCAAACGTTCTCTGATTACCTCTGCTTAGTCCGAGATATATTTACCAAATGGACTTCAGCAGCCAAAATTGACAAAAATTATCAAAGATTAGAAGATCTGATCATTAGAGATAAAGTCATTTCATCCATTCCATCAGCATTTTCAAAATTTTTGCAGGAGAATGAATGCACTAGTGTAGATGAGATTGAGAGACGTGGTTCGGCGTATTACACAGCCAACAAACATTGTTTTGCCAGTGAAGCTACTGACATAAATTTTGTAGCATCGGTGAACTATGACAAACCCTATAGTAGGCAGAAACCTCATAAGCCTACATCTGAGAAGTATAATCACTGTAAATATTGTAAAATTTCACATCATCAAGGTGAGATGTGCGACAAGAACCCCGCATATAATACTTATCTACAAAACATGGTAAACAGACAAGATAAGGAGCGTAGATCCTTCAGAAATTTGCGTAAATGTTTCCTCTGTAAGGCGTACAGACATTATCGCCATGATTGTAAAGGTAGGCAAATGACCAACAAAGCAAATGCCGCCTTGTTTGACAGTTCATCGTTAGATGAAGAACAATCAGAGAAACATCCTGTGAACTCAGCACAGGCTTTTGACATGTTTAACGCAAATAAATGTACTGTTTGTAACACCTTTTATGAAGATGGCATTTTGACATGCGGCCACTCCATTCCTATTGCCAATGAAGAAGCTCATTTGGTAGTAGATTCTAAAGGCAAGATAAACGTCCATCACGGATACGTGAATGGCAAGTCTGCTACAGTCCTTCGTGACACGGGCAACTCACTTATTGGACTGAAGAGAACGTTCATAATGCCTACAAACTATACAGGCAGGCACGTAACATGCAGAACATTCTCAGGCAATATTGAAAAGTACCCACTAGCATGGGCATATATTGAAACACCTTTCCTCACTGGGAAAGTAAAGTGCGCTGCATTAACAAACCCAGTGTGTGATATAATAATTGGAAATTTACCAGAGGTGAATGATAAACCTCATGACATAACATCTCTGTGTATTGATGATAGCATAACATCACCATCCAATGTCATCATTGATAATGTTACACCACCTATTGAATGTATGGTAGCTAATGTAGCACTAAGATCTCATGACATCATTGATAACATTGTTTCATCACCATCTGATATCATTGAATGTGTGAACGCAGTAACCAGATCTACTGCTAAAGTGCAAGATGAAAGTAATCAAACTGAGGCTATACAAATGCTTAGCCCAGTATCACTACCTACTAACACCATGAAGGAAACGTTTGTAACAGCTCAAAAGGCTGATCCTTCATTGTCAAAATATTTTAATCTGATCAGCCAAAAGCCAAAGGTAACCAAGAATGCAAAATGGCATTTTGCTGTGAAAAATGATATCCTCACTAGGTATTACACCAGAGGTGACAACACAACAGAGCAAACTGTTTTGCCAACTAATTATCGTAAGCAAGCCTTACATCTTGCCCATGATATACCTCTTGCAGGGCAAAAGGCATACGCTAAAACCAGATCAAGATTATTGACACAGTTTCATTGGCCCAAATTTTGCAATGACATTAAACTATATTGCAGAAGTTGTGACATCTGCCAGAAACTGGTAAAAAAAGGTAAACACCCACAGGCAAAGTTATAAGTCACTGACTTAGCCAGTCGACCTTTTGAAAAATTATCTGTCGACATAGTGGGCCCTCTCAATCATACAACAACTAGAGGGAATAAATATATTCTAACTGTCATTGATCAATGTAGCCGCTGGCCGGAAGCTATTCCGCTAAAGAACATAACTGCCAATGATATAATGGAAGTTTTCTTCCATATTTTTTCTCGGATAGGATTTCCAGACACTATCCAATCAGATAGGGGCACTCAGTTTATCGCCGCATCTACCCAAGCTTTCACCAAAATGTTGGGAGTGAAGCAGTGTTTCAATTCCCCGTACCATCCTCACTCTAGTGGAATTATAGAAAAATTTAACGGCGATTTAAAGCACATGCTTGCAAAAGTCACGCAAGAGCACCCAATAACTGGGATGTATATCTACCAGCTATTCTTTTTGCTTATCGCGAGGTACCACATGCTAGTACTGGTTTCTCTCCTTTTGAACTTATCTATGGTGCCAAACCACGTGGCCCATTAACTATTTATCATCAAATGTTAACTGACTCCACGCCAGTACTTAAACCCATATCATCATACGTATACATTACATCATTGCGTGAAAGAATCATCAAATCTTGTATAATTGCAAAGAATGCACTAAAATTATCTGGTACTACTTATAGACAGTATGCTGACAAAGGTAACAGGACAATAACGTTGACACCTGGACAGGACGTTCTTCTTCTATTACCTAGTGACAGACACTTATTGACTGATTCTTGGCAGGGACCTTTTAAAGTGACGAGACAGATTTCACCTGTAGACTACGAGATCCAAATAAAAGACAAACACAAAATATTCCACATAAATATGCTAAGACCATACTACAACAGAGACAACGAACAAGACGATACAACAGCTTGTACAGTGATAATAGATCATGAAGATGACGAGGCTAGTGACGAAATTCCAACACCTGCATTAGACACGACAAACTGCTTGAAGGAGATCAAAATCAACCCAAAGTTAACTCAAGCAGAAACAGACAGTTGCAAACAGCTAATACAACAGTACAACACCATCTTCTCTAACAACCCAGGACAAACAGAGTTAGTACAGCATCACATCACACTCACGTCAAACACACCCATAAGATGCAGACCATACACCATTCCATTACATTACAAAGAACACCTACATCAGGAGATCATCAACTTAGAGAAAAACAACATCATAAGACGATCCCAATCAGACTTCTCATCTCCTATGGTCATTGTACGCAAAAAGGACAACACGATAAGACTCTGTGTCGACTATAGGAAGCTCAATAAAATAACTCTTCTAGATCTGGAGCCAATGGCAAACTCTGACGATCTACTGACTGAACTGACAGACGCTAGGTTCTTTACGAAGGTAGACATGACTAAAGGATATTGGCAAATAGTGGTAGACGAACAGAGCAGACATCTGACAGCATTTGCCACACCTTGGGGACTGTACGAATGGTGCAAACTTCCATTTGGGCTTGTCAATGCCCCAGCCACATTCGTACGTATGACACGACTTTTACTGGTAGACATTCCTAACATAATTTGCTATATAGACGACATCTGTGTTCACACGGAGACGATGACAGAGCACATAAAGACATTAGAACAGACATTTGAACATATTAGACAGCACAGACTGACGGTAAAGCCTGCGAAAGTAGACATAGCCTACCAGGAAATATCCTTCTTGGGGTACAAAATATCCAATGGCTTTGTCACGACAGACGATAACATTGTGTCCAAGATACTAAAACTCTCACTTCCGACTACGAAAAAACAAGTCAGAAGTTTGTTGGGACTGATAAATTATTACCGGCAGTTCATTCCTGATTTTTCCGGACTGACCGAAGTATTTACTAACTTACTAACAAAAGATAAACCTGAGAAAATTGTAAGCAATGAATGCCTAAAATTTGCATTCCGTAAAGTATTATCTTGTTTTTCTGATAATAGCTTACATAATCCCATCCTGAAATTGCCCAATCTCCATTTACCTTTCAGATTGCGTACAGACGCGAGCTCCGTGGCGATTGGAGCAGTCTTGTTGCAAGAGCACAATAACATCCTCCATCCCGTGTACTTCGTATCCAGAAAACTGAAACCCAGAGAACGGGCATGGTCTATACCTCAGTTGGAAGCCCTAGCTTTAGTGGTGGGTATAACTAAATTGTCCAGATTTCTTCTAGGACGCCATTTCATCGTGGAATCTGACAGCAGCCCGTTGCGATTTATAAATTCAGGTGTACCTTCAAACCAGATGGTAGCGCGCTGTTCTTTGAAACTCCAAGATTACAGCTTCGAGGTTCGACATATCCCAGGCAGAACCAACTCACTTGCCGATCTGTTGTCCCGTTGTCCGACCGACCCAGTAAGCACCAATGTCTGAGTGCAGTGTGAGAAAATACACTCAGATTAACACAGCCATCCATCAGTGAATATTTTTTTTTTCCATTCACAAAAAGCTGTGTAAAGTCTACGATGTGATGTGATAGGGATTACTCCCAATATATATAGTGTTCTTATTTTACTAATTCATGTAGTGATTGTCATGTATAATTGTGTAGTGTGTGGTAGAAAGCGAACTTTATTAATTGTATATATTACGAACAAGAACAGTGCCACATTCGCTCAAAAACTTACCGTAAGCGAACTATCCAATTTGACAGTGGCATCTGCGTGTGGAACATTCCAGGGATATTTTAAATATGTGTGTGAACGTGTGACCTAAACATTGACAGCTACACCACTGCAGTCAATCGTAATCCAGAAGGTTTTACAGTGAAACATCCAACACATGAACGATTAGAACATTGTACTTTCCGTAACTACATCAGACCGGAACAAGTGTGTTCTACAAGCTGCAACATCAGCTGTTTAGTGTTCGTGTGTACTTCCGGATTAGTTAGAAATTTAGAGCAAAATTAGCAGACGACAAATAAAACTTTAAAAAGCTATGACGATTCTAAAATATTTAGGAATCAACAAAGTTGAATACACGAATTGTGTGTTTATATATTTATGTAGTGTAATCTTAGAATCATATCTTGATTAATGTATTCATACTAGCGACTTTTTCTCGTTAGTATGAAGAAACGTCAAGCGATGGCGCTAAGAAATAGAATATTTATTGTAAAATATTATATGTCATAAATTTTGAAATTATTCCCCTTTCATTTATTTGTTATTACATCATTACACAAAGGGCCATAATTTGAAATGTATACTGTAGTGTGTTGTATATAAATAGCCATGTTGTTGCCAGATTGTTAACACACCAGGTAGCCATCTACTGGGCATGGCAGAGGGTTGCCGACATTGCAGACCAACACAAGAGCTCCTGGCCAAATGAGGTCAGGGTTTGAGCGTTTAATGCGACTTATGTAAAAGCCGTATTTCGGTCTAGCCAGATGGTTTTTGTTTCAAGAACCATATTATTACGTTTTTTTTGGAGGCTGCGAGGTAGATGCATGAAGCTGGTACTACCGATCTGACTGGGTCAGTAATGCAATTGAGGTAATCAGCCATCGAGAGGATGAAGCCTGACAAGTGTTAAAGGTTGAACACCACATGTCGTTGAATACAACTTCCATGTCTTATATGTTTCTATGGCAGATGTGTATTTCTATGTATTCTAATACCAATGTAGATAACAACAGAAGGGTTGACTCTGACAAGGTTAAAATATTAACCCAGTTTGTACATATATTATACATGAAAGATGACAGGGGGAGCATGTCAGAGTCCAGAATAGTGCAGTGATGCAGTGACATCGTTACGCCCGCCAGGCGACTTAGTCCCCAGCAGGGATGCCATAACTTCGTTACGTCGCCAGGCGAGTAGTAGTTACCTGCCTGCAGGTTGCTGGCTGACGAGACGGCCAGCGGTCAGGCAAGGACGACGCAAGACGCACGCATGCCTCGTGAAGCCACTTCAGGTGGGAGGCAAGTTGCGAGCTATAGGCAGACAGCTCTGGGACGTCGACTCGACTGGACGCATGATGAGAGAAAGGCGTTGTGTGGTTTCTGTGCATGAACGTCAAGTGTCTGGACATCTTGAGAGAAAGACTGTGAGCTGTATTGTGTATGTAAGTGTCTTGAAGTATCATGTATATCTTGTAGTGATCATCGTATGGTATATGATCTGTAAATAAATCCATTGAACGTTGTGTCGTTGAGTCTTAAGTCAAATCACGTTGTACTTGTACTGTCTCACATGTGTTAGGTTAGCGAGCCAAGTTTAAGACCCTGACAATCATATTAAATGATAAACTGACACACAAACATTAATATCTCCGCTTAGAATTGACCTACAGACTTCAATAAGGTACCGTTGGATTTGTTTTTTCTTAAAAAAGAGGCATCCATCTATGCAGGTTTCATAATTAAAAAGCAATTCAGAAAATGTTACTAAAGTGGCTACTGATACTGAAAATGAATGAAGACAAAATATTAACAGGTAGTTCTGCAAAAGTAAAGATACAAACAATCACACATGAACAATTTGACCAAAATTTTTATCAATGAACAAACAAAAATACTTAGCTAGAAAACTGTAATATCACAACCTCAAATATGTAATCCTAAAAGCATTTATGTCTTCTTCCTATTTTTCTATTAGGTTTACCATTTGTCACAATTTTCAATGTTATTTTTTTTATTTCTTCTCATTAAAATTAAGTTGCATGTCCTTCACAGGACGTAGCAGTCAACCCCAGCATTTTCGCTGTTCGTGATTCCTGGCAAAACTTTTACGTTCAGTAGTTTGCCATTGCTTTCTGAACGACTGGCTCCTATACCTTTTTCAAAAAAACCAGCACCGCTGTGTTTCGAACCTGGGTATACGGGCTCACAAGCTGTGTTCGCAAGTCCTTTTCATAACTACCCAATAAATCAAAATGTTTATGTCTTGATCTCAAGGATGCGCACAATAGAGTTCAATATGATATTTTGATGACCGCACTGATGGAGAAGGGGGTCAATCCCTGGTTGGTGAACTGGATAGCAGCCGACCTACATTCTCGTCGGGTCGCTCTCCGTCTGGGTGCATGGACCTCAGAGCCAAATATTTTAACCCCGGGACTGCCATAGGGATCTGCAATCTCACCGGTGCTCTTTAACGTTTATACGAGCAAAATTGCAAACCTAGAAGCACCAGGGGTTGGAAGGATACTAACATTTGTAGATGATATTCTTGCATATAGGCAGGGGAGAGATAGGGGGCAAACAGCCCAGGAGTTACAGGCGACAGTAGATAAAGTGACTGACTGGTGCACAGAAATGAGTGCTGTCATCCACCCGGAAAAGGCAGCTGTTTTGTGGTGCTCTCTGGATAACGATGGTAGAAGTGTCAACAGAGAGAACAAACTGAAGTATCTGGGAATCACATTTGACAGGAGCCTGTCCTTCAAGGACCATGTGGAGACGGTTGTGACAAGATCTCAAAAGGGACTCAATGCACTTAAAACTATGGCTGCAGTGGACACAGAGCAGAGAAGCTTTTCACACTATACCAGCATTTGATCCTCTCAGTGATTGATTATGGACTAGGACTGCTCAGTCTCAAAGAGTCAGCTGGTGAAATTAGAGCGCATACAGAACGAAGCTATGCAGATCATTCTGGGATGCACCAGAGATACCCCAGTAGTGTGTATGCGTTACATCCTTGGTCTGCCGACTGTTGCTGGTAGGCTCAAGGTGATGCAGGCAAAGGCATATCTCAGAGTAGCTGCAGCCACAGATCACCCGTTGCATGAGGCGCTAGACGTAGTTAAGGGTCAGCGCTGATAAGAGGAAAATCATGGATGGCTCAGGCGGAGGATATGATCAGACAGGTGTGCATCCTGGAGAACATTAGGCGAGGAGAGGAGTGGGTCAGAGTGCCAGGAGAGCAGTCAGACTTGTGCAGTTATAATCACATTGAACCGGGAGTGCAGGGAGTGGCCAGCAGGGGCCACGGAAGTGGAAATCCAGCAACTAATTCAGGATAATGCTTGCTCGGGTGATGTGATTATCTACACAGATGGTTTGATGTTGAGAGGTAGGAGAAGTGCCTGGGGTTTCTTGGCAAAGGCTAATGGTCGACGTTTGGTGCAGGAGAGCCTGGCATATGATACTACAACATCTAGCTTAAGAATGGAGGTGGAGGCAGTCAGTGCAGCTTTCCACTGGATGGAGAACACAATACACACACAATGTGGTTGTAACTGACTCAGAAAGCATGCTGAGGAAGGTGAGGACAGGCAGGCTTCATGCAGAGTGGCTTGCTTCGCTTCGGCGGTCACGGGTGGCAAGCATCGCCTGGATCTTTTCTCCGAGGCATGCTGGTGTGCTGGGGAATTAACAGGCGGACAGATTGGCTTGCTCTGCAAAACTTGGTGGAGTATTGATGCATGACAAGGCAGACATGGTTGTGGCCTTGTGGGAGCACGCGTACACCTCGGAGGAGCAAATGGATCACCATGGTCTGGCAAGAATGAGACAGCGAGGAGTGACGAGGGGATCTGGCCGATGCTCGACGCTCAGAGGAAAGGTGAGACGGACTATAATCAGACTGCTATTCTGGGAAGGTTAACCCGGTCAACAAATGCCCGCAGAAGTCGGATGTGTCGGCCTAACGGCGCAAGAACGCAGCTCTGCTGTAAACAGGCACAACGCAGTCACATCCGAAAAAAAATCCGGATGAATGTAGAAGAAGGAGAAGACTGCTATTGGTACTATTTGTGTTGGAACTCTTCGCTGGCTGCTGAGGATGGAGACGGAGCGCTTATCAGAATGTCCATAATGCTGTGATGTCGGTTCCTAAATCAATCAATCAATCAATCAACTGTTTATGTCTAATTACTTTCATTAGTTTACAGCTCTCATCTGCCTCTTGAATGACTGCCTTATTTGTTTTTCTGACTGCCAATGGTATTCTTTACATTGTGCTCCGCAAACACTATATTTCTGTAGCCATCAGGTGTTTCTTGGCTGGTCTGCTTGTTGCCCAGGTGTATTATCCCATGGATACTACAGTATGGATGCTACCATCATTTTCAACATGTAAGTAGGCATTCATGTCTCTTCACAGATCTTGGTACTGGGTTGGTTAGTTAGTTAGTCGACAGATCATCCTCAATGCACATCGAACCATTCAGTCCATAAGTGCTTGGATCCCCTCCTCAGCAAATCCCGCAGCGTATAGCGGCTAACGACACCAGTTCTGTTTTGGTTTAACAATCTTCTTTGGCTTCCTATGTAGTGTTCTTGTTTGGCCACACCTCTTTTAATTTGCTGTTCTCGCAGTCTTACCATGATTGTAGATTCACAGTCAACACTTGGTTCTTGCAAAAGTCTTACTTCTCGTAGAGCATTCAGAATGTCAGTCTGATCTATGGCGTGTCCACCCTCCACATTAGCCATACCTGCGAGCATGTCAGCCCGCTCATTTCCTTGTACTCCCGCATGCCCTGGCAAAAAGATGAAACTAATCTTTGCCAGCCGAGACCACTCCAGAGACAGCAACCACTCTCTTCGGATCCACCCATTCACTATGCTCTTGAGCATGCTCATTGAGTTGCTAAGGATACATGTCCTAGTGAATGTCTGTGTCTCGAGCCATGTTATTGCTTTACTTACTGCCATGACTTCCATAGTCAGGATACTTGTGGTTTCAACAAAAGCATCAGAGTCCTCCTTCACAATTCTCCCTCCGGCCCGCGCCGTAAAGGCCCATGAGCTTCTCACATGTCGGACGACCGACCCATCTGTGTATATGACAACATCATTGTCTATCGAATTCTCAAAAATCAACACTTGTACTTACGCCTCCACAGCAGCCAGATTTTCTTGTCTGCATTTTCTGTCTAGTTGGATGCAAACTGAAAAGGACGTACAGAAATCTGTTGGCACTTGTACCCACTCCTCACAAGGTTCTAAGTCCTCCAATGAACACACCTGTTGAAGAATGTCTTCTACTTGACCCATCCACGACCTTCCTCTTTTTAACCTGCTGCCCTTCACCTTCCTAATTTCACTATGCAGTGGATGTTTTGTGTTTGCGTTGACTCTGAAGTAGGCACGTGCTCTGCAAATTTGTAGACTGTCTTCAATGATTGGTGCCACCATCATCCGCATCGCAGCCAAACCCCGCTTGGCCTTTGTTATCACCTGGTCTATGTGCTCATTATAAGCAAGGCTTTATGTTATCAAAACGTATCCCCAGGTAATTCATTGCCTGCATTCTTTCGAGTCTTTGAACACAGATTAACAGTTGGTGTTTGAGTGTTGACAATATGATTATTCAAAGAGAACCATGTCACTGTTACCTTTGTTGGGTTGACCATTGCCCCAGCTTCAGCACACCAAGTACTTATGCGACTGAGTTCGTTTTGCAGATCCATGGCAACCTGATCTCTAACCTTACCCTAACGGTACACTAAAACATCGTCAGCATTTGACAATGTCCTCCCAGGTCCAGTGATCTGCTCACTGGTGATTCTCACAGTGTAGGTGTTGAACATATTGTCAGGTCTTAGTCAGATATGACTGAGCTACCATATAACAGTAGACGGCACTACCTGCTTTCTGTTAGCGCCGAATGTTGGGCGGCGCTTACCAAACCCGACACCCCACATTGTGCTAACGGCTTTGGGCGGAAGAGCACAACTGGGAGGGTACAAGCCTTACCCTGGCTAAGGAAATGCAATCTAAAGACAAAATGTCATGGCTAGGCAGACCAGGCCCTAAGCCTTGGCTGGTGCCTGGTCTAGGATCGAAGATCCGCCAGGCGGACAGTTAGAGCATTGCTTTGCTGATCCGGCAGCTTCTGCAGCTTGTCTTGTTCCAGATGTAGAGGTGTTATTTCTCCTCAGGAGTGAACTAGGCAGGCCGAGAGAGGGATCATGCTGTATGGGCAACACATGATCTCTATATTTTAGCCCAGGCTTTGTGCTATGGAGAGGCAATATCTCCATCCCTGGTCTTAACTGGTCTCAGAATCAAAGTGAGAGGCAACTGTTATGGGTTATAAGTCCCTGTCAATTGGAGTAGACATGGGGCGCCATGGTGGGAGACACCTACAGGTGTCACTGATCAGCTATCACCCACCTCAAGCTGGGCAGCCCCCAGCCAATTGGGTGCTGATCACCCACAGCCTGCCTGCTTCAATGGGTGCTTGGGGCTAGGACAAAATCTGAATCGCAGGCTGTAAAACCAATGCACCAGGTACAAATAAAAAGGAAAATAGAAACCTCAAGCTACAGCTTGCAACGTGGAACGTGAGAACCATGTGTCCAGGATTTTCCACTGACTTGATCAATATTGACGATAGTTTGTGCTTTAAAAAGGCATAATAACTTTTACCTATGACGGTAGCGCATGTGACCGATAAGGCCAATTTGCGCTGTAAATGTCCGTTCACAGTGGGTGCATGTGAACACGTGGTCATTTCCACCATCATGCACCATCTTACGTCTCACATACTCGGTGTGTGACTTATCTGCAATAATTTTCTCCTTTGTCTTTATTCCATTTTTGATGTTTGCCCTCCATGCAACACGTTCAGTGGCGACTTGCTCCCAATGTGCATTATCAATGCCTGTATCAATCATGGCCCACTTACACACATCTTTGTATCGTAGTAGAGGCCGACCCTGAGATCTCTTACCCATCTGTAATTCACCAAAAAAGATGTCCTTTGGTATTCTACCATCATCCATCCTCCTAAGATGTCCTATCCATCTAAGTCTACGAAGACTGAGCATGGAATAAACTGTCACACAACCTGATCTTTCCAATACTTCAGTATTTGTGATTTTGTCTTGCCACTTAATACCAAGAATTATTCGCAGATACCGCATATGAAAGCTGTTTAAATGTTTCTCTTGGTGTGAGTAAGTTGTCCAGGTTTCACTGCCATAAAGAAGAGTACTAAGGACACAGGCTTGATAGACAAGGACTTTTGTTTTTGCAGTAAGCTTCCTGTTCTCCCAGACTCTTTTTGTTAACCTGTTCATTGTTGTTGCTGCCTTACCAATCCGGATGTTGATTTCCTGATCTAGGGATAATTTGCTATTTACCACTGATCCTAGATATGTAAAATGGTCTACCATCTCTAGTTCGGCGTTGTCAATAAAGATTGATGGTACCCCATGTGCACCTTGTGACATAATCTGCATCTTCTTTTTGCTAATTGTTAAACCAAATTCAGAACAAGCATTGGAGAATGCAGATAGTAGACATTGCAATTCTTCCTCAGAGTGGGTCGTAACTGCAGCATCATCTGCAAAAAGCAACTCTCTGATCAGTACCCTCCTAATTTTGGTCTTGGCCTTCAATCTCTGAGCATTGTAAAGGCCGCCATCTGAGCGTGAGTGAATGTATATACCACCATCCTGATCACGAAAGGCATATTTCAGTAGAAGTGAAAAGTATATTCCAAAGAGGGTGGGAGCTAGTACACAACCTTGCTTAACTCCACTCTTGATTTCAAATTCTTCAGAAGTTGCACCATCAAACTTGATTATACCCTTCATGCCTGTGTGGAACGATTCCACAATGGACAGAAGAGTTGGTGGGCAGCCAATCTTCTTTAGTGCCTTGAATAGACCCTCACGACTAACCAAATCAAATGCCCTTGTGAGGTCGATGAAGGCAATAAACAGTGGTTGATTCTGTTCACGGCATTTTTCTTGCATTTGTCGCAATGCGAATATCATATCAATGGTAGACCAGTTCTGTCGAAAGCCACACTGTGATTCGGGGTAGACTTGATCTCCTAGGACTTGAAGTCTGCGCAGAACAATTCTGGCAAATACTTTTCCAACAATACACAGAAGAGAGATACCCCTATAGTTGTTGCAGTTGCTTCGATCGCCCTTGTTCTTGTACAGTGTTATGATGCTTGAATCTTTGAAATCCTGTGGGACTTGTCCTTCTCGTCAGCATAGCTCTATTAGCTGGTAGATCTGTAGAGTGAGTGTGTCTTGCCCACTTCTGATAATCTCTATTGGAATCCCATCCTTACCTGGAGCCTTGCCAGATGCAAGTTCATTTATAGCATACTTAACTTCTTTTATGGTGGGAAGTGTGTCCAGGTGGTCAAGAGTTGGTAGAGCCTCTATGGCGTTGAGGGCATCATCCGCTAGTTTGGTCTCACTTGAGTGAAGCTCCAAATAGTGCTCTACCCATCTGTCAATCTGCTGTTTCTTGTCAGTGATGATTTATCCAGTCAAGGTTTTCAATGGTGCACTTCTTTTGATCACTGGACCACAGGCTTTCTTTATTCCTTCATACATGCTTCTTATGTCTCCCTTATCACTTGCGATTTGAATGGACTCACATAACTTGATCCAATAATCATTTGCATACTGCCTGGCAGCCTTTTGCACATCCTTCCTAGCTTGCCTTAGTTCACTCAGAGTGTTACGCGTTGGTCTTTCCTTGTTTCTTAAGAGAGCTTTCTTCTTCTTATCAATCAAGGGCTGCAGAGTCTCGCTGTTTGCCGCAAACCAGTCCTGCCTCCTATGATCCACAGTGCCGTAAACCCCTACAGCAGTTTTATAAAGAGTTTCCTTAATTTGACATTTATATATAATAAAATGAAAAAAATTACAGGTTATTGTCTCTTTTGAGAGTTCTCTTGTCATACTAAAATTGTTGTAAGCAATTACCCTAGATTAATTATTTAGTTGGTAGAGGAGAGGCAAGGAACCATCCATAAGGACATTTGGGATACTCAGTAAAAATTTCATTTTTTCCTTGAAGTATTCCTTGGTTCTCCAAAACTCTATTTAATGGTCTCAAATCATTGAGCCAGTAACAGCTAAATTAATTTTAACGGGCAGGATCACATTGAGAAAGAGGAACTCTGGATCCTTGATCTCTTTGGGGTTGAGCCATCAACTATTTATCCGACAAGAAAGTACCACTGAACATAAAATTGCTGAATAAATCAGCCTGGGGTAGGGGTTGTTTGCAAAGTCCCACAAAGGTCAAGAAAGATTTAAGAAAATTTCCTACTTTCAATGGCCTCTTCCAGAATCATTGTTAGTAGCTCTGTTAGTAACAGTCCAAGATAATTATAACATTCATCTCAGGAACCACATATCCATTGCTTCCAAGCACTTTCTAAATTTGACATTCAATGATAGTGTTCTGTGCGTGTTTCTTAACATAATTTTGTTCAAATAAGGATGAACCTACGACAGGTCCAGCAAACCGGTAGGGAATTTATTTGTTCAAGAACTATTGCTCGAGAATTATGGAGGAAATTGAAAGAAAAACGCAGCTCTATCATCAGCGTTCACGCCGGAAACGACACACCGAAGCGACACAACAACAAGCGACTAACGACGACTACTGCTACATTTCGACATACTTCAAATAGAAAGGAGATTTTTGCAACTTGGAATGTTACAGGTCTAGGACATAAGGAACCAGCTCTCGTAGAGTTCATGAAACAATCAAATATTCAATTATTAGGACTCGCAGACACTAGGAAAAAGGGGCAGAACACGAAAAGAACACACGAAGGTTACGTTCTTATATGGAGTGGCGTCGATCAGCGAGCTACAGCTACACATGGCGTGGGGTTTTGTTGCATCCAGACAAAGCGAAAGCCATTATCAACACTAAATTTATATCAGAAAGGATAATACTAGTACAGATCAAAGAAGGAAATAGAACAGCAACATTTATACAAACATACGCCCCATGTAATGACACTTACAGCGACGAAGACAAAGACGAATATTTTGATAAACTTGCAGACACGTTAAATAATGTCAAGGAGACAGATGAACTAGTTGTGATGGGTGATTTTAACGGACGAATAGGCACACGAAGAACACCGTGGGAGGATTGCATGGAGCCATTCAGCGACACAGAGACTGATTGTAACAGCAATGGTCAACATCTACTCAACATATGTTCGGAACATGGACTAATAATAGCAAATAGCTTTTTTCAACATCGTCATAGCCACACCAAAACCTGGTATAAATGGAATGACTTAGACCAAGCATCTCAAATTGACTTTATTCTAATTAGGAAATCAGACAGAAGGCTACTATTAGATTCAAGAGCACTCCCAAATACAGATGTTGATACTGATCACAAACCAGTCATAATTAAAAAGATTTCATCACACAGGAAAATAAGAAACAAAAAGGTAACAACACATGTCATCAATTATAGGAGACTGCAGGAAAATACAGTTAAAGACGAATTCAATCAAGAAATCCAAAACCTACATAAGAACATCCCTGATGACCACTCAAGCGTAGATAAGGAATGGACATGTTTCAAGGCTGCCATGCTAGACACACTGAAAAATAAATGTGGAACAAAGAAAGTAGGGCAGGACAAAAGATTAAGAACAGCCTGGTGGAACAACGAAGTTAAAGATAGCATACTCAAAAAGAAGGTAGCATTCAAAAAGTGGATCACAACTAAATCTGAACAGGACTATATTACTTATAGAATAGCATGACATAATGCCAAACGAACAATTAGAGCATCTAGAGATGAATCCTGGAGAATATACGGTGAACAGATGGCGACCCTTAGCAAAGACTGCCCAAGAGAATTTTATAAACGTGTCACCACAATGAGAAACAGAGATGCATCTTACAACCCAACCACCATCATAAACAGCAAAAGAGGTACACCGATATTTAATCCACAACAAAGACTAGCAAGGTGGGCAGAATACTTTCAAGAACTACTTAACCCCACACATAACATAGAAAACCTCACTTTTGTGCCTAAATGCCAGGGACAGCAAGAACCAAATTTCATACCTGCAGAGGTCAAAGCAGTTATACAGAAAAGTCCTAAAAACAAATCACCAGGTCCAGATGGAATAACCACAGAGGCTATTCAGGCCTGTGGGGAAACAGGAGTTAAATGGCTAACAAGACTTTTTAACATAGCATGGGAAGAAAGAAAAGTCCCAGATGATTGGCAACAGGCAATAATAGTACCAATATGGAAAAAGAAAGGCAATACGAGAGAGTGCGAAACATACAGAGGTATATCACTCCTGAGCCATATAGGGAAAATGTATGCAAAACTTTTGGAACAAAGAGCTAGACCAATAGTTGAACAACAGTTAAGCAAAGCACAATTCGGTTTTCGGAAAGGTAAAAGTTGCACTGATGCATTATTTACACTTAGACAAATTTGTGAAAAAACTATCGAATATAGTGACCAGCAGAATATTGTGTTTGTGGATCAGGAAAAGGCTTTCGATAGAGTAGACAGATACAAATTATGGACCATTCTTGAAGACTATGGGATAGAAGGGCAACTGCTAGAAAACATCATAGCCATGTACCACTCGAGCCAAAGTGCAGTAAGAACACAAGAAGGTATATCAGATATGTTCACAGTCAATACAGGAGTGAGACAGGGATGTGTGCTCTCTCCCCTGCTATTCAATATCTACATGGACAGAATTTCTAAAGAAGCAAGTCTCGACAGAACAGATTCAGAAAATTTAGAACTCTTTACTCCAGATGAAACAACTGACCCACAAGGAATAAATGAACTTCTATTTGCAGACGATCAGTGCCTGTTTTACAGTGATGAGGGCAGACTACAAAATCATATTCCTAATCTGAGTTCAACCTGCAGCAGATACAATATGAGTATAAACACAGCCAAAACCGAAGTAATGCAAGTTAGCAGATCGCCAGGCCCACTAAGTATACAGATAAATAACACACCTCTGAAACAAGTTAAAGAATTCAAATACCTTGGAAGTATGATCACAGAAGATGGCAGATTGGACAGAGAAATTGAAATCAGATGTCAAAAAGCTAGTGCACTTACATATCAACTATCACCCTTACTGAAGCATCCAAACATACCCATGTCCGCAAAACGACAGATAATAAACAGCATATTCACACCAACCCTATGCTATCAATCTCAAACCTGGACTTTATCCAAATTACACCTTCGCAAAATCAACACCTGCGAAATGAGATGCCTGAGGAGAGCTGCCAACTTAACAATCCGAGACCGAGTAAGAAATGCTACTATCAGACAGACTGTGGGATCAACACCTTGTGCCACATTTATTGAAAGACAGAAGATCAAGTGGTTTGGCCATGTCGTTAGAATGCAACATCAGCAACTACCATCACTGGCCTTACATCAAAGATCATCTGCGACGAGACCACGAGGACATCCAAGCAGAAAATGGATTGACGACATCAGAGACATTGTACAACCACACGGAATGACACTATCCAGTGCCATCCACCGGGCGCTGGAACGCAAATTATTCCTCCCCACGACGCTTGACGGCAGAAGTGGAAGATGATGATGATGATGATGATGATGAATGATAGTGTTAGTTAACTGCATATCCTTTACAGGACGTCACAGTCAATCCCAGCATTCTTTGGCTGTTTGTTATTTCTTGGCAAGTTTACGTTTTTAATTTGCCATCGCTTTCTGAATGGCCAGAACCATTACCATTTAATAAAAACCAACACAAGGTGGTATGCTGCCAAATCGACCACAGCTGTGTTTTGAGTGCAGTATGCAGGATTATGAACTGCGTCCGTAACCCCTTTACCACAGAGCGAGCTAATGATAGTGACATGTGGGATAAAATACTTTTCCTTTTCTGGAATGCAGGTAAGATCTACATAGAACTTTAATACTCGTTTTCAGTAGAATATATGCTAGAACACTACACTAAACAGAACTATGAAAGGTCTATATTACAAAACAAACTTTACAGAATCCAGCATGATCTGCAGAAGATAGTTCAGTTCAGGAGGAAACAAAACTGCTGATATAGGCTGGTTCCAAAAGAACAAACAGAAGAATAACACACATATTCTCTCTCTCTCTCTCTCTGCAACTGACAAATATTTTATTAGTGACCACATTGTCAATCTTGCAAAAGACTACTTGTCCCATAATATTACTTACGTGTACTTGATTCAATTACTCTAGCCAATTCCCTTAACCTGATGTCATCATCTTTAAGTGCTCGCAGTAAAACATCCAGCCAGGAATCGTACAATATAAGTCTGCTAAAGAGTAAGTCAGCTCCTTCAAGGTCACCACCATATTTTGCCATATCTTTCACATTAACCTAAAAAAAATTGCAACATTTACTTTCACATTACCCTGTAAACAAATTGCAACATTTGCTTTATAATTAAACTGCAGACAAATTGCATGCATTTGCTTTCAAGTTATCCTACAAACAAATTGCATCAATCTGAGATGACAAAAGCTGGGATTTATAGTGTCTGTTAACTGATTCGATGCCAACCGCCACTCGGTTGACAAAAAGTCTCAACATTTTTGCCCCTTCGTCACTGTATTGACAAGATCTTGGCAGTTTTTTTTTTTTTGGGCGTACCTGGCTTAATTTTAATGTCCCGAAATGACATTTTATACAGAAAGAAAGTTTTTCATTTACACACAGGCCACGAGAGACCGAAAATGACTGAATTTTGTGGAGAATTTCTTAGTTAAAGTTGTTTACTTTACTCATTTGGCAACGGCAATGGCCTTGATTTTCGGCCTCACATATTTACATTAGATAATAGTTTTAAACAATGTTAGATTATAGTTATTCTGATTTAAAGACTTTGTGAAAGATTCTAAACTGATAGCACGTGTTAAATGTGGTTCGATAGCATGTGGTTCAGTTAAAATAAATTATCTACAAATGAAAACAAAACTAAGTGGCTAACCGTGAAAGTTTGTCATCATGTCGAATTAGCTAATGGACCACACTTGTGCCCCTAAAGTTTGCTTTGCCTATCACAAAGTATTTAAAGAGTATTTAAATAATTAAATTTAAAAGAATAATAATTATAATTAAATACAAAATAGTGTACATACTGTTTCTCAGAAGAAAGCGGTCAAAACCTGTCTGGTTATTTTCTGACATTTTTCATTTTATGTGGAAATGATGTGCTTCAAAATATGATGTTTTTATTATGTTTTATTGGTATTATGGAGCCATTCTAGTGATATTGGTGTAGCAAAGTAGTGTAGTTATCATAATTCAGTAAGTTTCATTGGATTATAAACAGCGTTGGAGCAGTAGCGCCTTGGTAAGTGGAAACTTCACTTAATTGTCACCCGTGTCTTCAATTTTTTTTTTTAAACATCTGCTAATATTATTATTATATTTCTAACCTATAGTAACAGTAGCAATACCAATGTGTTCCTTGTGCAATGTACTTTAATTTGATATATAATACAATATATTCGCTACCATTTTAACAATTTTTAGATCATTATTATGACACACCCCTACTTCCCATTTCTGCCATCAATTTCTGCTTGGGCCAAACCCAATTTTTGTTTGGCACTGAATCAGTTCAGCGACTGGGTCTTGGGTAGCTGCAGCTTGTATTCTAAGGCCAGATGTATTGCCTTTGTTGCTTCATATTGGTGTTTGTTTCATGTGTCCATAGTATTATCTATCCATTATTATCTTGATCTTCCTCTAACTCTACATTCAGCTCTTTTTGGATTGTACGCTCTTGACAGCAGTTGTTCAGGCTTCATTCTAATACAATTTTCTTCTTCGTGTTTCCTAACTCTTTCAAGAGAAGTGGAGTGCATCATACCTGGTTAAGCACCTGAAAGGTCAGTGTGTCCAAATTCAGCATGCATTTCTGTAAGGTCTGTTTCCTCTAGATATATTCCATCCAAGGTAATGGGCTCTATCTGCCTGTGGGTAGATTTTCTAACCTGGAAATTTTACCAGAGGAGTGGCTTTATAGCCTACTCTTTGTGATTTAAAATTACCATGGGAATGTGGAGCATTTTGTATTCCCACAGTAAAAACAAAGTCACTACGAAATCTTTCTGTCTGCATATTCCTCAGGTTTCAGACACCCAATTGGTAAAGCTAGGCATATTTTGGTAATTTTTTATTGTTCGTCAAATACAATATACAAAACACTTTTGCTCTGTTCACTTTATGGCCGCAATTTAGTAGGCACTGAGAGATGGTCAAGGTTTGACTTTTATTGTCTATCTACTGAAAGGGGGGATTCCTTGAAGACTGATTAACTCACTATTCTACCTGTATCAGTGACTATGTGTATTTATATCAGGTAAAATATAATTCATCTATTTAATTCACATGATATATTACTGCATAGAAAAAGCAATGAAGATATCTTGAAAGAAGTTAACTCACAATGAGAACTGGTTACTCACATCAGAAGAAGATAGTTCACATTCTTTGTGCATTTCATGAGAATGAGAAAGCTGAGTATGATATCATGGCATGGAGGAATAAATCACTGGAAGTACACGAGACAGAAGACTGTTGACAGACACGATCATTGACACAAAATGGCATGGACTATATGAAGATGTTACTACTGTCACATGTATTATGCGTACACAAGAGCGCTCACCAGATGTCTCTTTTTAACCTGACGATGGAACACAAAATGGGTATAGAGAAGATGATGTGTATATTTATAATGTCGGTTACAATATCAGTGCCAGCTGGACTATCTATTAAGTTGACTGACTCACACATAACATCTGCAGAACATTTAACTTACACAATCAAACTTTGTGAGCACTTTATTACTGCACATCTGTAACACATGTAGAATAGTGACTGGATCACCAATGTTTGCCACAAATACATCACGGATCACATTTTCCAGATTCCTGTTATACTTAATGTACAGAGCAGAGAGTGTTGACGCAGGTCCAGAATTTTCAACCCTGTTAATGAATTGATTTTTAGAAAAGGTTACAGCGGAGAAATAATATATCACATATAATAATTATTATAGGTCTACAGCCTAAAGGGACAAGTGGTGGCATATTTGCTAGATGCTCTCCTGCCGGCCTATTGGTCATGGATTTGAATGTGCACCGGGCTGGATTTTTAAAATTGACATCCTGGAATATTGGGTATTACTGTCCGGGATGTTATGTTATCTATCACAACTGACATCAACAAACATTCAGCATGCCTGTCTGCAGGGTGTGTGTGTGTGTGTGAGTGTGAGGGTGTGTGTGTGTGTGTGTATATATCCTTCCATCATGTGCCAAGCCGGTAAGCATGGGCGGTCAAGTTCTGCCATCTCACTCGATCACCAGTCGTGGATCAGCTCTGTGTTCTTGTCTCGACCATGCCACGTGGCCAAGCCATCCAGGTATTTGCTTCTAGGTCTTCCCCTTGGTCTCCTCCCTTCAATCTTGCCAGTTGTCACCAAGTTCTCCAATTCATTTCTTCTCATAACATGCCCAAAAATTTTTGACTGTCTATGTCTAATGATTCTAATCAGTTTACGATCTTCATTTGTTTCTTGAAGGACTTGTTCATTGGTTTTTCTATCTGTCCATGGTATTCTTTGCATTTTCCTCAGAAACCACATTTCCACAGCCATTAGCTGTTTTTCAGCTTGACTGCTTATTGTCCACGCTTCACATCCATACAAAAGTATAGGTTCTATGTAGCATCTCAGCACTCTTTTTCTCGTTTCAATTGATATCTTTTTGTTGGTCAGTATGTTTTTCATCTTGCAAAAGGCTACCTTCGCAATGGCAATTCTTGTTCTAATCTCTTCAAGGCATCTCTCATCAGATGTTATGACCGTAGCGAGATAACTGTATCGATTCACTTGCTTAAGAATATGTCCATCTACTCGTATATCACATTGTGGTATTTCCTTCTTCATAGTGACGACCATAATCTGTGTCTTCTTAATATTCAGTTCTAACCCTAGTTGTTCACTGTGTGCAACAACCGCATCTACTAAATGTTGCAGGTCCTGTTCATTGTCTGCAATAGAGACTGTATAATCTGTATATCTAATGTTATTGATGCATCGTCGAACAATGTTGATTCCTTCCATATCTTCTATATTTCTGAAATATATTTTCACTGTACAGGGAAAAAAGATCTGGAGACATTACACATCCCTGTCTCACACCTCTTTTAATAGGCTGATATTGACCTACATCGTTATCAATTCTGATGGCAGCTTGTTGTTTCCAATATATGTTTTTTACAAGTCTAAGGTCTTTTCCATCAATTTGAAGATCTTCAAGCATCCTTATCATGTCGACATGTCTCACTTTATCGAAAGCCTCTGTGTAGTCAATAAAGCAAAGATATAGATCTTTGTTTACTTCTATAGAACGCTCAATTACTGTTCTCAGTATATACACAGCATTTACTGTGCCCTTGCCTTCTACAAACCCACATTGTTCTTCTCCTATTTCGGGTTGTATTTTCTTCCTAACTCTTTGCATGATAATTCTCAGCAGAATCTTTGTGATGTGGCTCATTATACTAATTGTTCGATGTTGATCGCATTCCATGGCTCCTGATTTCTTCAGGATTGCAATAAATATAGAATTACATAATTCAGGAGGTATATCTCCAGTATCGTATATTGCGTTCAGCAGCCTGGTGACTTGGTCAATTCCATATTCTTCTAAGGCATTGATCATTTCTACTGTGATGTTATCTGTACCCGGGGTCTTGCCAGTTTTCATATGGTTATATATATATATATACATATATACACACACACACATATACATATAAAACAGCGCTAAATCAATGTGTCTTGGTTTGGCCTATTTTAATACAAATCTGGACACCCTGAAAATCAGAGCTGGACAAAGAGATCTCTGAGACCATTTTGTGTTTTAGTAGTCAGCCAGCTCGATTTGTGAAGATGAGAGATGTGGGCAGTGTACCCTGTTTCGGCTTGTTCAGTTGTGGGAACAATTCCCTGAGTTAATCTGTGATCAACTGACGTCTTTGTGAAACTGTAAGTTTTAACTGATTAAGATGAAAATGAGTAATTAATATAATTAAATAGTCTAAAAACCAAAGCACGCCCCAGGTTACCAGCTAGAAAGTGTTTGCGCGGGAGAACAGTGTCGCGAGATTGCCATGAGTTAAACAGATAAATATTCCCGACGTTTGCTTGGCGTGTATTTTCAGCACCATTATTTTACTAACTGGAAAAACACCGCGGATGTCAAAATCTCAGGACAATATTTGTAGCTGCACGTGTACATCGATAACGGATTTTGGAACGGTCGGTGTTGATGGTGACAGGTCCTGGCATCGCCTTGATTAGTTTGTCTACATTTGAATGTAAATGGAAGCAGTGGGGTCAGCCCATCTACACATTTGGTGTTGAGTGAGAAGGAAGGGATACACCGAGTTGGCAGTTCATTACCAGTTAGAATCACATATATTGTCACCACGGAACAGAAAGATTGACAAGTTTGTCAACATTTGAATGCAGATGGAAGCCGTGAGATCACAATGGCAGATGTAAAACGGAAGTACTTAGTAGGGAGAAAACAGTACATATGTCAATTCTTGGTTTCCGGAACATGAAAGAGTTTGACGGGGTTATTTGCAACTGTTTGTTGGAAGTCGTCATAAAATTCGCTGGCTTGTTTTGAGAATCTTAACAACTACTGACAACTTTGACAGGATTTAAGCCCGGAAAAATAGATCCTTGAAAATGGTTGATATGTCCAAATAACACCTGTGTGGGGGAGAAGAGGATAAAGTCACGTGGACAACTTTGGTAGTTTGCCATATAAACTCTAGTTTGTGACCAGCTAGGGAGGACTTGAAATTATGCTTTAGTCAGAGTGCCAGGGCACGGCAGCGCCTAGTGGAAATAATATCTACCGTGTGTTAATTAGTGACTTAATTTTACACGTGCCTATAATGGCAGATGTAGATATGATTGATAGGACTGCAGTGGTGCCATTTAAGGTATAACCTAATTATAATATATTCGTTATAATTACTTTAGGCAGTAGCCTTGTTAAACTATAGTGTGATGATTAGCACTGTTAGTGGAAACTAGCTAGAGTAGGGAAGTGATACTTGACTCTGTTAGCTAGAATAGATTAGTGAAGTGTTGATAAGCTTTACTAGTTGAGAATTGAGTAATGAGGGATAATTGGGATTTCCCGTAGGTGTCCCTTGTGGGAGGGGTTCCACATTCTGTTTGCTGATTTTTTCTTTGTCATAACCTGATTCGATTCTAGGTGGGTAGCTAATCTGCTCTATGACTAAGTCTAGTTAGCTAACGATCATTAGGCAAGGTGATAGGCTTACACTCAGCCGAAAGAATCATGAACTAGTACTATCACCAGGTGTGTTGTTTCTATCCTAGGTTCCCTACCAGATCCAAGGAAGCTCAATAAAGTTTTGGGAAGGAAGAAAATCCCAGTCTGAAGAACACCAGTTCGGCAATCAATAAAGATTGCTTACAGACGTGATTAAAAGCTAGAGGGAGGTTGATTCACCCAACATAGTGAAGATTACAGTTGCACCATACAGCATTAAACAGTGGTGACGAACCGAGACCCGGTTAAGAGTAACTAGTGTTAGTACAGTAACAATTAACATTAGTAATTAGCACTTGCGGACTGAATGGTTCGATGTGCAACGAGGATGATCTGTCGACTAACACTTAACTTTACTAACTGTGTAAACACTAGAAAAGAACTTGTGCAGTTGGTTAGAGAACATTAGGAACGGACATTGTGTAGAGTGAATCCGGTCCATAAGTAACTGTTCATACCACCGGTGTCTATTTCTCATGTTCATGAAATGGGATTACCAGAGGTCTACAGAAGCAAAGCAGTATCCGGCAGGATGGTTCCGGCAACGGGTGAGACGTACTTGTTCTGACGTAACGTGCTGTGGTCTATCTTTGCTGTGATCAGCGGACTGAGCTGATGTCTGAGAGTCAGATTCTCTACACTTTATAGAACACGTTCACACATTTTCTTCGCATACACGTCTCATACACGTTACACTTTTATTTTAATAAATTAATCTGTATTAATTTCTAGAAGTAAGAGTTGTTGAGTATGTTGCGTTGGGGAAGTATGAGAAGGGGGCATAGTACGACAGTGTGAGAGTGATAGGAAAAGGTGTCCATAGGCTGATGGAGTGTGTTGGACGGAAGCTGGTGGATTCTCCAGAATATTGAGGGGGGAAAAAATAATATTATAATGTGGGTGTCGGATCTCCTCACTCCAGGGACGACACTTTAAAGGAGGACACGACATTACTGGGGGCTCGTAAACGTGATATTTGGACAGTGGGATCTCTCGTAAACGTGATCCTTGGACAGTGGGATCTATCGTAAACGTGATCTTTGGACAGCGAGATCTCCCGTAAACGGAATCCTTGGACAGCGAGATCTCCTGCAAGCAGGAACGTTTGACAGGGGGATCTTCTGACAACGGGGTCTTTTGACACGGGATCCTTAGTTATAAAAGGGAGATATCATTTTGGAGAATCCAGCTAGAGTGAATGTGGATAGGGGTTAGGATTAATATCTTACCTGTTCACACTTCACACGTCTGCATAGGTCTGTGGTCCTGATTCTACTCTTGTCACTGAGTGAATGTACTGTGTGTGGTAATATCGAGATTTATAGTACTTGTTCATATATCGGTATAGTAATTTGCAGTTATATTGTACTAGACCTGCTAGCTTACCTCTCTGTATAATGGCCACCCCTAAACTTAGCACGTTAGAATTAAAGGAAAGGGGGGAAGAAATGGGATTGGCGGGGTCTGCTCTAACGGATTACATACAGGAAGTGGAGAGAGAGTATCGTCAAGCAGAAAGGGATGATCGAAAGGCCGAGCTGGAATTGAGAAGGATGGAGTTGGAACAAGCAGCTAAGAAACTGGAAGCTGAGCAAGCAGCTAGGAAATTAGAAGCTGAACAGGAAGCACAGAAAAGGGAGCACGAGTACCGGATGAGGGAACTCGAGTTGAAGAGTCAATCTAATGGAGAAACTGAGGGAGCAGTTGGAGGTTCCTCCATCCCAGGATCAACACCAGTAGGTGGACATGGGTACCATGCTATGAAGTTTCCTTTAGCGGTCTACGAGGAGGACAAAGAGAAGATTGATCAATACCTTCAACGCTTCGAGGCTATGTCAGTTGCTATGGGTCTGGAGCGTAACAAATGGAATCTTAAGCTATCCCAGGGGTTACGCGGGACAGGATACGAGGTTTATACTCGCCTGCCACCAGGACATGAGAACAATTATGATGAATTAAAGACGGCTCTGCTGAAACGATTCGAGGTTACATCGCATACCTACCGGAAAAAATTTCGAGCAGCGAAACGAGAACCGGGAGAGTTGTTTGCCGCCTACAGTTTGCGTCTTAAATCTTATCTCCATAAGTGGATGGATTTGGCTGGGTTCGCACATGACTATGAGAGTCTGGAAGAGCTCATGGTGGTCGACCAGCTGAAGAAGCAAATGTCTAAACCTCTCAGGACGTTCCTGGGAGAACAAGGAGCGGAACGTATTGACCTCGTGACTAAATTAGCAGAACGGTTCGTCGAGGTACATGGGGAGGCAGGGGAAAACCTTTCCACCAACACCAAAAGTCAAGAGAAACATGACAAGAAGAAAGCCAAAAACTCAGGAACAAAAAAGTGGGAACCTTATGGGAAAAAATCAGAGGATAGTTCAGAGAAGAAGAAGGAGGGAAGCAAGAGCACTTCAAGCTCTACACCTAAACGACCGTGGTCGGAGAAGTGGTGTTCAATTTGTAAGTCACCCTCTCACAATACGAGGGACTGCAAATCGAAGGCTAAGAACCCTCATTTTGCAGCATGTCAAGTGACTTCCAAGGAGGTTGTCACGGAAAATGCCAAGGTCAACAAGGAAGCTCGCCACCAGGAGAGCTCATTCAAGTCCGACAATAGAAAATCTAGGACAGGGAAATGGTGCAACGAATGCAAGTCAAACACGCACAATGCTATTGACTGCAGGGGAAAGTCAGGAGACACTCAATTCGTCGTGTGCTCAGGGAAACCTAAGGTGGAGCCCACCGAACAGGTCGAGGCCGAGGAAGAGACTCCAGACCAGGAGAAACCACCTGTAGTGGAATTGGTAGAGGTTAACGGTCGTCAAGTGGAGTGTTTATACGACACAGGACTGGACGGGGAGGCCGTGATTTCTGCGGATCTAGTACATCCAGAACAATTCACAGGTGAAACATTGGATATACAGCCTGCACAGAAGAGTGCTGTAACCATGAAGTTGCCCATTGCTAATGTGGAGATTCGGTCAAGGTACGTCACCGGCACCATCAAGGCCGCTGTATTGACCGATCCCATTTTTCCAGTCATCCTAGGTTGCCGGTATGTCTTTCTGGGAATGCCCAGGGAGCCTATTCATATGGGAGCAATGCAGACTCGCTCTCAGGCGAAAACGGAAGAGGCAGACGCAATTGTGACTAACCCAATGCCGGGGGAGCTACGAACTGCCCAGAGTGAGGATGATACTTTACATCCTTGCTACAAAAAGCTGCAGAAAAGTGCTGATCCACCAGGACGGGGGCAGTACTACATGAAGAATAGGATACTCTACAGGAGAGCAGGAAGGGGAGACAACCTATACGGTCAGTTGGTCGTCCCAAAAGCTCATCGGTCCCAGATTCTTCATATGGGGCATACCATCTCCTTTAGTGGACACATGGGTATTGCCGCCACCATGCAGCGGATTTCCTGCCACTACTATTGGCCGGGAATGACAGATGATGTGCGTCGGTATGTGAAGTCATGCCCTGAGTGCCAGAGGGTGGCACCGAAACACTGGACAGCACCGGTGATGTTGGGTGAGATGCCCATCATGAACTCTCCTTTCGAGAGGGTAGCCATCGATATCGTGGGTCCACTTCCCAGGACTAGGAAGAGGAACATGTATATACTCACAATGGTGGATTGCTGTACAATGTGGGGTGAGGCTATACCGTTGACCACGATTGACTCGAAAAGAGTGGCGGACGCACTGATGGAGGCCTTTACCAGATTAGGCTTTCCGGATCAAATTCTGACGGACAATGGATCTCAGTTTTGTGGAAAACTCATGGAGGAGGTATTTAGGGTGTTTCACTCTAACCACATACATACCAGCCCTTACCACCCTCAAGCCAATGGACAAGTAGAGCGTTTCAACGGCACGTTGATGACAATGCTCAGGAAATTAGCGCAGGAAAAACCTGATAGGTGGGATGAATATATCCCAGCAGCACTCTTTGCCTATCGGGAAGTTCCTCATGGCTCAACAGGACTACCACCCGCTACGTTGCTGTTTGGTCGTCCAATCAAAGGACCGTTGGAAGCCATGTTGAGGAGTTGGACTGAAGAGGGGACGTCAGAAGAAGTGATCTCATCCTACAAATACGTGGAGGAACTGAAAGAAAAACTCCACAAGGGATGGACTCTGGCAAATCAAAACTTGAAAAAGGCCAGGAAAAGACATGCGGCTTACTACAACCGTAGGTCTAAAGAAAGATCTCTAGAGGTGGGAGATAAAGTCTTGTTGCTACTCCCAACGGGAAACAACAAACTGGAGATAGGTTGGCAAGGACCATTTCCCGTGGAAAGGGTGATATCCAGAACCAACTATCAGATCCGGATCCGGGGAAAGTCGAAGATTTTCCATATCAATCTCTTGCGGAAATACGAAGAGAGACCCGGAGACAAGGCAGCTCACCTCATGGCAATGGCAGTTGCAGTGGGGACAGAAGTGGGAACCAGCGAGGGCAGGGAATATCCCTTAGTACACCAGGAAACCTATAGGGATGTACAAGTGAACCCTGATCTGACCTCCCAGGAGAGGGAAAGGATAACCCAGGTTCTCAAGTCTCATAAGGAGATACTGACTGATAAACCAGGACGAACGAGGTTGGTGGAGCTCGAGATGACTTTGACCACACAGGAGCCTGTTCGCCAAAAGGTTTACCCAGTGCCATTCTCTAAAGAAAAGGCCCTGGAGGAGGAAATAAAAAAACTGCTGGAGGATGACGTGATTGCACCATCCACATCCCCATACAATGCGGGGGTAGTTTTGTTACGCAAACCAAGTGGAGAACACAGGTTGTGTATAGATTACCGACTGCTGAACAGTCATACACAGTTTCAGGTGGAACCTTTGCCGAATCCAACTCAGTTATTCGCTAGGCTCCATAAGGCTCGGTACTTTTCAAAGGTGGATCTGAGTCGGGGGTACTATCAGATACCAGTCAAACCGGAGATTCGACCACTGTTAGCTTTCAGTACACCCAGTGGACACTACGAATTCAAGGTCATGCCCTTTGGACTCAGCAATGCACCTAGTGTGTTTACACGCATGATGAGGACTTTACTAGATCCGTTACAGGATCCGTCCATCATCTCATTCATGGATGATATTCTGATTTCCAGTGACAGCCTGGATGACCACTTACAATCCTTGGAGAGAGTGTTTAATAGGCTCAAGGAAGCAGGGCTTACTGCTCGTCCAACCAAGTGCATGATTGGTTACCAGACTCTGGAATTTCTAGGTCACACCATCACTCCAGGACACATTGTTCCAGAAGAGAAGAACCTGGAGAAAATCAGAAATGCACCAAGGCCAAAAACGAAGAAGGATGTGCGATCTTTTCTCTCGTTGTGTGGGTTCTACCACAAATTTATCCCACATTTCACTGAACTGGGAGCTCCGTTGACCGAAACCTTGAAAAAGGGATTACCGGATCAAATCATTTGGACACCAGAATGTGAGAATGCCTATAGTCAGTTAAAGGAGGCCTTGGTCAGCAAACCTGTATTACAGCTCCCTGACCTTTCCAAACAATTTGTGTTGAGAACAGATGCGAGGGCGATTGGAATTGGAGCCGCTTTGTTACAGGAAGGAAAAGACGATGCTTCGGTTTTGAAACCTGTAGCATACGCAAGTAAGAAACTTCTACCGGCGGAGAGGAATTATTCAACCGTCGAGAGAGAATGCTTGTCCCTCGTATGGGCAGTGCAAAAATTTCAGCCATATTTGTATGGAGTTAAGTTTCGGGTTCAGTCGGATCATCAGCCCCTGATGTTCCTGGCTACTTCTCAGAAGCTCAACGCACGTTTGATGCGGTGGTCGTTGTTACTTCAACCGTATAATTTCACAGTAGAGTACATTCCTGGGAAGGAAAATGTTGGAGCGGATTTCTTGTCAAGACACCCAGCTCCTGAAGAAGAGGAATGAATTATCTGGATTTGACTCATGGTGGAGGAGAGTGAGATGGACTACTCTCTTAAGAGGGGGCCTATGTCGCGAGATTGCCATGAGTTAAACAGATAAATATTCCCGACGTTTGCTTGGCGTGTATTTTCAGCACCATTATTTTACTAACTGGAAAAACACCGCGGATGTCAAAATCTCAGGACAATATTTGTAGCTGCACGTGTACATCTATAACGGATTTTGGAACGGTCGGTGTTGATGGTGACAGGTCCTGGCATCGCCTTGATTAGTTTGTCTACATTTGAATGTAAATGGAAGCAGTGGGGTCAGCCCATCTACACATTTGGTGTTGAGTGAGAAGGAAGGGATACACCGAGTTGGCAGTTCATTACCAGTTAGAATCACATATATTGTCACCACGGAACAGAAGATTGACAAGTTTGTCAACATTTGAATGCAGATGGAAGCCGTGAGATCACAATGGCAGATGTAAAACGGAAGTACTTAGTAGGGAGAAAACAGTACATATGTCAATTCTTGGTTTCCGGAACATGAAGAGTTTGACGGGGTTATTTGCAACTGTTTGTTGGAAGTCGTCATAAAATTCGCTGGCTTGTTTTGAGAATCTTAACAACTACTGACAACTTTGACAGGATTTAAGCCCGGAAAAATAGATCCTTGAAAATGGTTGATATGTCCAAATAACACCTGTGTGGGGGAGAAGAGGATAAAGTCACGTGGACAACTTTGGTAGTTTGCCATATAAACTCTAGTTGTGACCAGCTAGGGAGGACTTGAAATTATGCTTTAGTCAGAGTGCCAGGGCACGGCAGCGCCTAGTGGAAATAATATCTACCGTGTGTTAATTAGTGACTTAATTTTACACGTGCCTATAATGGCAGATGTAGATATGATTGATAGGACTGCAGTGGTGCCATTTAAGGTATAACCTATTATAATATATTCGTTATAATTACTTTAGGCAGTAGCCTTGTTAAACTATAGTGTGATGATTAGCACTGTTAGTGGAAACTAGCTAGAGTAGGGAAGTGATACTTGACTCTGTTAGCTAGAATAGATTAGTGAAGTGTTGATAAGCTTTACTAGTTGAGAATTGAGTAATGAGGGATAATTGGGATTTCCCGTAGGTGTCCCTTGTGGGAGGGGTTCCACATTCTGTTTGCTGATTTTTTCTTTGTCATAACCTGATTCGATTCTAGGTGGGTAGCTAATCTGCTCTATGACTAAGTCTAGTTAGCTAACGATCATTAGGCAAGGTGATAGGCTTACACTCAGCCGAAAGAATCATGAACTAGTACTATCACCAGGTGTGTTGTTTCTATCCTAGGTTCCCTACCAGATCCAAGGAAGCTCAATAAAGTTTTGGGAAGGAAGAAAATCCCAGTCTGAAGAACACCAGTTCGGCAATCAATAAAGATTGCTTACAGACGTGATTAAAAGCTAGAGGGAGGTTGATTCACCCAACATAGTGAAGATTACAGTTGCACCATACAGCATTAAACAGTGGTGACGAACCGAGACCCGGTTAAGAGTAACTAGTGTTAGTACAGTAACAATTAACATTAGTAATTAGCACTTGCGGACTGAATGGTTCGATGTGCAACGAGGATGATCTGTCGACTAACACTTAACTTTACTAACTGTGTAAACACTAGAAAAGAACTTGTGCAGTTGGTTAGAGAACATTAGGAACGGACATTGTGTAGAGTGAATCCGGTCCATAAGTAACTGTTCATACCACCGGTGTCTATTTCTCATGTTCATGAAATGGGATTACCAGAGGTCTACAGAAGCAAAGCAGTATCCGGCAGGATGGTTCCGGCAACGGGTGAGACGTACTTGTTCTGACGTAACGTGCTGTGGTCTATCTTTGCTGTGATCAGCGGACTGAGCTGATGTCTGAGAGTCAGATTCTCTACACTTTATAGAACACGTCACACATTTTCTTCGCATACACGTCTCATACACGTTACACTTTTATTTTAATAAATTAATCTGTATTAATTTCTAGAAGTAAGAGTTGTTGAGTATGTTGCGTTGGGGAAGTATGAGAAGGGGGCATAGTACGACAGTGTGAGAGTGATAGGAAAAGGTGTCCATAGGCTGATGGAGTGTGTTGGACGGAAGCTGGTGGATTCTCCAGAATATTGAGGGGGAAAAAAATAATATTATAATGTGGGTGTCGGATCTCCTCACTCCAGGGACGACACTTTAAAGGAGGACACGACAAACAGGCATGTGTGAACAAACTGTTAGCGAGATGATAGGAACAAAGGAATATAAATAGATAATATGAATAAATTTTTACTGAAATGGGCTGTTCTACAGATTGATTTAGCGTCCCTGAAGCTTTATGAAAATAAGGTTTAACAGGTTAATATATAGAGATGTAAGCAATCAGGCAGTGGGATATGATAAATTCAGATGTTTCCGATGTGGTTTGTCCATCAAAAATGATGACGACCATTCATTTCATCCAGTGGGGTTAAAAGTATGGAGCCGTGAGTTCTAAGATGGCTGATAAGGCCTATTTTGGCTCGAAATGTTCTTTGACAAAGAATGCTTGATGTTTCTGGAGGAGGATTTCCTGCAGTGGTTTTTCTGTCCTGCCTTTTCTTCACAGCTCTTGCAGTCCTGGTTCAAGGCACTAAAAAAGATTAGCTGCCCACCAACTCTTCTGTCCATTGTGGAATCGTTCCACACAGGCATGAAGGCTATAATCAAGTTTGATGGTGCAACTTCAGAAGAGTTCGAAATCAAGAGTGGAGTTAAGCAAGGCTGTGTACTAGCTCCCACCCTCTTTGAAATATACTTTTCACTTCTACTGAAATATGCCTTTCGTGATCAGGATGGTGGTATATACATTCACTCACGCTTAGATGGCGGTCTCTACAATGCTCAGAGATTGAAGGCCAAGACAAAATTAGGAGGGTACTGATAAGAGAGTTTCTTTTGGCAGATGATGCTGCAGTTACGACCCACTCTGAGGAAGAATTACAATTTCTACTATCTGCATTCTCCAATGCTTGTTCTGAATTTGGTTTAACAATTAGCAAAAAGAAGAAACAGATTATGTCACAAGGTGCACATGGGGTACCATCAATCTTTATTGATGACGCTGAACTAGAGATAGTAGACCATTTTACATATCTAGGATCAGTGGTAAATAGCAAATTATCCCTAGATCAGAAAATCAACATCAGGACTGGTAAGGCAGCAACAACAATGAACAGGTTAAGAAAAAGAGTCTGGGAGAACAGAAAGCTTACTGCCAAAACACAGGTCCTTGTCTATCAAGCCTGTGTCCTTAGTACTCTTCTTTATGGCAGTGAAACCTGGACAACTTACTCACACCAAGAGAAACGTTTAATCAGTTTTCATATGCAGTGTCTGCGAAGAATTCTTGGTATTAAGTGGCAAGACAAAATTACAAATACCAAAGTATTGGAAAGATCAGGTTGTGTGACGGTTTATTTCATGCTCAGTCTTCATAGACATAGATGGATAGGACATCTTAGGACGATGGATGATGGTTGTCAAAGATCTACGTAAGAGCTAAAGAGCTAACTACAACATAATTAGAGCTAGAGCAAAGGACAGTAACATAGCGATCTGGGAAACCAGGCAGAAGGGACACAAGCACGAATAAGAACTATAAATAGTTCTCTAACTGTGTCACTTGTGTTCACTTGTGTCAACAAGGGGGTTATTGAGTACAAATGAGCTGGGGTTACCCAAGAGACTGGGAAACCCACATCACGAGAAGTGAGCGAGCAATTGTCGTTACTCTAACCAAGTGACCAGCGTGCTGGAACTCGAAGCACGCAGAGTCAAACGCTGTGGCTGAACACGCCACAGAGATATTGATGAGACTTGGACTCGACGGCGTAGGCTATGGACTGTGTATTCGCTCTGAATACTTTGTTGCTAAGAAGGACAGTATCATTAGTTAGCACTTAAACTTAGCTTCAGTAGTTATTATCATCAGCATCATCTCTTCATTACATCTTTATTACATACTATGATGTTTAATACCGATGTGGTATTCCGCTCATGGAGCTCATGTACTATTCGCTCCAAATAAAATGTATCCTTTTGCAAACAGTACGAGTTGTCATTTTCGTGTAGTGCAAAAGTAGGGAATCCTTGTATGCCTGTCGCAATTGAGTTGTTGACAGGCAGGATACCATTTGGTGTCAGAAGTGCTTTAATCTACCATTAGCCAGAATAACGTGGGGCTTGAACCACCTTCAAGCACTTTAATCTGATTTTCCCACATAAATTCGGAAATTCTACAAAATGTTAATGTCATTTTTGTAAATTCTTTTCATGGAAATGTGTGAAATATAAACATTGATTGTGTGCAAATTGCAAACATGTATTGAAAGTACAAATTTAACTACCATTTTTGAAACATTTCTTGTGATACATTTATAATGTCAACATTTATCACATTCACGTATGTACTTGTGCAAACGCAAATTCTTTTCGCACAAGAGAAATAAATTAGAGGTTAAGCTAAAGTCATACAGCGTAGCTCAGTCAGAGACGATAGAAAGTGAAGACAAGACGACATTGACATTCATTTGACGATTCATCTTACAGTTCATTAACAATCATTTATACTATCATAACATTCATATCATTTACATCATTCGTCATTATTTATATCACATTTGTAAGTTCCATCCATCCATCATGTGCCATGCCGGTAAGCGTGGGCGGTCATGTTCTGCCATCTCACTTGATCACCAGAGTCGTGGATCAGCTCCGTGTTTCTGTCTCGACCATGCCACAAGGCCAAGCCATCCAGGTACTTGCTTCTAGGTCTTCCCCTTGGTCTGTTCCCCTCGATCTTACCAGTTGTCACCAAATTCTCCAATCCATTTCTTTTCATAACATGCCCAAAAAATTGTGACTGTCTACGTCTAATTTCTCTAATCAATTTACGATCTTCATTTGTTTCTTGAAGGACTTGTTCATTGGTCTTTCTGGCTGTCCATGGTATTCTTTGCATTTTCCTTAGAAACCACATCTCTACAGCCATCAGATGTTTTTCAACCTGACTGCTCATTGTCCACGCTTCACATCCATATAAAAGTACAGGTTCAATGTAGCATCTCAACACTCTTTTTCTCGTTTCAATTGACATCTTTTTATTGGTCAATATGTTTTTCATCTTGCTAAAGGCTACTTTTGCCATGGCGATTCTTGTTCTAATCTCTTCAAGGCATCTCCCATCAGATGTTATTACTGTTCCGAGATAATTGTACCTGCTCACTTGTTGAAGAATATTCCCATTTACTTGTATATTACATTGTGGTATTTCGTCCTTCCTAGTGACGACCATAATCTGTGTCTTTTTACAATTTAATTCTAACCCTAGTTGTTCACTGTGTGTAACAATCGCATCTACTAAATTTTGCAGGTCCTGTTCATTGTCTGCAATCAAGACTGTATCATCTGCATATCTAATGTTATTGATGCATCGTCCCCCAATGTTGATTCCTTCCATATCTTCAATATTTCTGAAAATACTTTCACTGTACAGGGAAAACAGATCTGGAGACATTACACATCCCTGTCTCACACCCCTTTTAATAGGCTGATATTGGCTTACTTCATTATCAACTCTTATGGCAGCTTGTTGTTTCCAATATATGTTTTTTACAAGTCTAAGATCTTTTCCATCAATTTGTAGATCTTCAAGCATCCTTATCATGTTGACATGTCTCACTTTATCAAAAGCCTTTGTGTAGTCAATAAAGCAAAGGTGTAGATCTTTGTTTACTTCTATAGAACGTTCGATTATGTTTCTCAGTATATACACAGCATTTACTGTACCCTTGCCTTCCACAAACCCACATTGTTCTTCTCCTATTTCAGGTTGTATTTTCCTCCTAACTCTTTGCATGATAATTCTTAGCAAAATCTTCGTGATGTGACTCATTATACTAATTGTTCGATGTTGATCACATTCCAAGGCTCCTGATTTCTTTGGGATTGCAATAAATACAGAATTACATAACTCCTGAGGTATATTTCCAGTATCATATATTGTATTAAGCAGACTGGTAACTTTATCTATTCCATATTCTTCTAAAGCATTAATCATTTCTGTTGTGACGCTGTCTGAACCGGGGGTCTTGCCAGATTTCATATGGTTAAGCGCATTCTGAACCTCCATCTTTAAAATTGCTGGTCCTTCATTATTATTTTGGACATCATACTGTTCGTCTCTGTTATCGTCATAAAGGTTTTTCACATAATCTGACCATTCATGTAAGATCTGATCTTTTTCTATTATGACTCTTCCATCTTTTGTCTTTAGGCAGCCTGCTGATGTACGTGTTCTTTGATTAGTAAGCTCCTGAATTCTTTTGTGCATTAGTTTCGCATTGTTACTGTTGTGTTGTTTTTCAATTTCTCTGCAATTTTTCTCAAGCCATGTTTCTTTTGCCTCCTTACATAAGGTTCTCACTTTTCTGTGAATTTCTTCATATTTGGCAGGATTATTTTTGTTCTGTCTTCTTGTTTCCATTAGTTGTAAAATTTCTTCAGTCATCCATGTCTTACGGCCCACTTTCTTTACTTTTGGAATAGTTTTTTCTGCTGCGCAACTGATTGAATTCTTCATCGTTTCCCATTGATCATCTACATCTTGAAACAGGATCTCTAGATCAGACAATATATCAAATTTGTTCTTTACTTCTATGTTAAAATTATCTTGTATTTCTTTGTCAGTTTTCAATTTGCACAAGTCATATTTAGGGTTTCCTGCTGTATACTTGACTTTCTTTAACTTTACCCTCAATGTGCCTGTAATTAATCTGTGATCACTGTAACAGTCTGCATTTGGAACTGTTTTTACGACTGTTAATGCATTTCGAAACCTTTTGCTAATCAGGATGTAATCTATCTGGTTTTTAATCCTGCTGTCTGGACTTCTCCATGTCCATAATCTTCTAGGATGCTGTTTACAACAGGTGTTTCCTACAACCATTTCTTGTTCTTTTGCCCATTCTACAAGTCTGTATCCTCTTTCATTTCTCTCTCCCAAACCATGGTTGCCTACACTGCATCCATCGCCTTGCTGTCCTATTTTTGCATTGAAATCACCCATTATGATATTTATTTCTGATTTTTTGCAGTTCTTCAAAGCAGACTCCACGTCATTATAAAATTCCTCTATGCTTTCCTCTTATTTGTAAGTTACCAACCGCATAAACTGTATTGTGTAAATTCATAACAACCATGTATTGTATGTTACATGCATTTTGCTAAAGTGTTAATGCTCTATTAAACAGAGACATCAGTTGTAAAAGCAAGTCTATCAGTTGTGTGCACGAAAGATAACGGTGGAACATCCAGAGTGCCGTATTTTTCAGCAGATTAGATGAGTATATTTTCCACTAATTTTGATAACCATCATTAACCATGCATCTTCTTTTTCAGTGAAGATTGTAAATATCTAACACATAATAACTGTAAAACTATATTGTAAAGTTATATTGATATCAGTTGTGAAATAGCATAAGGCCATATAATGTCATCATTAAATGACTGCATCCAGGCTGGCAAAGAACTAGGCCATACTGGAGAAAAATTAGAGAAATGGGCAGAACAAAGATACAGAGAAGAAACAGAAAGAAAAGCCGCTCTAGAGAGAGATGAAAGAGCATTGGAAAGACAGCATCAGAAACAGATGAGGGAGTTAGAAGAAGCCACCAAACAAAAACAGTTGGAGTTAGATCAAGCCACCAAACAAAAACAGTTGGAGTTAGATCATGCCACAAAGCAAAAACAAATAGAGATGGACGATGCCACAAAACAAAGGGAATTAGAGGTAAAACAGAAGCAGATAGAGATGGACGATGCCACAAAACAAAAGCAAATAGAGGTAGACTCACAGACAAAGTTAAAGACGAAAGAGATGGAAATTGACTCAAACATCCAAATAGCCACTACTAAACAGAAGAGTCAGGAAAAGCAAAATAAATTTTCTAAGTATAAGGGGATCATCAAGCCTTTCAGTCAAGGCGATTCGATCTCAGCATGGACTGAGAATATAGAATTTCAGCTCAGCTCAAAAGTCAGAAAATACCATTAGAAGATTGGGCTATGATCTATATGAGAAATCTCAGTGGGGAGCCCTTAAAAGTTATCGAATCGATACCAACAGAACTAAAAAGTAACTATCAATATATCCATTATAGAATTATGCAGCCTTTTCTACTCGATGCTGCTGGATATCAGATCCAGTACTCAGAAATAAAACCAAAGCCAACCGAAACGTTCTTAGACTATGTATCAAATGTTCAGAGTATATTCAATAAATGGCTTAAGGCGGCGAAAGTGGGTAAAAATTTTGATAAATTACAGGACTTAATGGTGATGGAAAAAGTTATATCCACAGTTCCTACTCCTTTTGCTAAGTTTCTTCAACAAGCAGACATTGAATCTCTGGAACAACTTGAAAAACGTGGGTCAGCGTATTTTTCTTCAAACCGCGACATATTTAAAACATCTTTACATGATACTGATATTACTGCTTTTGATAAATACGTACCAAGCAGGCCTTACAACCAAAAAGGATATCAGAAGAAAGACAAACCCTATCAAAAGCCACCACAGTGTGGATACTGCAAATTATTCCATCCGCAGTACTCTATGTGTGATAAAAGTCCCTCGTACCCTGCGCATCTTGAAATGATGATGAAAAAGCAGGAAAACAACGAAACTCATACAAACGTGCGGTTAAATGCTTCTTCTGTTCATCTTATGGCCACTATTCTTCTAAGTGTTTGGGCAGGCAAAGAATGAAGGCTAGCAATGCTTTGCTCATAGATACATCATCTGACGATGATAGTGTAGTTGATTCTGAGCTCGAAAATGTATTACCATTCAATGAGTGTGAGAGTGTGGCTGTAGTTACTGATATATTAGACTTTAATAAATGTGACACGTGTCACCAGTTTCATGTGGACGGGAAACTCAAATGTGGTCATATTATACCATGTTCCAACGTAGATGCTAATTCAGCTTTAGCCTCCAGAGGTAATCTAAAGTTCCACGATGCACTGGTCAACGAACAACCATGCCAATGTTTACTTGATAGTGGAAGCACTTTACTCGGGGTAAGAAGAGAGCTAGTTAACCCAGAGGATTATACGGGCGAGTTTGTTAAATGCCGCACTTTCTCTGGTAGCAGAGAAATACCCGCTGGCAAAAGTCCGCATAAACACCCCGTTCCTTTCCGGCACATTTACTTGCGCGATTTTGCAGAATCCCTGTACTGACCTAATTTTGGGTTGCTTGCCATCATTAAAACAATGTACTGATGACGAAATATTAGCCTGGAAACAAACAAACACGGCTAATGCTGTAACGAGGTCAGAGATCCAAACACAATATACTGACCTACAAAATGAAATGTTACAGTTGTTAACACCCAGCGGTGCTAGTAACAATACCACTCGACAAGAGTTTATCGAGGCACAACGCACCGATCAAACTATCGCACCTTATTTTAAATTGTTAGGTGAGCGAGCGAAAGTAACTAAAAATGCATCTTGGTATTTTAAAATGCATAATGGAATTCTCGTGCGTTATTATACCACCAATAACCATGAAATTCAGCAGACGGTGTTACCTTTAAAACACCGACAAAATGTGCTAAAGATTGCGCATGATTCACCGTTTGCTGGACATTTGGCCTATGACAAAACAAGAGCCAGAATTTTGTCACATTTCTATTGGCCTAAGTTTTGTAACGATATTAAATCTTTTTGTCGGTCATGTACCATTTGTCAACATTTAGTGAGAAAGGGAAAGCATGTAACAGCCGAGGTCAACGTTCAATATTGGCCTCTAGGCCATTCGAAAGTGTAGCGGTGGATATTGTTGGACCCCTGAATCAGGTGTCGAACAAAGGAAACCGGTTTATACTAACCCTCGTGGATCTTTGTACAAGGTGGATCGAAGCGGTGTCACTAAAATACATTACCTCCAAAGATGTGGCAAATGTATTTTTACATCTATTTTGTCAATTTGGGTTTCCTCGAACCATTTTATCCGACCGAGGAACTCAGTTTATTTCGGCTGCTACGCAAGCCCTAACAAAATTGCTAGGAATAGAACAACATTTCTGTAGCCCGTACCACCCTGCCAGCAACGGGATCATAGAAAAAATTAACGGGGATCTAAAACACATGCTGGCAAAGGTAACAGCAGAGAACCCATCTGATTGGGATACTCTATTACCAGCAGGTGCTGTTTGCCTATCGAGAAATTCCACACTCAAGTACGGGTTTCTCACCTTTCGAGTTAGTTTATGGGGCGAACCCTCGTGGACCCCTAACAATTTACCATCAGCTAGTCACTAGCTCAGTAGAGAGTCCAACCTCAGTAACACCATACGAGATGGTAACAGATACACGCGATAAAATTATGAAGGCGTGTGTAATAGCCAAATCATCTTTGGAGAGAAAAGGCCAGATTTACCGTAATTATGCAAATAAGGGTGCCAAAACCCTACACCTTGAACCCAATCAAGAGGTGCTGCTTTTACTACCAGATAAACGTAACTTGTTACTAACGTCATGGCAAGGGCCATTCAAAGTTGAACGAAAGATATCAGATGTCGATTATGAAATATCGATAAACCGAAAATTAAAGATATTTCATATCAACATGCTGAAGCCTTATTTCTCACGACAAGAACTGATGACAGACGAACAGAATGCACCTACACCAAGCAACCGGACGACAGACGTACACAACACAACTACACTAGGTAGGGCGACACAGGACGACGACATCGCAAACACACCTAGTCAGGAAACAGAACACACAGCTAGTACAACAACAGTACTTAATCAGACAGATGACGATGGAATAGAATTACCAGTCCCGACTGTAGACACGACTGGGACAATTGATAGCATACGGTTAGAACCGAAACTCACAGACGAGCAACGACGACAAATCATAGAGCTAGTAACGGAGTACAAGGACATTTTTTCCGACATCCCAGGTAGAACGGACAGGATAGAACACTCCATTATTCTGACTGATAACACCCCTATCAAATGCCGACCTTATTCAATCCCACTAAATTACAGGGAAAGTCTCGACAAGGAACTTCTAAATCTTGAGTCGAGTGGAATAATTCAAAAATCAGTCAGAATACTCTTTACCTATCGTCCTTGTCAAGAAAAAGGACTCGATGATCCGCCTCTGTGTCGATTATCGCCGGTTAAATAATGTGACCAAAGTCGATGCAGAGCCTATCCCATCATGTGATGATCTTATCCTTGATATGTCAACATCACGTATCTTTTCTAAACTTGACCTTACGAAGGGATACTGGCAAGTCCCGATGCATTCATTGTCTATCCCTTTAACAGCTTTCTCAACACCTCTAGGTCTGTATGAGTGGCGTTTTCTTCCTTTTGGCCTTTGTAATGCTCCAGCCACTTTTGTTCGACTCACTAGGGACCTTTTGCATGGAATTACGAATATGTCGACTTATATTGATGACATTTGTATCTATACTGCAGACTGGACATCACACTTACAGAAACTGCAACATGTCTTCGATAGATTGCGATTATTCGGTCTTACAGTAAAACCAACCAAAGTGGAGTTGGGAATGGAAGAAATTGATTTCCTAGGCCATACTATCAGCAGAGGCCAACTTAAAACAGATGAGAGAATTATCACCAAGATTCTCAATTTAACTATGCCAACGACCAAGAAACAGATCTGAAGTTTGCTGGGTCTAGTTAATTATTACAGCAAATTTATACCCAATGTGGCTGCAATCACCAGCGTTTTTCCTAATATTTTGAAAGCATCTGTAAAATTAAATGTTCAAGATGCACAGTTAATTGATGCTTTATCAAAATTGAAACGTATGTTTAGCGTTCCACCTATTTTGCGCTTGCCTAATCAAAATCTTACGTATTTCCTTCGTACAGACGCAAGTGCTATTTCCAGCTCTGGCGTCTTAGGCCAGTTCTATGAGGGAATTTCCACCCGATAATGTATGTAAGCCGGAAAATCAGTCCTGCTGAATCAAGATACTCAGCCTCTGAATTGGAAACTTTAAGCGTGATATATTATGTCAGGAAGCTTCATAGATTCTTAGCGGGTACAGTGTTTGTTATTGAAACCGATAATTCGTCGCTAACTGTAATGCAGTCTGGGGTCCATCGCAACAATAGGATCTACAGGTGGTCCTTGATATTGCAAAATTATGCCTTCACTATCAAGCATTTGAAGGGAAGCATGAACTCTCTGGCTGACACATTGAGCCGACCTTCTCACATTGAAATACCTGAAATACGAGAAGAGAGCGACCTTATATCACCAAAGACAGTGACACTGTAATTACCTAGTGCCTCATGTGGTGATTAGGAAACACTATAGTGCGTTACCATCGCCAGTCGCTTAAACTTGTGTAATATTAACTGTGTCAGTATCAGTATCAGTCAGTATCATTGAAATGAACAGACACGTTATTAGTTGTCTACACCACTACATATGTACAACCTGTGAGTGGATCGAACTGTTAGATTTGAACCTACACAAATCGGTTGGATACCATGCGTATGAACATTACCCAGGATGAGAGCGTAAAATCAGACTGTGTCTAGTTAACTCTAATTTTCGAGGACATTCTACAGAGGACACTGCTCCGACATCACACCTGGATGTAATTAATTAGTTTAGTTGAATAGAAATTATATGTGATATGTATATAACATGTTTTTATAAACAGTTGCGTATAACTTCATATTTTTGTAGTGATAATAGAATTATGAATGTAGAATTACCTATATAACTTTATTTATGACATTTCAGAGTTATAATTCACGTACATTTAGTTAAGAACTCATTTAGTTGGACACCTACATCATACTTTTCAATTATGAAACATCACTTTAGTTTACCACCATTTAAACACATTTATTTATATATTTAGTTAATTAAAACATCACTTGCAAATTAATCCCATCATGTAGAAATTTATATCATTCAATGTACTAAAAACAGTTTAAGGTAACTAACCCACTTCTCCCCATTGTGATTATTTAGTTAGATTAGTTCCCTTAGATTAATTTAGAACAGTACACCAACTTCCAATAGATTAGATATGTCAGTCATTACCACAGGATTGGTAGCAAACAATCCTCTCAACCATGTATATTTTTGTATAGTTATGACGAATGCAGAAACACAGCACAGTCATTTGGCTTGAAAACCTGTTTAAATTCAGCCAACTATTTAATGTATATATTTATTGTTCATCCATGCATTGTTTCTTGAACCATATTTTAATGACTGAATTATTTTAAAACCACTGTTGAATGAAAGAGAATGAAAGATGGATGAAAGATGTATGAATGAGAGGAGAGAATGAATTAAATAAGGAGAGTGAGAGATTTAGCGGTATTTTGTTTACCGCACAACACGACTTGTTGTAATTTGTCTGTGTCAATCTGTGTTGACAATGTATTGTTCTATTTTTAACTGTGTAGTTGCTATACTTTAGTGATAGAGATAGGAAATATATTTGAGCATCTTAAACCGGGACTCTAGTCATAAATCAGCATAACACACTCGTTTGTGGCTCCGATAAACTGCTTTACGGCGCTCGAAAGAATACATACACGTAAAATATAAACACATACACATATTAGTTAGTTAAATACACTTTAGTTTAATAGAAAACACACAACCAACCAGAAAAACTAACACATAAACTTGCATACATTATTACCTGCAAAATACGATAACTCTAACAGGGGACACAATAACATCTCAAAGACCTTACTTTAACACATAAATATTTCTTCACAAGCGGAAGCTAAAAAGGTGAAGAGTGGCCACATAAAGCATGTATACTAGTTGGAGCAAAATATTATATGGGAGCATGAACATTTATTGTTCATGTATTGTACTCGTAACAGAGGCAAGTTGTAGGGTTGTCAATTTTGGACAATTGGAGGACAGGTCATAAGACATAAGTCATAAGACATAGGATCCGGATCACACAATTCCCAGAAATATAATGAAAGTCTATAGCCAACTGTACTAGTGTGGTGGGCTACTCAATTAGCCAAGTGAAGTAATATAACAGTGTGACGAGGGAAAGGAGAGATCTTGTCCTATCCCCATAAGAGAAATAGAGAACTTACGAAGTCTTTGACAAAATTAGACATCCAATTTTTGGTAAGATTACAACGTGTTACACCCACGACTTAAAAGTTTGTAACACTACACGGAGGGAAGGAGAGCCTGTCAAATATATACGTAAGAGCTAAAGAGCTGACTACAACATAATTAGAGCTAGAGCAAAGGACAGTAACATAGCGATCTGGGAAACCAGGCAGAAGGGACACAAGCACGAATAAGAACTATAAATAGTTCTCTAACTGGACACTCTTGTGTCAACAAGGGGGTTATTGAGTACGAATGAGCTGGGGTTACCCAAGAGACTGGGAAACCCACATCACGAGAAGTGAGCGAGCAATTGTGGTTACTCTAACCAAGTGACCAGCATGCTGGAACTCCAAGCACGCAAAGCAGCGAATGCACGCAGAGTCAAACGCTGTGGCTGAACACGCCACAGAGATATTGATGAGACTTGGACTCGACGGCGTAGGCTACGGACTGTGTATTCGCTCTGAATACTTTGTTGCTAAGAAGGACAGTATCATTAGTTAGGACTTAAACTTAGCTTCAGTAGTTATTATCATCAGCATCATCTCCTCATTACATCTTTATAACATACTATGATGTTTAATATGGATGTGGTATTCCGCTCGTGGAGCTCATGTACTATTCGCTCCAAATAAAATGTATCCTTTTGCAAACAGTACGAGTTGTCATTTTCGTGTAGTGCGAAAGTAGGGAATCCTTGTATGCCTGTCGCAATTGAGTTGTTGTGCCTCGATAAACTCTTGTCGAGTGGTATTGTTACTAGCACCGCTGGGTGTTAACAACTGTAACATTTCATTTTGTAGGTCAGTATAATGTGTTTGGATCTCTGACCTCGTTACAGCATTAGCCATGTTTGTTTGTTTCCAGGCTAATATTTCGTCATCAGTACATTGTTTTAATGATGGCAAGCAACCCAAAATTAGGTCAGTACAGGGATTCTGCAAAATCGCGCAAGTAAATGTGCCGGAAAGGAACGGGGTGTTTATGCGGACTTTTGCCAGCGGGTATTTCTCTATGTTACCAGAAAAAGTGTGGCATTTAACAAACTCACCCGTATAATCCTCTGGGTTAACTAGCTCTCTTCTTACCCCGAGTAAAGTGCTTCCGCTATCAAGTAAACATTGGCATGGTTGTTCGTTGACCAGTGCATCGTGGAACTTTAGATTACCTCTGGAGGCAAAAGCTGAATTAGCATCTTCGTTGGAACATGGTATAATATGACCACATTTGAGTTTCCCGTCCGCATGAAACTGGTTGCACGTGTCACATTTATGAAAGTCTAACATATCAGTAACTACAGCCACACTCTCACACTCATTGAATGGTAATACATTTTCAAGCTCAGAATCAACTACACTATCATCGTCAGATGATGTATCTATAAGCAAAGCATTGCTAGCCTTCATTCTTTGCCTGCCCAAACACTTAGAAGAATAGTGGCCATAAGATGAACAGAAGAAGCATTTAACCGCACGTTTGTATGAGTTTCATTTGTTTTCCTGCTTTTTCATTATCATTTCTAGATGCGCAGGGTACGAGGGACTTTTATCACACATCGAATACTGCGGATGGAATAATTTGCAGTATCCACACTGTGGTGGCTTTTGATAGGGTTTGTCTTTCTTCTGATACCCTTTTTGGTTGTAAGGCCTGCTTGGTACGTTTTTAGCAAAAGCAGTAATATCAGAATACCAAAGGACATCTTTTTTGGTGAATTACAGATGGGTAAGAGACCTCAGGGTCTGCCTCTACTATGATACAAAGATGTGTGTAAACGGGACATGATTGATACAGGCATTGATAATACACATTGGGAGCAAGTTGCCGCTGAATGTGTTGCATGGAGGGCAAATATCAGAAATGGAATAAAGACAAAGGAGAAAATGATGGCAGATAAGTCACACACCGAGAGTACGAGACGTAAGATGATGCATGATGGTGGAAATGACCCTATGTTCACATGCATCCATGTATAATATTTTGTGTGTGTGAATATATTCTGAAAAAGTTAACATATGTATCATTTTTTTATGTAGTCACCACTGCGTTCAATGCATGTCCTCCAGCACAGATAAAGTACTAGGATTCCTATAGAATAAAAATCTCTTGGTCATTACCCAATCATGAACAGTCTGTCACAGAAGTCACGCTGTTTTGAAATTTCCTACTCCACTCATACACTTGCTGGATTGACAGGCATGCATCACTATACCAGTCTTTCATTCACCGATGAATTTCTATAGGATTCACCTCGTCACTAATAAAAAAATAGATCACTGCTACTCTTGATGCATGCCAAAAGTGCATGCATCACCATATGGGTCTTTCATTCGTTGATGAATTTCTATCGGATTCACCTCTTCACTGATAAAAAAAATAGATAACAGAATGCTGCTACTCTTTGATGCATGTCAAAAGTGGGGCGGCCATCTTTAAACTGTCATTATAGCATCACAGTGTTCATCTGCATTGTGATGTCATGTTCTTAACACTCTTTACATCCTTAACAACAATATTGACAGATTACAAGACAATGGTATGGTTATTGTAATTTTTATCACACTTTTATGGTTTTAATTTGAAGCCTACTCGTATCTATGTTTAATATATGTGTCTGCAGATGTGTGTATATATTAGGGACATTCATTTGAAACTCGTCCCAATGGCTTTATTACAAAATGAAAGAAACATTAACAGGTGTGGTAGAATTAAAGAAAACATTCATTTTGAATGAATTATGCACCATGGGTTGGTCAGAAGAAGTCGCTTTAGGCATTCAGGCAAGCATCCCATGGCTTAGGTAGGCGGCGAATGCCGTCCGCAAAAAAGGATTGTGGTTGCTCACTGAACCAAGTGTTTACAGTGTTCATTACATCTGCATTTGTGAAATCGTTGCCCCTTGAGAGCTTTTTTTAGAGGTTTGAACAAATGAAAATCACATGTTAACAAATCAGAACTATAGGCAGGATGTTGCAGAATTTCCAACTTCTTCCTTGCTAATGCTTCCTGCACAATCTTTGCGACATGCGGACGAGCATTATCGTGCAACAAAATCACACGAGAAAGCATGCCGGGTCGTTTATTATTGATGGCTTTGTGCAGCTTGTCTAGTGTTTGCAAGAAGTGGGTAGAGTTGATGTTGACCCCAGGTTCTTTAAAGTCGGCCAACAATAGCCCTTCATGTTAAAAAAATGCGCTCAGCATAACCTTACCAGCGGAAATCTGTAACTTGAATTTTTTGGCTTTTGGTAATCCAGCATGCTTCCATTACATGCTCTCTCTTTTGCTGCTCGGCTCAAAATGGTGACACCATGATTCATCGCCTGCCACTATGCGGAAGAGAAATGCATCACCCTCCACTCTGTAACCCGCTGTGAACACACCTTCCAATAATGCAGTTTCTTACGAATGACCTTTTGAATGGTCCCAATTGACACATCAAATTCTTTCGCTAGTGAACGTATGCTTCGACAATGGTTCATCTGTACTGCTGCATCAATTGTGGTGATGGTTTTTTTCTGTTGCAACAACATGCGCTTTTCCTTTCCTTTCGTCCTTTCCGAAACATTCGTGCCCAGTCTGTCACTGTTGTCTTTGACACAAATTTGTTACCTTTCGCTGCCTGCATTCTTCGATGAATGTCCAATGGTTAACAGCCTTCAAATGAAAGAAACTGAATCGCCGCTCTTTGGACGGGTTTTGGATCAACCCAGCCATTTCCTCAACAGTCAGAAACAGAACCTATGCATCATGGGACGCGTTTTTATTCATTGGTCAGTTCTTATAACATGACTATGACATGATCATGTACGGATTTCAAATTAACGCCCCTTATATATATATATTAGGAGGATACTGATCAGAGTTGCTTTTTGCAGATGATGCTGCAGTTATGGCCCACTCTGAGGAAGAATTGAAATGTCTACTATCTGCATTCTCCAATGCTTGTTCTGAATTTGGTTTAACAATTAGCAAAAAGAAGACACAGATTATGTCACAAGGTGCACATGGGGTACCATCAATCTTTATTGACGACGCCGAACTAGAGATAGTAGACAATTTAGAACATTTTACATATCTAGGATCAGTGGTAAATAGCAAATTATCCCTAGATCAGGAAATCAACATCCGGATTGGTAAGGCAGCAACAACAATGAACAGGTTAAGAAAAAGAGTCTGGGAGAACAGGAAGCTTACTGCCAAAACAAAAGTCCTTGTCTATAAAGCATGTGTCCTTAGTACTCTTCTTTATGGCAGTGAAACCTGGACAACTTACTCACACCAAGAGAAACGTTTAATCAGTTTTCATATGCAGTGTCTGCGAATAATTCTTGGTATTAAGTGGCAAGACAAAATTACAAATACCAAAGTATTGGAAAGATCAGGTTGTGTGACGGTTTATTTCATGCTCAGTCTTCATAGACATAGATGGATAGGACATCTTAGGAGGATGGATGATGGTAGAATATCAAAGGACATCTTTTTTGGTGAATTACAGATGGATACGAGATCTCAGGGTCGGCCTCTACTACGATACAAAGATGTGTGTAAGCGGGACATGACTGATACAGGCATTGATAATGCACAATGGGAGCAAGTCGCCGCTGAACGTGTTGCATGGAGGGCAAACATCAGAAATGGAATAAAGACAAAGGAGAAAATTATTGCAGATATGATGGTGGAAATGACCACGTGTTCCCATGCACCCACTGTGAACGGACATTTACAGCGCGAATTGGCCTTATCAGTCACATTCACTACCGCCTTAGGTAAAAGTTATTATGCCTTTTTAAAGCACAAACTATCGTCTGTCAAGACGTTCAGGTGCCAATGAAATATATATATATATATATATATATGTATATATATATATATATATATATATATATATATATATATATATATATATATATATATATATATATATATATATATACATATATATATACCAGGAGATGGAAAGTACAAAAGATTAATCCTGAATGTGCTTCTTTAGCAAAGTGCATAAAAAAAGGGATACTTAATTGCTGCAACATATGATTTCATGGTATTGTATTGCCAAAAATAGACTCTACACTGACTTTGAAGGCTTATTTGTATTGTTAACCAAGCTAAATGTGACTGATTCAGAGAAGTACGTAATTGAAAAAAGTGTAAAGAATTTATTTCACGCATTGCCTCATATCTTTGTGAAAATCTGATATGTGAAATAATGGAAAGCTCATGTCAGTTCAGTTATCAGTTATCAGTTGGGGTATCTTCATTGCACTCCGGACATGTCCATAGGTGCTCAGATCCTCCCCCCAGCATATGCAACAGCGTGCGGTGCCAGTTCTGTGTTGGTTGACAAGGCGCCTTGTTTTCCCGATGTATCTCTCGCGTCTGGCAGTGCTGATTCTTACTCCCAAGTCTTTCATCCTGGACAGCGATGTGGATTCACTGACGTCAAAGTCCTCTGTTCTTGCCATATCTTTGAGGCGTTAATAACATCGGCACGATCCATGGGCTGGCCATCTACAGGTGGTGCAGAGCCAGCCAGTTTGTCAGCTCGTTCATTTGCCTCGACTCCCGCATGTCCCGGGACGAAGATGAAGGTGACTTTACGAACAACAGACTTCCGCAGCGACTCAGTCCACTGTCTACGTACAGATCCAGCTTCGACCTTCTGAATCATGCTCATTGAATCACTTAGTACACACACGTTGGTATAATGCTGTGATTCCAGCCATATGAAAGCCTGTGTAACTGCCATCACCTCCATCGTCATGCTGCTCGTGGTCATAGAGTGGGCACCACTGGATTCTTGAACGGTTCGGCCCGCTGAACGGCTGTAAATGCCCACGCACTTCTCTGCTGCTTTACAACAGATCCATCTGTATAGATGAGCACTTCGGGGCTATCTGAGTGTTCATAGATGAGCGCGTTGACCTCTGCATTGACAGCGGAAGGGTTCTGCTCTCTGCACCGTCTGTCGAGTGTGATAATGCAGGAGAAAGTGCACTTAAAAGCTGGAGGCATCTGCACCCATTCCTTGCCGGGGTTGATACTGGTAAGACTGCAGACCTGTCTGACGACATCTTCCGCCCGACCCATCCATGATTTGCCCCTCTTTAGCCTGTCACCCTTTTCTCTGAATATAGCGTCATGCAGAGGGTGCTGCTCATCTGCACTTATTTTTAAGTATGCACGAGCTCTCCAGATCTTGATCCAGTGTTCCATTGTCGGGAAGTCAAGGAGGTATCTCATTACTACACAGCTGGTGTCTCTCGTGCAGCCCAAATGATGCGCATGGCTTCGTTTTGTACCTTTTCAAGTCTTCCAATCTGTGTAGGGCTGACAGTGAAGATGGCCAGGGCATACTTGATGCGTGAAAGCACCAGTTCTTGGAACTGAAGTATCAGCAGTCTTTGCTCGATATTGGCAGTCGCCATGACTCTCATTGCTGACAAACCTTTTCGAGCTTTCGTTATGACATAATCGACATGGTCTCTGAAGGAAGGCAACGATCAAGCCTCACGCCAAGATATGTCATCGATTGGGTTCTACTCAAAATACACCCATCCATCCTCACTGCCAGCAGGTCTGTTTTCACAACATGGTTGTTTAGGGAGAACCATGTAACTGATGCCTTTGCAGGGTTGAGAAGGGCTCCGGCATCAACAAACTATGAGGAAATTTGATCTAGTTCGCCCTGCATATCATTGGCAACCGCCTGTCTATCTCGACCCTGTCGATACATGAGAATGTCGTCAGCAAATGACAGAGTCCTACCCCTCCCGTCCAACTGTTGTTCAGTGATCGGCACTGTATACACATTGAATAGTACTGGTGACAGCGGTGAACCCTGCGTCAATCCTGGACATATCGTTATCGGCTCAGAAGACCAACTCCCGCATCTTAGCACCACCTTCCTTTGGAGCAGAACTGCAGCTATCCATCGTACAAGGTGAGGGTGCACTTTCAGTCTGAGGAGGGTTTGCATCAAGTGTTCGAAAGATACTCTGTTATATGCGTCCTCTAAGTCTATGGCGGCCGCACATGTCTCTTCTCCGACCTGAAATCCTTCATAAACATCTTGAGCAAAGACCGCCGCATTCAGCCATGACTCTTTGTTACGTCTGTATCCTCCAAGCGTGGGCGGGAAGCAGCTGAGTTGTTCCAAGTCACAAGCAAGTCTGTGTGCTACAATTTTCTCCAGTAGCTTGCCGGCAGTGTTCTGCATCATAATGATTCTGTAGCCGCTTATCTTGGAATGGTCTTTGTTCGATTTTGGCAGCAGCAGCAAGTAGCTGTGTAGCCATTCTTCTTTGATCTGATCCCTCTGGATGCTGGTGTTGAATTCTCTGGCAAGTTCTTCCATGTCATCATCTGATATCACCAGTAGGTCACCATATCGGATGCCGTCTGGACCTGGGGGCGGTGTTAGGTGATTTTTTGAGCATCGCACGCATTATCTCAGCTGTGATTATCCATTCTTCGTCTGTCCCGACCCCCTCACACAACTGAGAGAGTGTCGTTGTGGTCCTCTGTCTGGCGGGCTCGTCTTTCTGGTCAGTCTGTTCTATGTAGCGTGCAAGAAGGGCCTTACCTTTATCCGCATCCAACTTTTTCCATGTGGGGTATGTGTCTTGAAAGTCTGGAATACCCCTACGTTTTGCAGCACCTCTTATGGAGGCGTCAGAATGTCGTAAGAGATCGCTTGGAGCACACCTTCCTGCAGAACTCGTCCCATTTCTCGACCTTGGCCTGTTTGGCGCAGGATTTGAATAAAGTCATCGTCCTATGGACCTCAGTCTTCAGGTTCGCTGACTCAACCTGTGGCATGTTAGTCTTTCTGGCCTTTTGCCAGTCTTTGACAGCCTGCCTCTTTCCCAGCCATGCCTTCTCGACCTCTCCATTCCACCATGGTGGCTGCAACCATCTTTCTTGTCTCCTGCGGGAGGAAGTTAGTTTTCTTCTTCTGATCTTGCTTATGGCGTCTTGACCAGTGTTGTCGTTCACTCAACTTTATGATGCCACTCAATTACCACCCTTTCCTCTCCATAACCAAAGAACTGCTCATGTCAGTATCTTACTTAATGGATTGACAGACAAATCTGCTAATACCATATATTCATTTTATCAGAGAAAGGAGGGTGAAAGAGACATTTCTTTCTATTGTGTAGATGCAACATGTGACAGATACTTGAAAGCTCTAGAGACGTATGAATAACTTAATTGATGATAATATCTTTGACTGGGCGTCCAATGAAGGCCATTTAATAGTTTATTTAAAAATATGTAGCTTTATCTGAGTTTGATTCATATTTCTTTAGTCGTGGTTTAAAAAAAAAAAAAGATGGTTCCTGAGAAAAAGGGGATGGTTCCTGAATCATGTGTGTGTGTATATATATATATATATATATATATATATATATATATATATATATATATATATATATATTATATATATATATATCTGTGTGTGAGAGAGAAAAAGAGAGAGAGAGAGAGAGAGAGAGAGAGAGAGAGAGAGAGAGAGAGAGAGAGAGAGAGAGAGAGAGAGAGAGAGAGAGAGAGAGAGAGAGAGAGAGAGAGAGAGAGAGAGAGAGAGAGAGAGGGAGGGCAGATGTGCACATTTGTATACAGAGGTGTGGATGTATACATACATATATGCAAATCAATATTCACATGCATCTATTCTCCATTTCTTTTCATTTTTCAACACCCACTTCTCTTTCATACTTTTGCTTCCCTGAGTCTGTTCCTAGTTGTTTTGTGTTCAACAGAATATACTTAATTTTTTCTTCTAAGTATTCTTGTGTTTTAATTATTTGATTTTTGTTTTCTCTTTGGTTGAAAAAAGTCGCTTAAAAGTTGACAGGGTCGACTTCATTGCACCGGGTTTTATCCCATATGACTCGGTCTCTTTCTGCAGCACGGAAAGCGTCACACAAAGCACGAACTCCGTAGCTTTTAGCGACGACCCACAGGAGTCTCCGAAACATTTAACTCATAAACCGAAGGGTGCGGCCAAGATTCGAACCCACAACCTTCGGAGCACGAGTCAAACGGCTTGACCACTTCGCCACAGAGACTCTTTGGTTGAAACATTCACCTGTATCTGTGTATGTCCCCCACCCCCTCTCTTTTTACAGCTTCATGGTAATTTCTTGTTGATTTAGGTTCTTTAAGGCAAAGGCCATCATCTCATCTACAGATGAGTGGAATATGCTCTGGCTGGCAACCCTACTCATAGGTAAACTGTATCTGCTAACTTTATGATGCCACTCAATTACCACCCTTTCTTCTCCATACCCAAAGAATTTCTCCAAAGCAATGGAACTACTCAGGACTCTCTCCAAATCTGAAAGGCATCCAGACTGCACTAACTATCAGACTATGTCCAACTCATTGACATACGGAACAATGGTGACATCACTTTAGGCCCGTTGGACACATCACCATGGCTCCTTCATCCTCGTAAGATGTCCAGGTCTCTTTATTTGTTATCTCTCTATGAAATTAAGACAATGTTACACCAATCGTATTTCTAATTTCATCCCGCCATGTTCAAATAGCTAGTTGGGCTAACAACATTAAATATTCCAAAAGCACCCCATGAGAATCCCAAAACAGTGAGAGTATCTTTCTCTACTGATGGTGAAAGCTGCAAAGTCTTATTTCATGCTGAAGAAGTACGTTTTCTTTGCAATAAAGTATGCTTTGATTCAGGATTGCATCCATGATTCCTCCCCCAAGACAATTCTGTTTAGCATGTCTTCTCTTTCTTCTGCATCCCTTAGGCAGGCCCACTGGTTTAACTGTTTATTCCTCATTCAGTTGTCTGCACATCCACAGTTAGCACAACGGCCATTTGCATCCATCCTCGACATACCACACCTCACAGTCTGCTCCCTAATCTATTCATAAAGCTGAAAGATGATGCCCCTGAATACCAACTTTACAAACTGGATGAATGCATAGCAGTGTCATTTTCTCATGACCTCTGTCCTCTTGACTCCACATCTGCTGCATAATCACAGCAGGTTTCTGTTCAGTGTTAAATTACTTTTTGGGTTATCATTCTACTTCCAAACTGCCATCTACTCCCTATAGTACCTTGGGGTGTAGGACAGGGGGGTCTTGAGCCTGGGGAATTAAGGCTGCCTGGTTAGTGCAGTTGCCGCAAACTGTGCAGGTTAGGATTTTTATCTTGCTCTTGACTGAAAAAATCCACATCTTACTGAGGATTCGAACCCGGGTATCCTGAAGAAGAACCCGGCATTCTAGCCACTCAGCCAGCCACTCCTCACTATCATCCTACAACCTTGTTAATAACAATCAAAACAAGTACACCATACCTTGTAGGTCTACTGGATCCTTGATAATTTGGAGACTGTTGTTCTGTTGGATGAAGATTATATATGTATATATATATACCAGGTGTTTGTTAAGTCTCACTACACTTTGAATGTAGAACAAATTTGCAAAATGAAGTACATGACATCATAAAAAAATGTGCTCCACATTCCACCGTGAAGCAATATGCAGTGAACTACTGTCATCTGCTGGAATAATTCTTTGCTCTATAAACAGAATGGTGGTATCAATAGTAGAAAGACTATTTTTGGTTGAACAAGTGTTTTGAAATGGTGATCTATACACACGGATGGTTATTCAAAGATTTTTAGCAATATCTCCTAATAAACAACCTTCTCATTGCATTACGGTTAGAAATTTGTTGAATAAGTTTCTTGCTACGGGAAATGTGGAAGATGCTCCATGATCTGGTAGGCCTGCTGTGTCTGAAGAAAAATGTCTAGATATCCTAGACGGAATCCTGAAAAGTCCAAGCAAGTCCTTAAGGAAAATGTAGCAACAAGTATCCATATCAGTGAGCACAGTGCACAACATTCCTAAACAACAATTACATTTTCATCCATATAGGATTTCTAAAAGAGTGTGATTATAAATCCAGAGTCTACGACTACAGTGGTTTCAAGCATCTTTAGCTAAAGAATTCTCGAGGTAACATTCTTCTCTGATGAGGCATAATATCATATGGAATTTGGCCTGCTCATTCTCCAGATATAACGAACGAAAGTCTTTATTTTCAAAGGGTAAGAATTGGGCAAGCAGGCCTGTCTGACATTCTGCCCTTCTTCTCTATTTCCTCTCATACATTCTTTCATTCAACATCACTTATGAAGCAAATTTTGACAACAAAAGAACAATAGCATTAAAACGCATGAAAAATAATCAATAACAAATGACTCACTGAGGCAATGTTTAACATGGGCATTATAAATACCTAAGGAAGGGTGTAACGTGCCATACAGATGGGAATGTTTTTAGGCTAATTGTCGTTTGCGATAATTTACCATTATTATTGTCTATTTTTGTTTTTGTTTACGGGGGCATGTAGTCTGTACTGAGGTAGTGTTCAAACAGGTTGCGAACGTGTGTATAATGATTGGTGGTGTCTATGATTTCTTGTGGAATATTGTTTCACAACTGAGCGGCAGAGTATGCTAAGCTTGTTTTATATAAGTCTATCCTAGGTTTAGGGACATGAAGTATATTTAGTCGTTCGCTATGTCTTAGCGTTATATTTAAACAATGGCCAAAGGTAGCTTGGAGCATTTTGAAATAGGATTTTGTGAATTAGTTTGGCCTTATTAAAAAGTAGGCGTTTGTGGAGTGGCAGTAACCGAAGACGTTTATGTAGGTTAGAATTGTCGGTAAGCTTTTCACCATTAATTAAACGCACTGCCCTTTTCTGGAGTGAATATAGGCGTTTTGTTATTGATTTGGAGCATCCATCCCAGATTGTGGAGCAGTAATCAATATGTGTTTGTATATGGGAAGTATAGAATATCTTTCTTGTGTTTTCGTCAAGGAAATTTTTAATTTTGGCAAGTTGGTATACTTTTTTGGCTATTTGTTTAACGAGAGCATGAACATGTGAGTTAAAGGTTAGATTTTGATCTATGATAAGACCCAGTGCCTTGTGCTCGGTTACACTTTCTATAGGCATGCTACCAATGTGCAGCTGTAGAGTTCTCTGCGAGTTTAGCGTGTGAAGTCTTTGCCTGGTTCCTATTAACATAGACTTTGTTTTAGAAATGTTAATTTGCATGCGGTTTGCATGACTCCAGTTAACTACACATTTATTTCCTGTTGCAATGATAATTTTAGCACAATACGATCAATAGCGTTTGTATATACTGTGCGGTCATCAGCAAATAGATCGCAGGACGACGACAGATATAAGGGAAGATCATTTATATAAATGGCAAATAACAGAGGGCCAAGAATAGACCTCTGAGGTACTCCAATATTATGGTAATGGCTTGAGATAAAGCTTTATTGTCTGATACTACTACTTGCTTTCTGTCTAATAAAAATGATTTTATTAATGTCACTAAATTAAAGCTTAGTTTCATTGTTTCTAGATTTTTAATTAGAATAGTATGAACTATCATATCGAATGCTTTTCTAAAGTCTATAAACACCGCTCCACATAGAGGATTGTTGTTAATATTTTGATGCCAGTTTTCTATTATGTTTGTTAGGGCCGTATGACAAGAATATTTTGGCCGAAATCCTGACTGACTGTCAATTATTAGTTTGTGGCGAGCTAAGTGCTCTAGTGTTGTTTTGTGGATGTGCAGTTTGGATAAGGAGGATAATATGGACATTGGCCTATAATTACTCATGAGACGATCGTCTAGAGAACCAGCTTTTAAATGAGGAGACACTTTAGCGATTTTAAAGGCTGATGGGAAGTGACCTTTGATGAGACATTGATCTATATCTATAAAACAAAGTGTATGTATATGTGTATGTATATATGTATGTATGTAAATATGTATGTCCTTTATTTGTTCGCGAACGGCCCATCCGATTGAGATGAAATTTTCTACACGCCTTCCTTTCATTCCAGAGCTGTCAACTGTCATAGTTTTTTTTTCTTCTTCCTCCTCCTCCCTCCTCCCAAAATACGTACATAAATATATGATGATGATGATGAAAGAATCCCCGAACCAAAACGCTAGGGAAAGGGAAGAAAATGACGTGACTACACAGAATCGTCACACGGCAATCATCATCATCAAGTGCCGTGCCGGCTGGCGTAGGCGTTCATGGCTTTCTGTAGATCTCAGTCTTTGTTTTTTTTAATCAACTCTGCTGCTGATATTCCTCCATGCCACGGCAATATCAATACAATTCATCTTTTTATGTGTAAGGAAGTTATCTACAGTCGTGTAGAAGGGAAGAACTAGACGAGTATGAATTCGGAATGGCGAACTCTCTCCCCCTCTCTTCTCCTCCCTCTACCTCCTCCCTCCACCCTTCTCCTCTTCCTCCTCCCTCTCCTCCTCCCTCTCCCTCCTCCCTCTTCCTTCTCCCTCTCCCTCCTCCTCCTCCCTCCTACTCCCTCTGCCTCCTCCCCCCTCCTCCCTCATCTTCCCTCCTCCTCCCTCTCCTCCTCCTCCAGCCTCCCTCCTCCTCCTCCTTCTCCCTCATCATCCTCCCTCCTCCTTCTCCCTTCTTCTCCCTCCCTTCTCCTCCTCTTCCTCCTCCCTTTCCTTCCTCCTCCTCCTCCTCTACACTCCTCCTCCCCCTACCTCTTTCCTCCTCCCTCCTCCTCCTCTTCCACCTCCCTTTCCTTCCTCCCTCCTCATTCTCCCTCCTTCCTCTCACCTCCTTACTCCTCCTCCTTCCTTCTTCTCCCTCTGGCCTCCTCCCTCCTCCTCTCCCCTCCCCCTCATCCTCCTTCTCCCTTCTTCTCCTCCTCTCCCCTCCTCCTCCTACCCTCTTCCTCTTCCCCTCCTCCCTCTCCCTCCTCCCTCTTCCTCTTCCTCCTCCTTCTCCATCCTCCTCCTCCCTTTTCCTCCTCCCTCTACCTCTTCCCTCCTCCTCTCCACTCTTCCTCCTACCCTCTTCCTCTTTCCCTCCCCTCCTCCTCCTTCTTCCTCCCTCCTCCTCCTCCCTCTCCACCTCCTCCTCCCTCTACCTCCTCCCTTCACATTCCTCCTCCTCCCTCTACCTCCTCCTCCCTTCACATTCCTCCTCCTCCCTCTTCCTCCTCCTCATCCCTCCTTCTCCCTCCTCCTCCTTCTTCCTCCCTCCTCCTCCTCCCTCTTCCTCATCCCTCCTCCTCCTTCTTCCTCCCTCTCCCGCCTCCTCCCTCCTCCTCCTCCCTCTACCTCCTCCCCCCTCCTCCCTTCACATTCCTTCTCCTCCTCCCTCCACCTCCCTCCTCCTCCTACTCCCTCTACCTCCTCCCTCCTCCTCCCTTCACATTCCTCCTCCTCCCCTCCTCCCCTTCCTTCTCCCTCCTCCTTCTCCCTCTTCCTTCTCCTCCGCCTCCTCCCTCCTCTCCTCCTCCTGCTCCCTTCTCCTCCTCCCTCCTTCTCCCTCCTCCTCCCTCCTCCTCGCCTCCTCCTCCACCCTACTCCTCCCTTATCCTCCTAATCCTCCCTACTCCTCCTGTCTCCTCCCTCCTCTTCCCTCCTCCACCTCCCTCTTCCTCCTCCCTCCTACATTTACCCAAGACAGACAGACAGTCAGACAGATAGTCGGGAACGGGATCTTATATGACTACTTATATGAATTAAATGAGATGCTCTCCACCATGGGCTGGGCCGGGTCAGACAGACAGATAGATAGATAGACAGACAGACAGACAGACAGACAGACAGACAGACAGACAGACAGTCGGGAACGGGAACTTATATGACTACTTATATGAATTAAATGAGATGCTCCCCACCAGGAGTTGGGCGATGCCGGGCCGGGTCAGACAGACAGACAGATAGATAGTCGGAACGGGAACTTATATGACTACTTATATGAATTAAATGAGATGCTCCCCATCAGGGTCTGGGCGAAGACGGGCCGGGTCAGACAGACAGACAGACAGACAGACAGACAGATAGACAGACAGACAGACAGATAGTCGGTAACGGGAACGAGAACTTATATGACTACTTATATGAATTAAATGAGATGCTCCCCACCAGAGTCTGGGCGAAGCCGGGCCAGGTCAGCTAGTTATATATAAAAGTTAGTGACTCGCAGATCGCCAGTACAGCATGGCGAAGGATCCGATTACTGATTCCATCTAGTCCTGATGAGTTATTGTTTTTTAGATTACTAAGATGAGTAAATACTTCAGTGGTAGTCATTAGCAGTATGTTAGAGGGAATGTCTCCATAGCTTTTGTTCTCACAGAATGATGATAATAAAGATATTTCATGAGGCACATCTGGTATAGCAGCCTTCAGTTGGTTTATGTCGGACTGAAAGAAACTACTGAATTGATCACAGGTAACCTGATTTGATGGTAATGATTGTGTTTATTTGTCAAGGTATTAATTGCTTTCCATATATCTTTAGTGTTGGTTTTATCTATTATTAAGTTTGTAAAATAGTTTTCTTTTCTTTCCGAATAACATACTGAACTTTGTTTCTCAGACTACTGTACATCGTTAGATCTCAATTTTTATGTGCCCTGTCTTGGTCTCTCATAAGTTCAACTACCTCCTGTGTGATCCACTGGGGCTTAGTGTGATGATTAACATGAACTTCCTTAAATGGAACATTCATTCATTCAGTAGCATGTTCTTTGCAGAACCTCGCTCCCATAACAACCTTCCGGAAAGCTTCACGATCACAAGCAAGGTGTCCCGCGTCTGATACACCCATCTCGAGATCATCCGCCACATCCTGCACCCATCTTCTCTTTGGCCTTCCTCTTCCTCTCTTCCCAGGCATATACCCTTCCATTATTGTTCTCTCCAAACTTTCGTGACGTTTCAAGTGACCAAAATACTTCAATTTTCTTTGTTTTATCGTCTTTAATAGCCATCCCTCCTCAATATTCAACTCTTGAAGTATGGATGCATTTGTTCTTTTCTTTACCCAAGATATTCTTAGAACTCGTCTATAACATTTATATTCAAAGGCGTTTATGCGCTGTTCAGCTTGTTTAGTAAGTGTCCATGTCTCACAGGCGTATGTTGCAATGGGAAAGATGCATGCTCTTAAAAATCTAATTTTTGTAGTTCTGTCTGTCCCACTCCATAATTTATTCATCTGCTTTAGTCTTTGAAGAGCAATGGACAGTCGCCGTTTAATTTCTTTCATTGTGTCACCGTTATTGGTAATCAATGACCAAGATATTCAAAATTTTCCACCACCTCCAATTTCCCCCCATTAATGTATATTTCTTTCTCCATAGTAGTTTTATCTGTATGCATTATCAAATATACTTAGAAAGGTCTTCAGCCAGTGGTCCAGAGCATTGTCTGGGTCAGGAGTCTGGTAAACATAGTCCAGAGATGAGTTGAGCAAATCTTGTAAGAAGATGTCTCGACTGAAATTTTTGTAATTTCTATATTTTATACTTATATGTTTGTGTTTTGGAGCCTCTTTTTGACCATGTGCAACATACTGGGTAGTGATCGCTCATTGCATTAATAGGTACAGTACATTATGTGATGTTGTCAGCATACGTAGTATAAATATGATTTATAAGTGTTGCAGATGATTTAGTTATTCTAGTGGCTTGTTTTACTAACTGTTGGAAGTTATATGACTCTATTATGTTTTCCCATGTTTTGTTTGATTTGTTAGTGTCTATGTTGAAGTCACCTAGCAATATTATTTACCTCACATTACTAAAGACTACATCCATCATAGTGGTGAAGTTTTCATACCAGGTATTTCCTGCACTGGGGTTTCGATAAAGATAGCCAACTACCAGCGGTATGCGATTTTGAAGTTTAACCTCAAGCCATACACACTCAATCCCACAGGTTTCAAAATCTAGCCTGCTGTGGGCGTTAAGCGAGTTGGAAATATAAACTGCAATACCCGTCTCTTGTTTCTGATAGGGATCTCTTCTAATGGTTTTAAAACCTCTGATAGCGATGTCATCATCTGAGATGTTGCCATTTAATCGACTTTCGCTAACTCTGAACATGTGAAAATTTTGATTAAGTATAAGTGATAGTTCGGGCAGCTTCCCCAATAGATGGCAGATGTTTATATGCCTGATTCTGAGCCCATTATTTCTGAGCCAGTGTTCGTACTTATTAGACATTTTCTACTTCTTTCGTTCGCTTGAAATATGTCTATATCTGCAATGTTGTCTCTTGTATGAATTTAACTGTCTTTTTCAGTTCACACAGTGGTCCATAGAGTTTATCTTCCATTGTTGTCTCTCTAGGCCAGAAGGTCTTGGAGTATGTGCTCTGCTGTCTGCGACGCCAATCCACATGTGCACATGGCTGATTCACTAATCTTGAATTTTGTATACATGTGGTTGCGTAATCTATTGTGTCTTGTTCTGAGGTGCAGAATAATTACTTGTTCTGGTACCATAACGTGGTAGTCATCTTGAGCAGGTTTTGGTGGCTTTCTGACTGATTTGATCACTCTTTTCTTTTTTATTAGACATTTCAACAATGTGTAACCATAAGTTTAAAAGCAAAAACACACACACACACAATATAGTGAGATATGTACAGTCATGTCTTAAGCCTGTGGTGGACATTTGCAACACCTTTTATAATGAATATATCATTGGTACTTTCCATCATCATCATCAAGTGCCCTGCCAGCTGGCATAGGCGTTAATGGCTCTCTACAGATCTGTCTTTGGTGTTCTGGACAAATTCTGCTGATGATATTCCTCCATGCCACCGTCTCAATCCGTCCAGCATCATTTCTCTTGGTCTGCCTCTGCCTCTCTTCCCCTCGATCTTTCCAGTTGTCATGATGTTCTCCAATGTCTCTCTTCTCATCACATGGTTGAAGAAAGCTTTTTATCTCTTTCTTATTGTTCTTTATAATGCTATACATTCATAGCCTGCTTCAGGCAATCATTGTTAGTTACTCTGGCAGTCCAAGGAATTGGCAACATTTGTCTCAGGAACCACATCTCTGTGGCTTCTAATTTCTTCTTCATTTGTTCATTTACATTCCAAGATTCACTGCCATACAGCAAAACTGGTTCTATATAGCATTTCAGCACTCTTTTCCTTACATTCAGTGATAATGAGTTATTGCTTAAAATACTTTTCATTTTCTGAATGTGGCTTTTGCTTGCCCTATTCTGCCTCTCAATCTCTGTTGTACATCTTCCATCTGATGTTATAAATGCCCCTAGGTATTTAAAACTATCCACTTGGTTAAGAATATTGTCCCTTCTATTTCTATGTCACATTTTAGTGTCACCATTTTCTTTGATATCACCATTGTTACTGTTTTCTTGATATTCAAGTAGAGTCCTTTCTTTGCACTGTCTGTTACTATGATGTTCGGCAATTGTTGTAGGTCGGCTGCATTATCTGCCACAAATACTGTGTCATCTGCACAGCGTCTATTGTTTATATTATAACCTCTGATTAGCATTCCTGGTGTCTCTTTGATCTCTCTCACTCTTATTTCGCTATATAGGGAGAAGAGATCCGGTGACAAGACACATCCCTGTCGTACTCCTGGCTTTATCTGTTTGTAACTGCCCTCTTTATTTCCCATTTTAATTGCTGCTACTTGGTTCCAGTGAATATCCTTATTATTCTTAAATCTTTCCCATCAATGTTAATATCTTTGAGGAGTGGCAGGCCAAGTGGCTAGAACGCCGGACTCTCCTTCGGGAGACCCGGGTTCGACCCCTCGGTAAGGTGTGGGATTTTTTTCTGTCAGGGGCAAAAAGGAAATCCTAACCTGCACAGTTCGCGGCGACTGCACTAGCCAAGCGGCCTTAATTCCTCAGGCTCAAAGACCCCTTTGCCATACACTGCAAGGTACTGTATTGGCAGTAAATGACAGTTTTTGACAGTTGATATCGTCCATAATTTTAATCAGTTAATCATGTTTTACTTTCTCAAATGCCTTAGTATAATCTAAGATTCACAAATATATGTCTTTCTGTGTCTCTATTGACATTTCTATTAGTGTCCGCAATGTATATATTGCATTGTTTTTACCCTTTCTTTCCACAAATCCATACTGTTCTTCACTACCAGCGGACGTGATTTCACAAGCTCTCCCAATTTTTATATAATTTATCAAAGTTTTGCCTATTTCAATCGAGATGCTGTGTATATCATTGTGTTTTTTCTAAAACTGGATCTAATACTAATTAATATGTTAAGTTTATGTGACTATTATTTAGTGAAATGCTGATTTCTTTGTGAAATGTAAGGTAAGAACGTTCAGTTTTGAAACCTACCAATTATCGATTAACATCAACGTGTGATTTAACCATGTTGGACTAGCGCGTGGTTAGTCGCCAAGCATGCTTTACCGAAAGGTGGCGAACTTGTGTGTACTCCCTGCTTGTTGGAGCCTCATACATTACTAATATGGCGTCCAACTTACGTAACTCTACTTTATCCAAGCGCCATGAAAATACAAACAAAGACAAGACGGGGAAAAGTTTGACGAGCACGCCACCCAAACGTCGGATTTCTTCAACGCCAACTTCAAACGTCTAGTGAATCTGCAGACACTGATCCCAAGCTCAAGCTGGACAAACATCACAGTTCAGTAGCCCAATCTGATGAGACTAACACATCATCTTTAGTCACTCTTTCCTTAGCCGAACCACACAACCACAACGCCTGCCGTGAACTCATCCAGGCTTTGGAGGACAGGCTAAAAGACTTTATTTCCAACAACACAACTAATATCATTGCCGTGTTTAAAGAAGAAAACGCTCGCCTTCAAAAAGAAATCCGCCTCCTTAAAGAAGAGAAGGACACCTTTAAAACAACAATCCATGCCTTAAAACTAAAGAGTGCACAGCCATTTGACAAAAGTCATAGTGCTGCAGAGGCATGTATGACCAGTGGATGTTCGTCGCAAAATGAAATACAGTTAGTTTCCACAGGCTGCAACACTACTAAATCTGTAGAACACGTACCATCCATCTACCCCATTGATGTGCGTATCAACAATAGGTCCCAGGCCTCAAGTGTAGACTCTCCAGCAGCAGACGAGAAGTTAAAGAGCTCAGCCACTACCACTACTGAGCATCAACAACCAGCCCAAACAAGCAACGACTATAATAAACAAGAACGCATGAAAGATGACAGCGACCAGTGGCAAGAAATCAAACGGACACGTCAACAGCGTGAAATAACAATGAATGACAGTGCAACTCATGTCGTCATTGGAGACTCTCTGCTCAAGGGAATCTATAGTGACCGCATGTCATCTTCTGACAGTGAAACTACCTCGATCTACCCGCTACCAGGAGCTGACATTGAAAGACTGACCTCTACACTGCGGAAATTCAAGGTGAATGATAGAATTAGAAGAACAACAGTCCATATCGGTGTCAACAATATTATGAACAATCACATCATAAGCACCTCACAACTCGCTACATTGGAGGTGTTGTTGCGCAAGAAATTTCCTAAAGCATCTATTTTCTTTTCATGAATCATCCCGCCATGTTATGGATTCCAGCACCGTACTGCTGATGCTGGCAATCTGACTCTACATAAATTTTGTCAAGAAACTAACAATGCTTTCATTAATAATACCCCGTATTTCACATCGCCGTCTGGGGCTCCCAAGAAAAAACTACATAAGGATCAACTACATTGTTCAAAACTAGGAACTAGCATACTAGCGAAGAACATAAAATATCCTGAATGTACACAACAATTAGAACCAGTTACAGGAGTAAACCGATCTTCACCTCCGGCTGTAGCCATCTTTCAGTGTTCAGAAAACACTCAACCTCTGCCCACACCACCCTTGCCTATTCTCCATGAATACAAGGTCGTAAATAGCGACCCAGGCTCCAATCCCAATGTTGCTAACTATAGTGCATTGTTTCCTCCCTTGCCCATAAGGGATTATTATTATTACTATTAACTTGCTAACCAACAACACGCTTCAGAGTCAGCAATACCAAACTCTATAACATGCGAGGATTTCAGTTACTTCTTTCAATCAGAAATAGAGAATCTAAAGTCCTCAATACCAGACTCAGTATGTAATTTAAGTTCACTGTCATCATTCTGTGAAGGGAAGTGCTCTAGAAATATTCCCCCTGAGATTCCCTTGATGTCTGTTGCAGAAGTATATAAATATCTCTCGAATCTCAAAGCAACAAATTCAGAAGGCCTAGATGGCATCAGTAATAGAATTCTTCGGTGTGCTGCACCAATTATTAGTGAGTCCTTAACGTTCATATATAACCAGTGCCTGTCCAAAAACTACTTTCCATCTGCCTTTAAAGTTGCTAAAGTGTATCCTCTACTTAAAAATGGCTCAACTGATATTAGCGTCTTGGGTAATTATAGACCTATTTCCTTACTATCGTCGCTATCAAAGCCATTAGAAAAACACATGCATAAAATAACACTACATCATTTAATTAACAACGATCTAATAATTGACAGTCAATCTGGGTTTCGACCTAAATATTCTTGCCATAGTGCCCTTACAAAAATGACCGATAACTGGCATCTTTGTATCAACAATGGCAACATTTGTGGAGCAGTATTTGTAGACTTTAAAAAAGCCTTTGATATGGTAGATCATGATATTTTAATTAGAAAATTAAAACACATGAAGACTAGCACCAATATGGTGAACCTAATTACGTCATTTTTATCTGACAGACAAAAAGTAGTGTCCTTCAATAACTGTCTATCAAGACCCACACAACTTAATTTTGGTGTGCCTCAGGGCTCAATACTAGGTCCGCTGCTTTTTGCAGTGTATATTAACGATCTTCCTTTATACCTCAATACTTCGTGTGACCTATTTGCGGACTGACTGCACTATTTACACTAGTCAAGAGAGCCTTTGTGACTTAGAGAGCTCTTTACAAAACGAACTTGACAACCTTAGTAGATGGAGCAATGAAAATCGCATGTTAATTAACATCGACAAAACCAAATCCATGCTAATAACGACCAGACAAAAACTACAGACCCTAGCCATAACTGGGACACCGCTCGAGCTCCACGTGGACACGTTACCTATAATTAATGTAAATGAACATAAAACATTAGGTCTTTTAATTGACAGACATTTAAACTGGAGCTCTCATGTTCACGTCCTTACCAAGAGAATAGCACAAAAAGTTTACCAACTTGCTAAAATTCAGCACTTTTTGGATGAAAGCACACGAAAAATATTCTATGCATCCTATATCCAATCACCTCTCGATTATTGTTCCACAGTCTGGGATGGTTGCCCTAAATCTAATATGAAACGATTGTGTTCGCTTCAAAACCGCGCTATACGTCTAGTTTCTAGCATAAAGCACGTTGAAAGTAATAAATTATACAGCCATCTAAGACTTCTACCACTTCAAAAGCGCTTCCTTTTTAACAAAGCCAAATTAGTGAATAAAATTATATCTGAAAATACCCCAGAGTATCTTCTACCGTTAATTCAATCTAATGCAATGAACAGTAAGCGCTTAAATTTATTACAGCTTCCTAAGCCTAGATTGGACTTATACAAAACTTGTTTCGCATATTCTGGTGCTCACTTGTGGAATAGCCTTC
>JACEFZ010010542.1:0-130000 GCA_014155875.1 Cepaea nemoralis | reverse complement strand
GCGTGGGTGATGTGTGGGTGTGAGTGGTTGATGGATGAGTACGTGAGTGGGTGGATGTGTGTGAGAGATGAGTGTATGGGTGGGGGAGGTGTGTAGTTGTGAGAAGATGTGTGTGAGCGGCGGATGTGTGTGGGTGGGTATATGTGGGTGGCGGGTGTGTGTGGGTGGAGGTGTGTGTTTTTGGGTGTTTATGGGTGGGGGATATGTGTGGGCAGGTGGGGAGATGTGTTTATGGGTGGGGATGTGTGTATAGGTGGGGATGTGTAGTTGAGAGGTGGCGAATATTGGGTGGGTGAGTGGGTGTAGGTTGGCTGATGTGTGTGTGGGTGGGTGGGGAAAATTGTGAGAGTGCGGGATATGTGTGTGGATAGGTGCGGGATGTGTGGGTTGGCGGGGGTATGTGTGAGTGGCTTCTTCTTCTTCTCCTCTCCTCTTCCTCCTTCTTCTTCATCATCTCTTCTTCTTCTTCTTCTTCTTCTTCTTCTTCTTGGTGTGTGAGGATGTGTTTGTGGGTGGGGAAATGTGTGTGGGTGGTGTGGCGGCATGTATGTTTCGCCTGGTTCTGTGTGAGTGCGTGGAGGTATGTGTGGGTGGGTGGGGGAGGTTTGGTGGGTGGGGGATGTGTTGGTGGCTGCGGGATATGAGGGTGGATGGGGGATGTGTCTTACAATATTGCAATATGCACTGTTTATGTTTACAACTTTCATTTGATAATGGTTTTTTTTTCTTTTCTTCATGTGAATGTATCATGCTTAATATGCATTGTTTATGCTTACAAAATCAATTTGACAATGTTTTTTCCCCTATGTTAATGTAACATGCACATATGATGAATGAAAGATGAGTGATTGAAAGGACCGAATGTAAGAAGGGCCTGCGTGCCCAATTTGTTACCCTTTTAAAATAAAGTTTATTCGTTCGTTCGTTCACTAATTTCCATGTTTATTTTTTTTTTCTTGTTCTTCTCATTAGAGTAGAAGCTTAGTGACATGGTTTATGAGGTTAATTGTACAAAAATATTTGCATTCAATTGCTCCTGGTCTTTTTCGTATAGCTATAAATATAGATTTCAGCATTTAGCTCGGTAAATATCCACTGCTGTAAATATCATTCAACGGTTTGGTTAATATATCTACTCCAAATTCTTCCAATTCTTCTATTGTGATTTCATCTGGCCCAGCTGTTTTTCCTTTCTTCATGTTTTACAGTGCCAGCGACTTCGTCTTTTAGAATAAGTGGATCTTCTAAGTTACTTTCTTCTGTTAATTCTTCCCTTTCTCCATCATATAATTCCCTTATATATTTCAATTTGTTTGCACTGCTCGTTTAACCAACTTCATTTGCCTTCACACATTTATCTCTTATTTCTTTATTTATCTTGGCATATTCTTGTTTCTAATTTTTACTTTGTTTTCTTTTGTCCATGAGCATTAAGATTTCTTCATTTATCCATTTCTTCTTTGCTTTTTGGCTTCTCTCCGGTAATATTTCTTTGCTAGCTTGATGGAGTCACTTAACATTTCCCATTGTTCATTTATATTCTGCATTTTAGCTATTGCGTTTTTCAGTCACCCTGTATTGTTCTTGAATTTCTTTATCTATTTTCAGAACCTCTTTATTAAATCTCACTGTGACGAAATGGCAATTCATTTGTGCTTCGTCGGGCGAGATTCCACTTTATTCGGCGCGTCATCAGGGACTTTCCCTGTTATTTATAGACTTGGGATAGTCGAGCAGGATTTTCCATCTGGAAGGTTCGAGAAGCACCTGGATTTGGATGACCAGGGTTGCTTAGCACAGCACCGAATTTCTCGTGCAGCTAGAACCTAGAATTTCCAGTGCGGAAAATAGCGTTTTCTCGTGGAGTTGAGACACATCGGGAAGCACTCATTTCTCGTGCGCTTTGGTACGCACGTAGGAGAAATGCGGCAGTCACAGCGCATTCACTTTCGTAATCTCATGGTGTGAGGACGTACTGCTTTTGTGTGGCAGTTTGAGCATTCCCTCACACTCAACCAAGATGCAGATGACTGTCGAATCTCACGGCCTGCTGGCTTACAGACAGTAATGGTAGCTGACTGGACAAGGTTCTCTCGATTCAGGTACTTACTTTATTAATTGATTTAACGCTGTAAATTGAACATAGAATGTGATAGTTCAGAACTCATTAATATGCGGCCGACGTGGCATCGCTAATGAGGAACCGATCGATATGCAGGTTGAAAACGAGGATGGTACACAGCTGTGTATATTTGTGTTTACAAGCCTGAGTGAAACGCTGAAGTTTCGTCAACTGCTTAGACATGAAAGTCCGTTGTATCGGCATATTGTGTTCAAGTGTTATTAATTGGTTATAGTGAGTAGTTGCATATACTATGTTTGCTTTATTAGAATAGGAAACAGTAAACTGTTGTATAGAATGAACCTAATTTATGTCAGTCAGTAATTAAGGTTAGCAGAGCGTTGAAATTAGGCAGGTAAGTTCACAGGTGGAGATTTTAGATAGTGAATTGCTAAACGTGCCAGGGAAATAGGGCACTTAATGATTAGCCATAGGAAGTGATGTAGCTATTTTGTGTGCGAACTAAATAGTGAATTCATTTAGAGGAACTGGGGAATTCACAGAAGGTAAGTCGTCAGTGGTGCTAAAATATATATACGATGTTGTTATCACGTATATATTAGGTCATGTTGTGTAATACTTCTATGAGTGATGTACCGACCGCCGAAGTGGTTCGATGCGATATGATACTGCGTTACCGTCGCGATGTAAACATGCGTTCTTTATTCTTTTCTTTACTGTCCTGTTCTTTTCATACTTGCATGAGTACGTCAGTGCTGATGTGATGAAAGTATGGAGGAACGAAATGGAGGTTGAATGAGGCACGGGGACAAATGGGATATGGGGACTGCGTGTAAGTTATTAAAGTATGGGACTGGCAAACCAGGCCAGCCATGAAGTTCGGCCAAGGCCAAGGCTAATCCGCTTGGAAGGTCAGAACTGGAGTGAACCTTTGAACATGCAGGGTGCATGTTTTACCAGGAGGACTTCTTGACTCGAGGACAGAGTCTAACAAGAAGAGTTTCGCTACTGAGTGGGCAGGAGGTCCCACCAACGAAATGGAAGGTGTACATACATTATGTGGTCATGTATTATTACGATATCCCAGTGGTAGTACATTGATCGTTGTTATGTTTCTTATTGGATGTGTAATGTAAGGGTGGAGTCCAGGGACTCCTTACCTTGATATTTAGTTCTCGTTAACTCTAGAACAAATATAGTGATTGACTCTAGCGACAACCTTTAGGTGAATAGGGATAGGTGAGACGTTAGATCAGACTCGCCATTCTTGATTCTTAATCTGTTTGACGGGCTGTTCTGAAGGGCCAGCTGACATTGGACTGAGACTCATGCTTTAATCCTATCAACATAGAGATGATGCTCTACTTAGTTGAATAACTAGGTAGCATGACTGAAGGTTGATTAGTTATGGATTTGATGCATGTGGGCCAATGTTTGGAGCCGAATACTTTCACCGATCGCTCTTCCTTATCAGGTGTTGCCTGTTAGAACCAGCCTATTACTACAGTGTTAGCCGGAAACCACTACGTGTTCCTATGGCGAATGGTCACTATACCTACTTACCACGCCTGACTGTGCTACACATTATGCAAGAGGGTGAATCATCATGAATGACTAATACTCACCACGTGATTCTTGAGCCCTGCAGCAGCACTTGTGGGAAACGAGATGGTTTGTCTATTTAGGAACTATTGATAATAATATATTTCAGCAAAGTGTTCGTTACCTTAACAATCATGCCGGTGTATACAGACTATTGATGTACGAGGGAAATATGATGAGAAGCTCGCTCCAGAGAGACTTACCAAGCTGGGGTAGTCGCAGCTCTGGGAGCTCATCAGTTCCAAGTCAAAGTTTATCCGCCTAACCGTCGGAGACTCCAGGCAATTGATTGGCACTTATCAAGGTGCAGTACCTACGTTGGCAACTCGTGTCCGGTCATGACTAGACCCACACATGCTTGCGTATTTGTTTACATAAACTCGTGAAGGTATACAGGTCAACTCATCCTTGTCCTGATGAACATTGTATGCTGAAGGAGAATTAGTTATTATCAATTCTGCCAACTGAGTCAAAGAAATATTGACAGTATGTTCAGTCACCAAGGTCAACCATGTTTCAGTAATCTTGTGTGCCTTGACTCCGAGGGAGTCAGAATATTAGTGACTGGGTAGTGTATTGAAATCATCTACAGGAACATTTGTATATTTCATGTGACTCTGTTGAACTTGCTGCAGTACTGATTCATTACTCAATCAGGGGTAAGCGCTTCTATTCCAGGACCATAAGATTGGTCATTTGCTACGTCTAGGGACATCAAGAGATCAACTGGGGTCACCTCAAGGAGGAGTGTCTCCCAGCCAGGCTGTAGATTGAGAACTGTGTAGGATTGTGAACAGTGACTCATTGTGATATTATAGATTTGACGTTCATCCAGCCGTGTGTGGTCCAAGTGGTTAAGTCCTCTGACACCTGATCTTAGCTCTGGGGACGGAGTGGTCTCCAAAGGTTCCAGTCATCATTCTGGAAGAGAGCCGGGTGAGTGTCGGACCGACTGGACGGAACATCTACATCAAATCTGCATATCAGCCTACTGATGAACTAGTAGCATCTCTGACTCTGTCTCTAATCTATCCTCTACTATTGTAAATAGAATTATTCTATCAGGGTGTTCAATTCATACCTATTTTCTTTAGGGTAGAATAAACTTTGTTGATGTTGACTTATTCTTTTTACAGTTATTGAGTGTGGTCTCGGACGATGCCTCAGTGTTCATTGTCCCAAGGGAGAGGGTAGTTAGTGGGGGTCTAGAATCTGAGAGGGGCTTGTAGACATATTCAACTAATACGAGGTCAACAGCAGAGTAAACAGTGTATCTACCTGTCCAACCCCTGGGGTTAGAATACACGGGAGTGCTAAGGACACCTCGGGCTTGGTTAACTCTCAACACCCAAGGCGAACTTGTCACACTCACGTTCTTAACCATTTTTTCCCCTCTCTTTAATCTTATTTTTATTTGTGGTACATGATCATTATTACAGTCAGCACCAGGCATTGTTTTTTACATTAATTAAAGCATTTCTAAATCTTTTATTAATAAGTATGTAGTCAATTTGGTTGTGTATTTTCTTATCAAAGCTTTTCAATGTGTATAGTCATCTTTTATGGTGTTTAAACCATGTGTTTCCAATTATCATATCATTGATATTTGCCTATTAGTTTCTCTCTTATTTCATTTCTTGTACCTAAACCACAATTCCTCACTACATCCTCCATTTTTCCCTTTCCTACTTTTGCATTAAAATCTCCCAAGATTATCTCAGGACTAAAGTGGGGGTTAAAGCTGCTCTAGATTTTATTAGAAAGCAGCAAGTCAAATGGTTTGGCCATGCAAGTAGGTTACCAGTCAACAGCATGCCACAACAAGCAATGATGTACAGACCAGATGGAAACAGAGGAAGAGGCCGACCACGTAAACGTTGGACGGAGGGAATAACAGAATCCATGGGAATGTCGATATACGAAGCCCATAACCGGGCACTCTCACGAAGTTTATACTTCACCTCGACACCGCAAGGTACAAGAGGAACATGATGAGATGAGATGAGATGATTATTTTTATTTCTTCTGATACAATTTGAGCCATCACAATTTCGACTTCATCGTAAAAGTGTTGTATTTCTTCATCACTACTGCTTGTTGTTGGTGCATATACTTGTATAATATTTATATCTACTGGTTTGCCTTTGATATTGACCATTAGAACTCAATCTGAAATACACCAGTATCCATTATTTTTTGGGCATGTTATGAGAAGAAATGATTTAGAGAACTTTGTGACAACTGGTAAGATCGAGGGGAACAGACCAAGGGGAAGACCTAGAGGCAAGTACCTGGATGGCTTGGCCTTGTGGCATGGTCGAGATAGAAACACGGAGCTGATCCACGACTCTGGTGATCGAGTGAGATGGCAAAACATGACCGCCCACACTTATCGGCATGGCACATGATGGATGGATGGATCCATTAATTGGCTTGACTGTTTTTTCATCCAATATTATTCCTGCACCTTTTTCTTGTGTATCCCCTCCAGAATAAATTATTGTGTGTTTGTCAGCTATAATTTTGCCAGATCCCTTCAATCTCATCTCACTTATGCCTAATATATTTATTTTCATGCTATCCATCTCTCTTAGAACATTTTTCAACTTTCCCAGCTCATTTAAGGTCCTAACATTCCATGTTCCTAAACTAAATTTATTTATTTTAGTTATGGTTTTGCCATCAGTAGCTGGATGACGGTCTGGTGTCACCTGTGGCTCATGTCTGTCCCTAACGGACTTTCCAGCTTCCCTAAAACAGCGTTAGACCACAGCAGTGACTACTGTAACTAATTTAATGAATTAAGTTTTGATGATATCACGCACTTTATTTTTCAAATTTGTTTTACAAACAAAGTGTAGTGAGACTTTTCAAACACCAGAGAGAGAGAGAGAGAGAGAGAGAGAGAGAGAGAGAGAGAGAGAGAGAGAGGAGAGAGAGGAGAGAGCGAGAGAGAGAGAGAGAGGAGAGAGAGTGAGAGAGAGAGAGAGAGAGAGAGAGAGAGGAGAGAGAGATGAGAGAGGAGAGAGAGAGTAGAGAGAGAGAGAGAGAGAAGAGAGAAAGAGAGAGAGAGAGGAGAGAGAGAGAGAGAGAGAGAGAGAGAGAGTGAGCATGTTACACAGAATCAGTTTTAACATAAGGCTAAACGAGCACAATAATCCCTCCAGGTCTCATAAATGTGATGTGCAGAAGAATGTGAAACACTAGTTTAGTTTAGTTTAGTCGACGGATCAACATCACGGCAAACCTGAGTCTGGAGAAACTCAGCTCAGTGCACGAACTCCGTAGCACCGGCGAGGATCCTGAAATACTTTGGGTAGATTTTTAACTCGAAATGTTGCCCGGGCAGAGCCGTTAGGCTACTCTTTTTCGATTTCCAACTGCCAAGGGATTTTTTACGTGCGCAACAATACACACTGAAACACTAAACTAAAAGATCTATGTATATTAATGTGAAACATACAAGGCTAAAAGATACATGTGTACTGATGTGAGACATGAAACTTAAAAAATCTGTGTTGATTTGAAACATTCAAGAGTAAAATACCCATGTGTTGATGGGAAACATACAAAACTGAGAGATATGTGTTTATGTGACACAAGATTAAAGAGATCTATGTGTTGATGTGAAACACACAAATGTATTATAAGATCTATGTGCAATGATATGAAACATATAATGTTAAATTACCCATGTGTGTGATGTGAAACATAGAAGACTAAATGATATGTGTGTGTTGATGCAAACATAAGATTAAAATGTCCATGTGTGTGATGTGAAACATAGGAGACTAAAAAGTATGCATACTGATATAAAATACTCAAGTCTATTACAAGATCTTTGTTTACTGATATGAAATATACAAGATTAAAGGATCTGTGTGTGTTGATGCAAACACAAGATTAAAAGGTCTATGCGTGAGATGTGAAACATACAATATTTAATTACCTTATTCTCCATTGAGTGTTAACGAAGAGAATTGGTGACAAAGAAAGGCTAAATGTTTTAAACATTTCCAACAAAGCAGTGGTTACAAAATGGTGGCAGGTGTGCAGCAAGTATTCAAACCAATCAACCAAGTGCAATGCATACTACAACTACACAATTGCTAGGAGGGTGTGTGGGTCTTGTGAGTTTGTATGTGGCTGCATATCATTTTTACAATTTATAAAAAAAAATGTTGTGATCATAGAAAACAGTCATTCCATATGTGAAGCCTAAAAACATCTAGCAACTAATACATTTAGATATCAAGCAACAATGAAGAAATAACAAAAACTACACTTGTATATACTCACGGATTCTGTTTTTTTCATGCATCATGATGTCAGCTATGTGCCCCAGTTTGACATGATCGTCACATAGAACAGTATGTAGCTGGGTAAACCAGTCTCTTTTCTGAACAAGTATGTCCAACAGACACCTGGCCCCTTCGCAATCACTCTTTCTTTGTATGGCCTTCTAAAAAGTAGGACGCAACAATTTGTACCCTAGTGAAAATGATCATCTGCCAACATAAAATAAAAACACCATTAACACTCAATGACTTGTGAAACAGGTGAGTCACCTACTGCACTTTGACAGACTGGAGCTTACTGGTTTAGGAGTGTGATTGTTTTATTTGGGGTTTGAGAGAATCCAGTTCAGATTTCAGACAAACTGACCAGTTAGTTAGTTAGGCAACAGATCATCCTTATTGCATCTGGAACTATTAGTCTAAAAGTGCTCAAACCCTCTCCTCAATATCTCCCTTTTCTTCTTTGGCTTTCCACATGGGTCTCTCGTCTAGCTTGACCCCATGTGACCTGATGTTCTGGTCTGAGTCTGGTCACAGTTGCAGAATCACACCCAACAGTTGAATCATGTAATTTTTCTTACTCCCTGTACGCTTGCCAAATTGCAATAATCCACCCCCACACACACACACACAATTCCAAAAGAAAAACCACAAATGTAGCCTCTCATTGGTCACCTGAGAGCTCACACCTGAACATGAAAGAGAGCGACTCTGGGGCACTTACTAATGACTCAATACACTGAGGGAAGTCTGTGGTGAAGTGGATTTGCCTTGCGTTCTGAAGACCATGGGTTTGTGATTGGACTGCGTTGTTCAGGCTAAGAGTGCAGTTTTCCCAGAGACCTCTCTACGGGATTATCAGTGCAGCTACAGAGTTTGCATCTCATGCTACCCTCTCAAGTCGGTGGCTTTCTGTTAGAGACCCAAGCCTTATGAGGTAAAAACCCGGTGCAATGAAATCAATCATTGAAACAACTAATGTCTTTGTTCAGACTTCTGAGCTTAGGAAACTGGCTGCAGAAAAAGATCCTGGATGAGATGCCCCATCTTTGTGAATGGTGCCTTTCTGGCCAAAGTGGTTTCCAGGATTTCAACAACTACATCATGACAAAACCTTCTTTGTGTGTGGTAAACTAACAGCAAGCAAGGACGCCAGTCAAAAATGCAAAGTACATATCAAACAAACAATAAACATAAGTACTATTAATTTCAAATTATAAAGTTTTCTAAAGGACAGTTTGTACACATGTTGAGGTGTATTGGGCACATGGTCTAGAACCATATTTGTACAACAGGCATTCAACTGGTCATGTGGTCAGTATCACGCCGGCTGCCTTGACTTCCCAAGACATTTTCTAGTGCATTTAACGCTGGGGGAACCAGGAGAGCAGATCCATGTTTAAAATCTGTCTGGTTGCGAATTCAAACTAATGACCACTGGGCTGGCAGTCAAGCATGCTAGCCACTCAACCATCACAGTTCCTATTTCTATGTTTACAATATCCTAAATATTCTTGTGCTAGTTTTCAATACTCAGCTTACAATTAATATCCAGGAAGCAAAGGAGCAGCAGGAGAACAAGGGAAGAAGCAAGATGAAGAGAAAAAGGAAGAAATAGAAGAAGCAAGATAACGAGAAGGAGGAACAAATAGAAAAAGCAAGATGAAGAGGAGGAGGAAGAAAAAGAAGAAGCAGGAGGAAGAGAAGCAGCAGCCAATGGATATTTATAAAGAAAAAATACTGTTGTTAAGATGAGATTGTTACTTCTTAATCTTTAATAAATTCAAACTAACTGGAACTTATGGACATATATGTAAATATACATATACATGTGAGTGAACAAAAAAACAAACACAAGAATACATACACACACAAATATATGTATACACAAAGACACATACTTATATATTATATACACATGCACACTTGCATATACATATCACACTAATATATATATATATATATGTATATATACATACTAATATTATATATGCATACAAATACATATATATGTTTGTTTACACATGTGAATATAAGGTAAGCTAGATTTGAACTTACCCTTTCCTTCTTCGTAAGAATATGTTCACGCCGAAATATAGGTAACACATTTTTCGGAATGACAAATTCCTCAAATAGTTCACAAATTTCACCATACAATGTATCACAAAACACCATTCTGGCCAGCTGCTGAGCTGAAATGCAATACAACCAAAACACAATTTTTTTGATAATTCAAGATATTCCAATGAAGTTGTTTTGGATCTCATAGATATGAATTATGTCACACAACTGAAGAATGAAACAACCAGTAAACTTGTCAGTTGACAATATGTAGAGATTTTGTGGTCAGCAACAGGTAGGGCTATTTGAGCTTGAACAAAGAATGGTCTAGGCTTCTGACTGTTCAATATTTCATCAATAGGAGCATGCGTAGTGCAGGAGTCCGCTGTATCAGAAGTGACTAAGATGTATTTATGCTATCAATGATGTGGATATTTGCTGCTCTGATGTGATCATCTATGCACTGAGTTGCTGTTCACATTATAATGTTGTTGGTTGATGTGTTCATCTGTTCACATTATAATGTTGTTGGTTGATGTGTTCACATTATAATGTTGTTGGTTGATGTGTTCATCTGTTCATAAAGGGTTGCTGGTTAATGTGTTCATCTGTTCACATTAAAGTGTTGCTTGTAGATGTGTTCATCTGTTGACATTATATAACTGTTGGTTGATGTGGGTGTTCATCTGTTTACATTATAAAACTGTTGGTTGATGTTTTCATCCGTTCACATTATATAATTGTTGGTTGATATGTTTATCTATTCACATTATGTGTTGCTGGTTGATGTGTTTATCTGTTCACTTTGTATTATTGCTGGTTGATGTGTTCATCTGTTCACTTTATAGTTTTGCTGGTTTATGTACCCATCTGTTCATATAGGGTTGCTGTTGGTTGATGTTCTGATCTGTTCATATATAGTTGCTAGTTGATGTTCTGATCTCTTCATATAGAGTTGCTGGTTGATATACTCATCTGCTCATATAGAGTTGCTAGTTGATGTTCTGATCTCTTCATATAAAATTGCTGGTTGATCTACTCATCTGCTCATATAGAGTTGCTGGTTGATGTACTCATCTGTTCATTTAGTTGTTGATTGATGTACTCATCTGTTCGTGTAGTTGTTGAGTGCCCCCCTCCCCTCCCCATTCACTGTAATTTTGTCTCTAAATTACGTATTCAATGAAATATTTACCTAGTCACATAAAGCTGTCTCTCACTTTCTGACAGCCATCCCATCAGTAAATCTGTCTATTACGTTGGCTTGTGCTTATAAGGCTTACACAATTATGTTAACACAATCACAACAGTAACCACAGTTATGTGGAACATATCCACAATGTTACCAATCTCAAACCTGGTTCATTTGTAGCTATCCGGTTATCTTCCAGCTGTACGTTGTTATTCATATTATACAGATGTTGAATTCGTGATCGATTCCTCTCATATTCCTCCTTTATTTCACCTATTCAGCAAACAATATATATATATATATATATATATATATATATATATATATATATATATATATATATATATATATATATATATATATACACACACAAATATATACACACACACACATACAAAAACACAATACTGGCACTAATTATGTGGTTGTAACAAAAGTAGACTCCAGATAGCATTATGACATATTTATAACTTAGATAGAATGATGTAACTAATTTCACTGTAGCATATTATTACATATTAACATTAAAACAAATTGTATGGCAGCAGTAAAAGAGACTAAGTCTTGGAACTAAAAGAGAGTATATGGCAGCAGTAAATCAGACTAAGTCATGGACTAAAATATTATGCCAAAGCAGTAAAACATAAGTTCTCCTCATGTCTAGCCAAGTAGCTAGAAAGCTGGGCTTCAATTTGGAAGACCCAAGTTTGAATCCCTGGTAAGGTGATCAATTGTTTTTTTGGTCGAGGGGGAGGGGGAGGGGGGCTTGAAGTTTGCAGTGAGACACCCATCACCCCCTCCCCCGCTCTACACCGAAAGGTATTACTATTGGCAGTAATAAAAGTAAATCATGTTACACAGTAGCATTACAGCAGATTCTGTGGTAACAATAAAACAGACGAGGTCATGAAACAGATTCTGTGATTCAAAACAATGTTTTAGCGAATTTGAATAAAGAAGACACAAACAATAGATTGCACAATTTATCGCCTGGCATATTTTTCTGCATATCGTCAGGTACATACTGCAGAATTCACACAACATAAAGTGAAAAACTATTGTCGATTGTCTACCACGGCAATTTTAAACTGACTAACATGTCTTTCTGCTTGCACAAAGCCACCTTATGTAGTGCCAAGAAGTGATTCACTATCTTCATTGGCAGGCTTCGCTCGTTTTGTCAACTGAATATGAACGGACCAACTGGTCAACTCTAACAGTGTCTATCAATAATGCCGGACAAGCAATTCCTATTCTGTTTTAGTTTTATTTAGAATACAGTCTTCAACGATCCTTACAACATGCTCAAGGATTCAAATCATCCATACTCGCATTCCCGTTGTACCTGTCGTTCTGCTCTAATAACTAAATATGAATTATCATCAATCTTGCCATAATTACTTTGCACTCACCTATGTTGACTTGTATCCCTTTGATATTACCTGTGCCGCAGCTGTTTATCGGGCGATTCCCTATACTTCTTCTGGGTCGTTGGTTATCTTCAATAATGGCGCATCAGCCCTACTTGGCCTTCATGTCCACCTTCTCAACTATCAAATTGTGCCTCGTTGTTCATATTCTCTCTGTTGGTTTTCTTTCAATATCTTCATATCTTCCTTCGTCCTGTAACCAACCATCTCTTCTTGATGTTCACATTTCTACATAAGCTCTTCGAATTCTCTTGTGATGATCTAACTTCTTGTGTCCTTTGTTGATCTCTTCCCGTTCCTATCTCCCGCTCACAGACGTCTTCATCACCAAGTCCGCTTTCGTGCGTTCACTGTGCACTATCTTTTTCATTTTCCCGATTACCGCATTATTTGTCCTGCGACACCTGGCATGTAGGTTAATCATTATGGCTTCTGTAAACTTTATCAAGCGACTACTTTGTGTGTTCAACAACACACGGAAGGCACCGCATCTCTCAATCACATGGCCACTGTCGAGCATATGCATTGCAATCGATGAAGCGGGAATGTTCCGGTGTGTCGGCCTACCTAGGCTACCATCGCCTGTGTGTAGTATCTTTTTGATCCAGTTAGGAATGTGTTCAATAACTCTGCTGTGTAACTGCCGCTCTGTTCTGCCGATGTAGGTGGACTCGCACCTGCATGTAAATTGGTAAATACAATTGGATTTGGCGTACAAAGCTACAGGTTCTTTGACTGCTGGGGGTGGGAATCGGTGTGGTTCTGTACCTGATAACTGGAGTTGCAGCACAGAATGTTGGGCCGACTGCTGTGATGAGCCAATCCTGTAGACGTTGCATTACGTCATGCCCTCGGAAGGTTAGCTGGATGAATACCTTGAGTTTAAGAACTGTAGTTTCTTCTGGTAAATTCTTAATCCCTTCGCTGCACTTGAAACACAGCTGTGGGCGATTTGAAAGCAGACTACCTCACATTGGTTCCCATACAAAGGCATGAGTGCTGGTTGTTCAGAAAGCAATGGCAAACTAACGAATGTAAATTTGCCAAGAAATCATAATTAGCCAAAAAATGCTGGGGTTGACTGCCATGTCCTGTAAAGAACATGCAACTAAGGAAAGAGGACAATGGGGTATTTAATTTTTAATTCACCACAAACAAACCGAGTAGTTATTTTTAGCACTGACCTAGATCTGGTGGGATCATTGATTTTCAGAATAGGGATATCGGGTTTCACTTACATCAAAGATAAGCTCAGACAGATGGGGACATACACAAGATAAGACGAGTAGTACAAGATATGGATATACACTCCGATGACAGTGAGGGCCCTCCGGGCAAGGAAACATTTATTGCATCGAATGATCGGTCTAGCAGTCCACCACACTCAAGTGGAAGTGATCAACAACACATTCAATTATATAATTCTTTATTTCAATAAATACATTACACAATAGTACTTGCTTGTCTTCTATTTGCGAAAGCTGTTATATGTCTGTATCTGTAATTAATAAATGCAGTGGCTCTTTTCAGGGTCCCCAAAATATCCCAGTTAGCATTCCTTGATTGCACAGAGTATCTCAACACACCACTGCACTCACTATGGAATCACTCTGATGTCACATGATTTCCCAGGAACCCCAGGAGTTCCTTTGTTTGCGGTGAATTAATAATGAAGTACCAACAATGGAATACTTAAAACCTGCCAGTCTGTAGGTCCTAAATCATGACCTGGTTTCATCCTGGTATGCCTCTCCACAGATGTGAAGTTACAATACCAGTCTTGCCCATTCTGCTGGGTTCTAAGCTTGCAGAGGGCAAGGAGAGCCCTGCAACAGAGTCCCCAGGGAGATGGTACATTAGTATTAGGTCAGTAGGACAGTCTCGACACCAACCTTACTCTGATAAATGTAAGCTCTTTTTGGAACTTAAAGGACCTGGAAGTCAAAGTATTAGTCTAAAGATTTAGAACTCACGTCTTCCAAGGAATTCACCAACCAACCAACATTTCACATTTACACTTGTCCATGTACACTTTATAATGAAAGAGATCACCTTATAGAAATCATCCTGTATCTTTATTGACGCAATGAACTGTAACTCAGGATAATGAACTTACAAGTGTACTAACAAAGAAGGGGAGACTGAAAGAGGAGAGACAGTGAAAGACCAGGAGATTGACAGCAACTTTCAATGATCCCATACTGTACTCGACGAACAATAAAAGATTTCTTAAATATAGTGAGGCACTAGCAATTAGATGGTTCCAGCCAGTTTTGTGCAAACAGAAAGAGTTCATAGTAAATTTGAAATTACCGCGGGGATTACAGATGTTCCACATTCAAACAATACTTGTGACTGTGTTTTAATAGTTTCAGCTTAAGTATTATTCAATTAATCACTTCATATGATATATAGTTTAGTTTAGTTTAGTCGACGGATCAACATCACGTCAAACAGGTGTAACCCGTATATGCTCCGTTCTACTCCTAACTCAAGCTCGAGTCCGGAGAATCTCAGCTCAGTGCATGAACTCCATAGCAACGGCAAGGATCCTGAAATACTGGAGTAGATTTTAAACTCAAAATTTTGCCCGGGCAGTGCTGTTAGGCTGCTCTTTTTTTTATTTCCAACTGTCAAGGGATTTTTTACATGCACAATACACACGGGCGTCCGATCTCACTACCTAGAGACCAAGGGAAATTTTTTTACTAAAAGTCCACGTGAAAAAATCCCAGCCCTCACCAGGGCTTGAACCCAGGACCTCCAGCACTCAAGGCAGACACCATATCTCGAGACCACTCAGCCCCATGTATATATGATATATAACTCTGCAGTATGCACCTGACAAGATGCAGTGAAATATGCCAGGCAATAAATTGTTTGTGGCTTCTGTGTTTTAATTCACTAAGGGAATACATGGTTTTGAACAACTTTCAGAGACTGGGAGATTGACAACTTTCAGAGACTGAGAGATTAACAACAACTTTCAGAGACTGGGAGATTGACAACTTTCAGAGACTGGGGGATAGACAACTTTCAGAGACTGGCAGATCAACAAAAACTTTCAGAGACTGGCAGATCAACAAAAACTTTCAGAGACTGGCAGATCAACAAAAACTTTCAGAGACTGGCAGATTGACAACAACTTTCAGAGACTGGCAGATCAACAACAACTTTCAGAGACTGGCAGATCGACAACAACTTTCAGAGACTGGCAGATTGACAACAACTTTCAGAGACTGGCAGATCAACAACTTTCAGAGACTGGCAGATCGACAAAAACTTTCAGAGACTGGCAGATCGACAACATCTTTCAGAGACTGGCAGATCAACAACAACTTTCAGAGACTGGCAGATCAACAACAACTTTCAGAGACTGGCAGATCAACAACAACTTTCAGGGAGTGGCAGATCGACAACAACTTTTAGAGACTGGGAGGCAGACAACTTTCAGAGATGGAGATTGACAACAACTTTCAGAGACTGGGAGACAGGCAACTTTCAGAGATGGAGATTGACAACAACTTTCAGAGACTGGGAGATTGACAACAACTTTCAGAGACTGGGAGACAGACAACTTTCAGAGATGGAGACTGACAATAACTTTCAGAGACTGGGAGATTGACAACAATTTTCAGAGATGGAGACTGACAACAACTTACAGAGATGGAGATTGACAACAACTTTCAAAACTGGGAGATGGGCAACTTACAGAGACTGGGAGACTGAAAACAACTTTCAGAGATGGAGATTGACAACTTACAGAGACTGGGAGACTGACAACAACTTTCAGAGATGGAGATTGACAACAACTTACAGAGACTGGGAGGCTGACAACAACTTTCAGAGATGGAGATTGACAACTTTCAGAGACTGGGAGATTGACAACTTTCAGAGACTGGAAGATTGACAACTTTCAGGGACTGGGAGATTGATGACTTTCAGAGACTGAGATTGATGACTTTCAGAGACTGGGAGATTGACAACTTTCAGGGACTGATAGAGTGATGACTTTCAGAGACGGAGAATGACAACTTTCAGAAATTGGGAAATTGACTACTTTCAGAGACTAGGAGATTGACGCTTTCAGAGACTGGGAGATTAACAACTTTCAGAGACTGGGAGATTGATCATAACCTTTAAGACTAAGATCAAAATTAAGAGTGATTGTTGTCAAGCTGATGCTGAAAATGAAGACATAATATAAAAGGAAAGACACAAACAATCACGCATGAACAATTTGAACAAAATGTCTTATCAATGAACAAACAAAAATACTTAGCTGGAAAACTGTAATATCACAACCTCGAATATGTCATCCTACAAGTATTTATGTCTGCCACTTTTCCCATGAAGTTTACCAATTATAAAATTTTCAATTTTATTTTATTTCTTCTCATAGCTGCCCAATAAATCTAACTGTTTATGTAAAATTACCTTAATCAGTTTACAGCTTTCATTTGCCTCTTGAATGGCCGCCTCATTTGTTTTTCTGTCTGTCAATGGTATTGTTTACATTGTGTTCAGAAACCATATTTATGCTGCCATCAGCTGTTTTTTGGCTCCTCTGTTTATTGTTCCATGGATACAACAGTATGGATGCTACCATCATTATCAACATGTGCCTTAACAACCAGTGTAGGCATTCATGTCTCTTCACAGATCTTGGTCCTTGGCGTTCTGGATCAACTCTGCTGATATCCCTCCATGCTACCATCTCAGACCATCTAGCATCATTCATAGGGGTCTGCCTCTGTCTCTTCTCCCACTGATCTTTCTAACTGTCATGGAGCTTTTCGCTGCCTCTTTTCTAATTATATGACTAAAGAACACTGTTTTTCTCTTGCATATTGATATAAATAATACTTTACTTTGAGGTGAAAGCAACAGGGTTTAATACTAACTTCCTGTGCACTATGGTTGTGAGTTAAATCCACAGACCGGTCACTTGAACTTAGAGGATGTGTTGTTCAGAAAGTACCACTGAACATAAAATTGCTGAATAAATCAGCCTGGGGTTGAGGTTGTTTGCATTGTCCTGCAAAGGACATGCAACATTTAACAAAATGTTCTACTTCGAGACAGTCACTATTAGTAGCTCTAGCAGTCCAAGATATCTGCAATATTTGTCATGGGAACATCTCCACTGCTTCCAAGCTCTCCCTAAATTTGTTCATTCGTGTTCCATAATTCACTGCCATACAGCAGAACAGGTTCTATATAAGGAGCTTGTCATACCACTAGGCGAGTACACTGGGTGGAGGATGGTGGAGTGGCCTCTCTATATTTTGCTAGGGGTTGGCTGTAAATATGTTGAATAAGCAGCCATGGACTGACACAGGCAGTGGTCACTGACAGAAGAAGTGTTAGCTGGTGGGGCATGGAGCAACTATCTCTATAAAATACCTCAAAACTCTATGAGGTGGCCATCAGCGGGTAAGAGGCGCCATGTATAACCTCTTCCCATCTGCTGCCTTGCAGTGTCTGTCTGTTAGACAAAGGCTAGTGGAGTCAACCATACACAAACCCACGGAAGGCAAAGGGATACCACCGCTGTATTTTCCCAAGAAAATCATGCTAGGAAAACACAATTGATAAAGATAATGATGTTAATGGGGATTCCAGTGGATTCTCTTCATCTGGTAGGGTGCATAATGCGCTAAAGGTGATACCCGATCGTCATCAAGCATCTGTATGCAAATTAAATGTTAAAAATTTGTGAAAAGATTCTTGATAGCCTTATGTCATGGCACAGAAGGGAGTCAACACACAAATTGATCCAAGCCGTTGGTAATCGCAATTTGTCGTAAGGCGTGATCGCCCACACCTGCCGGCAAGGCACTGATGATGATAACATGACAGTACTCTCTGTCTCTGACATTCAATGATAGTGACTTATGACATAAAATACTTTTCCTTGTCTATAATGCAGATAATATCTGCATAGCACTTTAATACTCGTTTTCAGTAGAATATTTACTGGAACACTACACTAAACAGAACTAAGAAAGGTCTACATTATAAGACAAACCTTACAGAAACCAGCATGATCAGCAGAAGATAGTTCAATTCAGAGGGAAACTAAATTGCTGATATAGACTGATTCTGATAGAACAAACAGAAGAATAACACACATGCTCACACTCTCCCTGCAACTGAAAAGTATTTTAATAGTGATCACATTTTCAATCTTGCAAAAGACTACTTTTCCCATACTATAACTTACGTGTACTTGATTCAATTTCCTCAGCCAATTCCTGTAACCTAATGTCTTTATCATTAAGTGCTTGCAGTAAAACATCCAGCCAGGTATCGTACAACACAAGTCTGCTAAACAGCAAGTAAACTGCTTGGAGATTACCTAGACGGTCCACATTTGCTTTCACATTATCCTACAAACAAATGGCAACATTTGATTTCAGAATACCCTATAAACAAATTGCAACATTTCCTTTAATGTTATCCTGTAAACAAATTGCAACATTTCCTTTCATGGTGTCCTGTAAATAAATTGCAAGATTTCTTTTCATGTTATCCTACAAACAAATTGTAACAATCTCAGATCACAAAAGCTGACATTTATAGTGTCTAGCCTCAGGTGGATCAGGTGTCAGTTTACATGACACTTACTGTTAACTGATTCGCTGCCGACCGCCAACCGATTGCCGAACAGTCTCAACTGTTTTGTCCCTTTGTTAATATATTGCCAAGATTTGTGCGGTCCGTTTGTTTCTTTCGTTTGCGATCCCTTGCTCAATTTTAATACCCTGAAACGAATTTTTACGCCGAAAGAAGGTTTTTTATTTACACAGAGGCCACGTGTGATCGGCATTTGGTGACTAAATCTGGTGGATGTGTTTAAAAGTTGTGTTAAAAAAGGTGTAGTTACTCGCGGTTTTAGGAATTGCATGGGTCCTTGATTTTCGGCCTCATTTACATTAGATAAAAGTTTTAAACAATGTTAGATTGTAGTTATTCTTATTTAAAGGAAATTTGTGAACGATTCTAAACTGATAGCACACGTTAAATGTGTTTTTCCCCGGTTAAAATGTATTATTTATGAATGTAAACAAACAAACTAACTCTTACTCTTAGCCGCTAATTGTGAAGGTTTGTCATCATGTCGAATTAGCTGATGGGCCACACTTGTGCCCCTAAAGTTTGCTTTGCCTATCACAAAGTATTTAAGAAGTATTTAAATAATTAAATTAAAAGAATAATAATTATAACTAACTAAAAAATAGCGTACATTTTGTGTTTATCGGCAGAAAACGGTCAAAACATGTCTAGTGATTTTCCGACATTTTCCATTTTTATGTGACAATGATACGCTTCAAAATAGGATGTTTTTATTGTAATTTATTGGTGTTATGGAGCCGTTCTAGTGATTTTTGTGTAGCAAAGTGGTGTAGTTATCATAATTCAGTAAGTTTCATTGGATTTTAAACACCGTCGGACCAGTAGCGCCTTGGTAAGTGGAAATTTCACGTACTTGTCACCTCTGTCATCAATTTATTTTTTACAACATCTGCAAATATTATTATTATATTTCTAACTTTTAGCAACAGTAGCAATACCAATGTGTTCCTTGTGCAATGTCTTTTAATTTGATATATAATACAATATATTTACTACCATTTTAACAATGTTTAGATCAATATTGTGGCATACCCCTACTTCCCATTTTCTGCCATCAATTTCTGCTTGGGCAAAACCCATGTTTTGTTTGGCACTCAATCAGTTAAGAGATCAGATCTTGCAGAGCTTGCATTTTAAGAGCTTGCATTCAGAGCTTGCATTTTAAGGCCAGATGTATTGCCCTTGTTGCTTTATATTGGTGCTTGTTTCATGTGTCCATGATATTGTCTTTCTTTTGTTGTTTTGGTCTTACTCTGAGGAGTGGCTGTACGACCTACTCTTTGTGATTTCCAATCGCTGCGAGAAAGTGCAGCATTTGTTATCCCCACAGTAATCACAAAGTTACTATGAAATTTGTCTGTCTGCATAGCCCAGGTTTCAGACGCCCACTTGCTGATACCTAGGTATATTTGGGTAATTGCTTATTGTTCGTCAAATACAATACATGCAACACTTTTGTTTTGTTTACTTTATGGCAGCAATTTAGTAGGGGCTCAGAGATGGTCGAGGTTGGACTTTTTTTAAGCCTACAGACTGTATGGAGGGTGCTTGAAGACTAATTAACTCTTTTCTAACAATATCAGTTACTATGTGTATTTATTTCAGACAAAATATAATTAATCTATTCACTGCATGTTATATAACTCTGCAGTATGCAAATGAGGTGCAGCGAAACTTGCCAGGCAATAAACTGTGCTATATATATATACTATATATAGCTATATAAACTGTGCTATGTTTAAATTCACTAAGGGAATACATTGTTTAAAATACACACTCTTTAACATTGTGTTTTGCCATTGGTATTTTGATTTCCAACTGTCGGAACTGTCGAGGGGGAACGCCACACAGTTCACGCTATGAGTTAAACCCGGGCTTTACAAGCCAGAGGCAAAATACATCTTCTAAATGCTGTTATGGCAATTCAAATCCAAAAGCACCATATGGTGAATTCAGCTTCTCCAACTATTGCTAGTTGGATTATGAGAACACCGTGCATGGATAGAAAAAGCAATACAGTTATCTTGAAAAAAGTTAACTCACAAAGATAACTAGTCACTCACATCAGAAAAAGACAAGTTCACATTCTCTGGGCATTTCTTGAGAAAGGGAAAGCTGGAGTATGTTGTCACAATAGGAAAGTTGGAGGGGAGGAGAGGCAGCGGGAGATCAAGAGAGAAGATACCGAACAGGCTGACATCTTGGCATGGATTAACATCAGAAACAGAAATCACTGGCAGTACAAGAGATAGAAGGCTGTGGACAGACATTATCACCATTGCTACGTGGCATGGACTATAAAAATAAGAAAGACGCTAGTAGTGCCACATATATGAGCAGGCACCGTGGCTTTTACCAGAACTCTCTTGTTAACGTCACGATGGATGGCAAAATGGACATGGAAAAGAAAAAAAGATGAGTGTCTTTATCATGTTGGTTACATTAGTAGAGCCAGCAGGACTGTCTATTAAGCAGTCTGACTCACAAATAACATATGAAGAATGGATACAAGTACAACAGAGTGTGGTACATTCTTTTCAGTATACATCAGGCTGGGTAGGGGTTAGTTTGTTGCATATCCTTTACAGGACATCGCGGTCAACTCCAGCATTTTTGGCTGTTTGTGATTCCTGTGCAAGTTTACATTCAGTAGTTTGCCAATGATTTCTGAATGAACGGCACTAACACCATTGTATGGAATCAATTCAAGGTGGTCTGCTTCCAAATTGCCTGCAGATGTGTTTCTAATGTGGTATGCGAGATTACAAATTGCATCTGTAACACCTTCAACACAGAGCTGGCTAAGGATAGGGGTACAGGCAACAAAACTTGGTAACTTTGGAGGCAGAAGTTCAGGCCTTGATATTTCAGAATTCTTATGAGGGTGAGGTAGTCATCTACACAGATGGGTCTGTTGTTGGACAGGAGAAGAGGTCATGGGCTTGTATGACTCAGATCGAAAGGAGGAGTGTGAAGGAAGTCTGCAATGTCTTCACCATGACAACAAGACACCTGACCATGGAGCTGATAGCAGCGACTAAAGCAATGGCCTGATTGTTAACTCACCCTTTCTTTCACCCTAGCAAGTTGTTTTCTGTGATTCAGTGAGTAAGCTCAGGAAGACTCAGATGGGCTGGGCTAGAAAACAGTGGATAGAATCTATGAGGAGGCCAGGCTGATAAACATTAGCTTCATTTGTGTGCCAAGCTAAGCAGATTTAAGAACAAATGAACAACAGGATTTTCTTGTGAGCCGGACTACTTTGGATAAAGCAATATACGAGGGGGGGGGGGGGGGGGGGGGGGGGGGCCTTCAAATGAAAACCAACTTTTTTGTTTGTTTGGGGGGGGGGGGGGAATATATATATATATATATATCTCATTGGCACCTTTCCGTCTTGACAGACGATAGTTTGGTACATTGTGCTTCAAAAAGGCTTAATAACTACGATCCATGGCGGTGGCGAGTGTGGCTGGTAAGGCCAATTCTTGCTGCAAATGTTTGCCCACAGTAGGTGCATGTGAAAACATGGTCACTTCCACCATTTTGCACCATCTTACGTCTCTCACGCTTTTTGTGTGCTTTATCTGAAATCATTTTCTCCTTTGTCTTTATTCCTTTTCTGATAGTTGCCCTCCATGCAACACGTTCAGCGGCGACGTGCTCCCAATGTGCATTATCAATGCCTGTATCAATCATGTCCCGCTTACACACATCTTTGTATCGTAGTAGAGGCCGACCCTGAGATCTCCTACCCGTCTGTAATTCACCAAAAAAGATGTCCTTTGGTATTCTACCATCATCCATCCTCCTAACGTGTCCTATCCATCTAAGTCTACGAAGACTGAGCATGGAATACACCGTCACACAACCTGATCTTTCCAATACTTCAGTATTTGTGATTTTGTCTTGCCACTTAATACCAAGTATTCTTCGCAGACACCGCATATGAAAGCTGTTTAAACGTTTCTCTTGGCGTGAGTAAGTTGTCCAGGTTTCACTGCCATAAAGAAGAGTACTAAGGACACAGGCTTGGTAGACGAGGACTTTTGTTTTGGCAGTAAGCTTCCTGTTCTCCCAGACTCTTTTTGCTAACATGTTCATTGTTGTTGCTGCCTTGCCAATCCTGATGTTGATTTCCTGATCGAGGGATAATTTGCTATTTACCTCTGATCCTAGATATGTAAAATGGTCTACTATCTCCAGTTCGGCGTCGTCAATAAAGATTGATGGTACACCATGTGCACCTTGTGACATAATCTGTGTCTTCTTTTTGTTAATTGTTAAACCAAATTCAGAACAAGCATTGGAGAATGCAGATAGTAGATGTTGTAATTCTTCCTCAGAGTGGGTCGTAATCGCAGCATCATCCGCAAAAAGCAACTCTCTGATTAGTACCCTGCTAATTTTGGTCTTGGCCTTCAATCTCTGAGCATTATAGAGGCCACCATCTGAGCGTGAGTGAATGTATATACCGTCATCCTGATCACGAAAGGCATATTTCAGTAGAAGTGAAAAGTATATCCCAAAGAGGGTGGGGGCTAGTACACAACCTTGCTTAACTCCACTCTTGATTTCAAACTCTTCTGAAGTTGAGCCATCAAACTTGATTATACCCTTCATGCCTGTGTGGAACGATTCCACAATGGACAGAAGAGTTGGTGGGCAGCCAATCTTCTTTAGTGCTTTGAACAGACCCTCACGACTGACCAAATCGAATGCCTTTGTGAGGTCGATGAAGGCAATAAACAGTGGCTGATTTTGTTCCCGGCATTTTTCTTGCATCTGTCGCAATGAGAATATCATATCAATGGTAGACCGGTTCTGACGGAAGCCGCACTGTGATTCGGGGTAGACTTGATCTCCCAGGACTTGAAGTCTGTGCAGGACAATTCTGGCAAATACTTTCCCAACAATACACAGAAGTGAGATACCCCTATAGTTGTTACAGTCGCTCCGATCTCCCTTGTTCTTGTACAGCGTTATGATGTTTGAATCTTTGAAATCCTGTGGGACTTGTCCTTCTCGCCAGCATAGCTCTATTAGCTGGTGGATCTGTAGAGCGAGTGTGTCTTGCCCACTCCTGATTACCTCTATTGGAATCCCATCCTTACCTGGAGCCTTGCCAGATGCAAGCTCATTTATAGCACACTTAACTTCTGTTATAGTGGGAAGTGTGTCCAGGTGGTCAAGAGTTGGCAGGGCCTCTATGGCGTTGAGGGCATCATCCGCTAGCTTGGTCTCACTTGAGTAAAGCTCTAAATAGTGCTCGACCCATCTATCCATCTGCTGTTTCTTATCAGTGATGATTTCTCCAGTCAAGGTTTTCAGCGGTGCACTTCTTTTGATCATTGGACCACAGGCTTTCTTTATCCCTTCATACATGCTTCTGATGTTTCCCTTATCACTTGCGATTTGAATGGACTCACATAACTTGATCCAATAGTCATTCGCACACTGCCTGGCAGCCTTTTGTACATCCTTCCTCGCTTGCTTCAGCTCACTCAGAGTGTTACGCGTTGGTCTTTCCTTGTTTCTTAAGAGAGCTATCTTCTTTTTATCAATCAAGGGCTGCAGTATCTGGCTGTTTGCCGCAAACCAGTCCTGCCTCTTATGATCCACAGTGCCGTAAACCCCTACCGCTGTTTTATAAATAGTTTCCTTAAGTTTACTCCATTTATCATTTACTATACAATTTTCTGATGTATCATTGAAAGCGTCTTCAAGTTGCTGTTGAAATTCAAAGCACTTTCCAGGATCGTGAGTGTTAGTAATATTAATCCTGGGGCTAGACTTGTGTTTAGCTGTGTAGATTCTCTTTGGTCTCAGTCTAACCCTTGCAACAACCAAAGAATGATCTGTATCACAGTCAGCACTGTGGTAACTTCGAGTTAATGATGTATGGTTCAGATGTTGTCTCCGTGTGATAATGAAGTCCAGCTGATGCCAATGGCCGGATCTTGGATGTTTCCATGTGACCTTATGCATCTCTTTTGTTTTAAAAAAGGAGTTTGTAATACATAGGTCATTTCTAGTGCAATGCTCCAGCAGCCTTTGCCCATTATCATTCATGCGACCGATGTTGTATTTTCCAAGGCACACTGGCCATGAACTCGAGTCCTTGCCCACACGAGCATTGAAATCACCGAGCATATAAATGTAGTCGGATTTTGGAACTGCCTTGATCGCAGAGTCTAGCTGCTCATAGAACGTATCCTTCACATCATCAGAGGAAGCGAGTGTCGGTGCATATGCAGTGAGAATGGTGGCAAATCCACAAGAGGTTGCCAAGCGCAGTGATAATAATCTTTCATTACCTCCAGCTGGGATATCAATCATTCCCAGTAGCGAATTCTTCACTGCAAAGCCCACACCATGTTGCCTTTTTTCTGCCTGCCCTCTTCCCTTCCAAAAAAAGGTGTAATTGTTTTCCCTGAGTGACCCTTCCTCAGCGAGGCGAGTCTCCTGCAGGCCAGCAATATCAATGTTAAGACGATTGAGTTCAGCATCAATCACAGCCGTTTTTCTCACATCGTCAATATTTGTCAAGTCAGTGGAAAATCCTGGACACATGGTTCTCACGTTCCAGGTTGCAAGCCGTAGCTTGAGGTTTCTATTCTTTTTATTAGTACCTGGTGCATTGGTTTTACAGCCTGCGATTCAGATTTTGTCCTAGCCCCAAGCACCCATTGAAGCAGGCAGGCTGTGGCGGATCAGCACCCAATTGGCTGGGGGCTGCCCAGCTTGAGGCGGGCGGTAGCTGATCAGTGACACCTGTAGGTGTCTCCCACCGTCAGAGGCAACGCGTGGCGCCCCATGTCTACGCCAACTGACAAGGACTTATAACCCGTAACAGTTGCCTCTCGCTTTGATTCCGAGACCGGTTAAGACCAGGGATGGAGTTATTGCCTCTCCATAGCACAAAGCCTGGGCTAAAATAAAGAAACCATGTGTTGCCCATGCAGCATGATCCCTCTCTCGGCCTGCCTAGTTCACTCCAGAGGAAAGTTGACACCTATAATCTGGAACAAGACAAGCTGCAGAAGCTGCCGGATCAGCAAAGCAATGCTCTAACTGTCCGCCTGTCGGAGCTTCGATCCTAGACCAGCTGCCAACCAAGGCTTAGGGCCTGGTCTGCCCTGCCATGACTTATTTTGTCTTTGGGTTGCATTTCCTCGCACCAGGATAAGGCTAGTACCCTCCCAATTGCGCTCTTCCGCCCGAAACTGTTGGCACAATGTGGGGTGTCGGGTTTGGTAAGCGCCGCCCAACATTCGGCGCTGACAGAAAGCAGGTAGTACCGTCTACTGTCATACGGTAGCTCAGTCATATCTGACTAAGACCTGACTAACTTATATATATATATATATATATATATATGATGGTACAGTTTTCCAAGATGGCGGTGTAAACCGCGTCGCTCGATTCGGAGATTAATTATGTGTTCTGTGCGTGTTTCTTAACATCAATTTGTTCAAATAAGGATGAACCTACGACAGGTCCAGCAAACCGGTAGGGAATTTATTTGTTCAAGAACTATTGCTCGAGAATTATGGAGGAAATTGAGAGAAAAACGCAGCTCTATCAGCGTTCACGCCGGAAACTACACACCGAAGCGACACAACAAGCGACTAACGATGACAACTGCTAAATTTCGACACACTTCAAATAGAAAAGAGATTTTTGCAACTTGGAAAGTTACAGGTCTAGGATATAAGGAACCAGCTCTCGTAGAGTTTATGAAACAATCAAATATTCAATTATTAGGACTCGCAGACACTAGGAAAAAGGGGCAGAACACGAAACAAACACATGAAGGTTACGTCCTTATATGGAGTGGCGTTGACCAGCGAGCTACAGCTAAACATGGAGTGGGTTTTTTGTTGCATCCAGACAAAGCGAAAGCAATTATCAACACTAAATTTATATCAGAAAGGATAATACTAGTACAGATCAAAGAAGGAAATAGAACAACAACTTTTATACAAACATATGCCCCATGTAATGACATTTACAGCGACAAAGACAAAGACGAATATTTTGATAAACTTGCAGACACGTTAAATAATGTCAAGGAGACAGATGAACTAGTTGTGATGGGTGATTTTAACGGATGAATAGGCACACGAAGAACACCGTGGGAGGATTGCATGGGGCCATTCAGCGACACAGAGACTGATTGTAACAGCAATGGTCAACATCTACTCAACATATGTTCGGAACATGGACTAATAATAACAAATAGTTTTTTTCAACATCGTCGTAGCCACACCAAAACCTGATATAAATGGAATGACATAAACCAAGCATCCCAAATTGACTTTATTCTAATTAGGAAATCAGACAGGAGGCTACTATTAGATTCAAGAGCACTCCCAAATACAGATGTTGATACTGATCACAAGCCAGTCATAATAAAGAAGATTTCACCACACAGGAAAATAAGAAACAAAAAGGTAACAACACATGTCATCAATTATAGGAGGCTGCAGGAAAATACGGTTAAAGACGACTTCAATCAAGAAATCCAAAACCTACATAAGAACATCCCTGATGACCACTCAAGCGTAGATAAGGAATGGACATGTTTCAAGGCTGCCATGCTCGACACACTGAAAAATAAATGTGGAACAAAGAAAGTAGGGCAGGACAAAAGATTCAGAACAGCCTGGTGGAACAACGAAGTTAAAGATAGCATATTCAAAAAGAAGGTAGCATTCAAAAAGTGGATCACAACTAAATCTGAACAGGACTATATTACTTATAGAATAGCACGACGTAATGCCAAACGAACAATTAGAGCATCTAAAGATGAATCCTGGAGAATATACGGTGAACAGATGGCGACCCTTAGCAAAGACTGCCCAAGAGAATTTTATAAACGTGTCACCACAATTAGAAACAGAGATGCATGTTACAACCCAACCACCATCATAAACAGCAAAAGAGGTATGCCAATATGTAATCCACAACAAAGACTAGCAAGGTGGGCAGAATACTTTCAAGAACTACTTAACCCCACAGATAACATAGGAAACCTCACTTTTGTGCCTAAACGCCAGGGACAGCAAGAACCAAATTTCATACCTGCAGAAGTCAAAGCAGTTATACAGAAAAGTCCTAAAAACAAATCACCAGGTCCAGATGGAATAACCACAGAAGCTATTCAGGCCTGTGGGGAAACAGGAGTTAAATGGCTAACAAGACTTTTTAATATAGCATGGGAAGAAAGAAAAGTCCCAGATGATTGGCAACAGGCAATAATATTACCAATATGGAAAAAGAAAGGCAATATGAGAGAGTGCGAAACATACAGAGGTATATCACTCCTGAGCCATATAGGGAAAATGTATGCAAAACTTTTGGAACAAAGAGCTAGACCAATAGTTGAACAACAGTTAAGCAAAGCACAATTCGGTTTTCGGAAAGGTAAAAGTTGCACTGATGCATTATTTACACTTAGACAAATTTGTGAAAAAACTATTGAATATAGTGACCAGCAGAATATTGTGTTTGTAGATCAGGAAAAGGCTTTTGATAGAGTAGACAGATACAAATTATGGACCATCCTTGAAGACTATGGGATAGAAGGCCAACTGCTAGAAAACATCATAGCCATGTACCACTCGAGCCAAAGTGCAGTAAGAACACAGGAAGGTATATCAGATATGTTCACAGTCAATACAGGAGTGAGGCAGGGATGTGTGCTCTCTCCCCTGCTATTCAATATCTACATGGACAGAATTTCCAAAGAAGCAAGTCTCGACAGACCAGATTCAGAAAATTTAGAACTCTTTACTCCAGATGAAACAACTGACCCACAGGGAATAAATGAACTTCTATTTGCAGATGATCAGTGCCTGTTTTACAGCGACGAGGGCAGACTACAAAATCATATTACTAATCTGAGTTCAACCTGCAGCAGATACAATATGAGTATAAACACAGCCAAAACCGAAGTAATGCAAGTTAGCAGATCGCCAGGCCCACTAAGTATACAGATAAATAACACACCTCTGAAACAAGTTAAAGAATTCAAATACCTTGGAAGTATGATCACAGAAGATGGCAGATTAGACAGAGAAATTGAAATCAGATGTCAAAAAGCTAGTGCACTTACATATCAACTGTCACCCTTACTGAAACATCCAAACATACCCATGTCCGCAAAACGACAGATAATAAACAGCATATTCACACCAACCCTATGCTACCAATCTCAAACCTGGACTTTATCCAAATTACACCTTCGCAAAATCAACACCTGCGAAATGAGATGCCTGAGGAGAGCTGCCAACTTAACAATCCGAGACCGAGTAAGAAATGTTACTATCAGACAGACTGTGGGATCAACACCTTGTGCCACATTTATTGAAAGACAGAAGATCAAGTGGTTTGGCCATGTTGTTAGAATGCAACATCAGCAACTACCATCACTGGCCTTACATCAAAGATCATCTGCGACGAGACCACGAGGACGTCCAAGAAGAAAATGGATTGACGACATCAGAGACATTGTACAACCACACGGAATGACACTATCCAGTGCCGCCCACCGGGCGCTGGAACGCAAATTATTCCTCCCCACGACGCTTGACGGCAGAAGTGGAAGATGATGATGATGATGATGATGATGATGATATATATATATATATCCCCCAAACAAACAAAAAAGTTGGTTTTCATTTGAAGCCCCCCCCCCCCCCCCCCCCCCCCCCCCTCCCCCCACAAAAGAAAAATGATTGCAGATAAATGTAGCAGAGGGGTAAGTTAGGTGGGCAAAGGCTACAGCACGATTGAGCATCGGAATGGAATGGGAGGAGAGATGCTCAAGTCGTGACGTAGTTTGTTGTCAAGACTTAGTTTACATCTGAACCTAGCCCTAGAAGGCAGGCTGTCAACACGTTTGTATTCTACCATGACATTGTATCGGCCATAACGTTTAATAAAGTTGATTTAGAATTTCTACAAGACTTGTTAAGCCATCGTTCCATCATACACTGTTATATATGGCTTAAATGGTGCCGTGACCAGGATTCTGGACTTTGCCGTCGCGGACGCAATGTGAAGTACTAAGAAACAGCAGAGCACAGCAGAGAACTTTTAATGAACACCTTTCTCAGCTTGTGGCAACAAGAAGAAGAGGGAATCTAGAATCTTGTTGGAAGCAATAATCAAAAGATCCAGACCAGACTACCTTTTGAGGCCTGCAACTTAGAACAAGCGTTTTTTCAGTCAGTCGATTGGAGCCGCCATACCTATTGAAATCAGATTTTGGATGGAGCTACCATCTACCATCGTAGAATTTTTGTCAGAATCGTGGGCTGTTTATTATCATGCTCTGGAGTGTCCGAACTGTTGTCAATATCCTGTGAGTTTTGACCTGCCGTCATTGCAGCCGTTGTTTTAACCTTGCTTGTCTGAAGGTCACTTGCTTACTGGAGGACTGAGGAAATTTTTCTGCTCTCAAAATATAAAACAATGGCCACTGCGTCGTCTGTGAGAGTTACAGCAACCAAAAGCCCGGCTAGGGGTGGTTGTCTGTAAATATTTTCGGAATTCTGCTATCAAGAATCCTAAAATTACTAACAGAACATCTTGTCAACTGAAGGTCAACTGTCAACTTGAACAACTGAAGGTCATCTTGTTGGAGTAACTAAAATGGATGGTCAGCTTCTTGTTGTATGAAGAGCGCCACAATAATTGCTCCACGCTATTCTGGACAATCAGTGAACGTTACCAAATTTTATCCTTGCTCGGTTCCAGAATGTTGACGCCGCTACTCTGATTTAGACCGAAGCTCCTTATCAAGTTCGGCTGAGGCACTGTTTTTTTTATCACCGTCATCCAGTAATGGTTTTGATCGCTATGGCCCAGTAACTACTCAAGTCATTGTTACACAGTCCGCTTAGTAAAATTTTCCTGGACAGGTCATTACAATCGAGCCGTTGTCAGATCATCTCTGGACTCTGTTGTGTGAGAGAGCCGCTGTCAGATTGGTCAACAGCTGCTCTACACTGTCGATTGTTTGGAAAAGCTGACTATCGTTCACTGCTGATTTCGGAGGGCTGGCCAGTGCTGTCCTCTGATCACAATCATTCCTTGTCGTGTTTCAAGAGCCCGTCCCTGGGTGGCAGTTACATCCAATCGTTCCTTGTCGTGTTTCAAGAGCAAATATTATTGGCCGAACTTATTTAAGTCTGCTTGTAAATATGTAGATACGTGTGAAACATGCAGATTAAGGAATATGAAAACAATTAAGTGTCCCTTACAAGATACAGATGTTCCTCAGTTCCCAATGCAAAAGATTAGTTTAGATATATCGGGTCCTCACCCTAGAACATTGTCAGGAAACGTGTATTTAATTCATATAGTAGACATCTACAGTCTTTGGCCAGAAGTTTATGCAATTCCAGATAAGAGTGCAGATACTGTCATTAATATTTTTTTACAAGAGTTTGTACCAAGGTTTAGTTGTCCACAAAGTATACTTACGGATAATGGTAAAGAATTTGTAAATAAAAAATTTGAAAAGTTATTAAAAGATTTGAATATAAAACATATAAAGACCTCATACTATAGACCTTCTTCAAATGCTAGGAACGAACGTCAACATAGGACATTATACGACATTATAGCAAAGATTGTTGATGAACATGAAAAAGATTGGGATCTATTCTTAGGACCTGCCCTTAGCGCTATTCGCACAAATCAAAATGAGAGCACAGGATCTTCACCATTCTATTTAATACACGGGAGAGAACCAATACTACCTATAGATAATCTGTTAAAACCAAGACGGAAATATATGGGGGAAGACTTTCAAGAGACCATCATACAGGAAATGCATAAGGCACACGTAAGACTAAAGAATAATATAATTAAAGCTAGAGAAAGACAGAAAAAGTACAAAAACGTGAATACAAAATTGCAGGAGTTTAAAGTAGGTGATAGAGTTTATTACAAGAAGCATAGAAGGAACTCTAAGTTTGATGCTCGTTGGGTCCCAGGTTATTATGTTTTGGAAAAGCTAGGAAATGTATCGTATAGTATCAAGAACCAGGTCACGGGACATGTAGCAAGGGCACACGTGGAACACTTAAGAAGAGATGAAGATGAGAAGGGAAATAATAATTATAATAATAATTATTATTCAGACACAGGATACTTAGATGAACAAGTCGTCAGAGGAGCTACAATAACCCCAGGGTTGAGAAAAGATCCAGCACAAAATCAGTTAATAACAACTCCGGGTTACGATAATACTCAAGAACAGACAATACCGAAAACAATAGAAGAAGAAAAGGTCAATGAGAGTCATTATGATAGTATAGAATCTATGGAAGAGGAAATAGGTGCTCCATTTAAGAATACTAGACAAGCAACGAAAAGAAGAATGGATAAACAAAGAGAAAGAGAAGTGAAAAGACAGAGGAGAATTAGAGATTATTCAACAAGCGGTGAAGATATGCCTCTACTAGAAAGGTCCTTAAGAAATAATGATAGACAAATTAGATGGGATATTGAACGGAAGAGATTAGCGGCTGCTAACGAGAGACATACAGACGAAGAAGAAGAAATGGATGAAAAGTCAGAATCAAATAGTAGTATGGAAGAAACTAATAAGTTATACGAAGAAGATGATATTGATGTGGAGATAGCACTTATTCAAAGAAACTTGGAGTTATTGAAGAAGTGGAAACGTAAGAAGTAAACGATTAGAAAATACTGCAGATGGCAAGAAATAAGTTTCATGATGTGAAAAAGAAAGAGATACTTGATGAAGTATAAGAAACGCTAAAAATGGAAAAGGCTTCTATAGATACTTTTCAGAAATAGTCTTGTGGAGTAGTTAAGCATTGAGATAGGTTCGAGTGAGGCATATATATTTTTTTCCTCTCTGTGATGGAATTGCTGGTTGATTTTATGTTTCAACTTCTTGAGTTTTCTTAGATGGATGGTACAGCAGGTAGATGTACTCTATAGTAAATAGACAAGTTTTTATTGGTGCTAGAAATACTGAGGTTAACGGTAATGATTAAGAAGTTGTAGTGATGTTTGGTACAAATCCAAGGGAAACAATTGGTGTACCGAGCCACAGGTTAATTAGTAGATAGATGACGGCTGGTACATTGAGATGACATTGGGATAATCGCCACATTAGTAATAGATAAAATGAGTTGACCTGTAGTTACAGTGCTTGCTTAAGATGATATTCCAGGTGTTATGATGTGTTAGGAGTTAGCTTAGAAAAAGATGGAAAGTGGTGAGGGGAGAGAATCAATGATGGTACGGTCATTGTTGATTATTGATTTTTTTTGTGTAGAGAGAACAGATATTGTTCTAAGTTAAGATATTGATCTGTAAGTAACAGATATATATACTTGGCATTGAGTTGTTGTGTTTTCATGATTATAAGTGGAATGACTTGTAGGAATAGATATGTGTTACATTGATTCGTATAGGAGGCCAATGTTGATGGGCCACTGTACGTAGTTAATTTGAAGTGAATTATGTTTTTTTTGAAAACCTTCTCTTTAGCGAGAAGACAATTGTTTTATTGAGTCTGAGTTTTAATACCTCATATATAATATGTTTTTTTTGCTTGAGTTGGTCCTGTAAAATGATTGTTATTATTTGATTATTTTATTGAGTCTGAGTTTTTAATGCCTCATATATAATATGTTTTTTTTGCTGATTTGGTCCTGTGAAATGTTATTTGATATTAGAATAGGATTATTGTGTTCCTAGACTTTTGAGTACAAACTATTGGTCCGTAAAAGAGACCAATAGTGATAGGTAGTAATAGAATATTTCTTCTGATTTGATAAAATGCATGTTATATCATTTTAAGGTGGGGGGTATGATGTCTTGTTTTGATTTTATTTGGCTTAAAATCTTAATTTAAATAAGTTGTTTTGTATATTAAGTTACATTGTTAATGAATATGTTATAAATTTAGTTAAATAAGTTTAATTTTCAAATACATGGGGCTTTATTTAGGACCCTTCGTTCAGAAAAGAGTTAATAAAACTACTGAGGGACACATGCTGTGATAGTCGGCATGAAGAGGTTCTTATAGATATGAAGTATTAGTAAAATAGGAGCAGCATTATATGAAGGTATAAGGTTGGGGGGAGACTGTGAATGGCAGCATATAAGCGGGGGTATATATAGCTGGATAAAGAAGCAGATCATGGGATGTGTGGGGGCAAGATATAGGAGCTGTGAAAAACCAGCGTTAATTAAGTTAAAAATATTCATGGAATAAGAACATTGGCTCGGGGTCAAAGAGGAGATAACGGAAATATAGACAAGATTGTGGATGGCAATATAAATGTTGAAAATATAAATGTTAAGTAAAGTTATATCAACTTGATTTATAGCAAACAAGGATGTATTTCATAAGATGTATTTTAAAGAAAAAATTTTTACAAAATTTTTTTTGTTGGCAAGAGAGGTAAATGTGATTGTGTTGATTATTCGTCCCTATATGTAAACGTGATTGTGTTGACTATTCATCCCTTTATGTTTTTCACTCGGTGCGCACCGCTTCTTTACTTTTTCTAACTACATTGTTTCTGTCCATCCTGTGTTGTAAAAGAGTGAGGAATTTTATAATGTCAACAATTTATAACGATTTATATGAGCTGTTCTTATGATGTATATATTTTTCTACCAGAACCTTGAGGAGCCAAGAACGAACAAGAATTATATAGTGGATTACTATATGGCAGGGGAAAGAGTTGCGAATAGATTGTTTGACTTAAAATAAAGTTAGTTTGGGGAAGATTAGAGGAGTTGTGGGAGGTAAGGAAAAGAGGGGAAATAGAATAGGGGGATTGGGAGGAAAGACTTTTTAAAGGAAAAAGTCTTTCTTAAACATAGGGAGGTGTAGCAGAGGGGTAAGTTAGGTGGGCAAAGGCTACAGCACGATTGAGCATCGGAATGGAATGGAGAGGAGAGATGCTCAAGTCGTGACGTAGTTTGTTGTCAAGAATTAGTTTACATCTGAACCTAGCCCTAGACGGCAGGCTGTCAACACGTTTGTATTCTACCATGACATTGTATCGGCCATAACGTTTAATAAAGTTGATTTAGAATTTCTACAAGACTTGTTAAGCCATCGTTCCATCATACACTGTTATATAAAGCACACACAGAGCGTGAGAGACGTAAGCAGATTTAAGAACACAATGGTGGAAATGATGATGTTTTCATATGCACCTACTGTGGGCAAACATTTGCAGCAAGAATTGGCCTTACCAGCCACACTCGCCACCGCCATGGGTCGTAGTTATTAAGCCTTTTTGAAGCACAATGTACCAAACTATCGTCTGTCAAGACGGAAATGCAACATATGTCTGTCTGTCTGTATGTATGTTATTTATGCGTTCGCGAATGGTCCATCCAATTGAGACACGTGTTCTTCTCATTCCAGTGCTGCCAACTGGCATAGTTTGTTAGTTTACAGTTATTTACCTAATAAAATTTAATTTTGTAATTACATTATAATTAATATATAGCAAGGGGACTTAACTTAAGAAAAGTTATATCAAGGGAAATAACTTTTAGTAGCATTGCTATATCTTAAGTTAAGTCCCCTTGCTCTATGTACGCTGAACATAGATAGATAGATAGATAGATAGATAGATAGATAGATAGATAGATAGATAAGGGACATAACTTTTAATAGCACTGCTATATATGTAATTAAAATATTTGTTGCATATTTCTAAAATAGGTGGACCTTTTCTCTACAGTTATCTACAGGCATATGCGTTATAATATATAATGATAAAATCTTTAAGGCATTTTCAAAGTTTTCATAAAAATAATGCATCTATTTAAATAGTGAAAATTTTCTAACTCATCTTTTTATTTTTCTTCAACAGCACATTTAATTTTTCTTAAAACATTCTCATATGTATGGCGCGTTACACCCACGTTGGGTATTTATGATGCCCATCTTAAACATTGCCTCAATGAGTTACTTTTCACGCGTTTTAATGCTTATTGTTCTTTTGTTTTCAAAGAATTGCTTCATAAGAGATGTTGAATGAAAGAATGTATGAGAGGAAATAGAGAAGAAGGGCAGAATGTAGGATGGGCCTGCGTGCCAAATTAATTCTTAACCCTTTGAAAATAAAGATTTTCGTTCGTTAACCCAAAAAAAAAGTAATTTTTTGGTGAGAGAAAGTTAGTTGCATATCCTTTGCAGTACTCTGCAGTCAACCCACCGCCCACCATTTATTGGCTGTTTGTTATATTTTGGTAGGTTTACTTTAGATAGATCTCTTCCAATCAAATTTTTGACTATCAATATATCTATTCTTCTATTCTATCTATATTTTTAACGGGAACGGGCTGAACATAGATAGATAGATAGATAGATAGATAGATAGATAGATAGACAGATAGATAGATAGATAGATAGATAGATAGAGAGGGGTAGGTAGGCAGGCAGGCAGATAGATATAGATAGATAGATAGATAGATAGATAGATAGATAGATAGATAGATAGATAGATAGATAGATAGATAGATCCCCGCCAGGGGCTAAGTGAAGCCGGGCTGGGTCCTATGGATGGATGGATAGATAGATGGATGGATGGATGGATGGATAGATAGAGACAGCCGGGCCGGGTCGTCAGACAGACAGACAGATAGAGACAGACAGACAGACAGACAGACAGATAGGTAGATAGATAGATAGATAGATAGAACAAACGAACGAACAAACTTTATTTTCAAAGGGTTAAGAATTGGGCACGCAGGCCCGTCTAACATTCTGCCCTTCTGTCACTCTCTTTCATACATTATTTCATTCACACATCATTCAAGGCCAACAGAGAACAGCAACAATATAAAAGATATGCATTATAAAGGCATGGGCAAAATGCGAACATCAAAACTACACGACTCAGTAATAGATAGATAGATAATAGATAGATAGATGGATAGATAGGTAGGTAGGTAGGTAGATAGATAGGTAGGTAGGTAGGTAGGTAGATAGATAGACAGATAGAGAGAGAGGGGTAGGTAGGTAGGCAGGCAGGCAGGCAGATAGATAGATAGATCCCCGCCAAGGGCTGGGCGAAACCGGGCCAGGTCCTATGGATGGATGGATGGATGGATAGACAGCCAGGCCGGGTCGTCAGACAGACAGATAGATAGAGAGAGAGAGGGTTAGGTAGGTAGGTAGGTAGGTAGGCAGGCAGGCAGGCAGGCAGACAGACAGAGAGACAGATAGACAGACAGACAGACAGACAGATAGATAGATAGATAGATAGATAGATAGATAGATAGATAGATAGATAGATAGATAGATAGATCCCCGCCAGGGTCTGGGCGAAGGCATCCCGGGTCAGCTAGTATATATATATATATATATATATATATATATATATATATATATATATATATATATATATATATATATATATATATATATATATATATATATATATTCTGAGAAAGTAAAGAACAAATGTATCATTTTTTTATGTAGTCACCACTGTGTTCTATGCAAGTCCTCCAGCGCCGATAAAGTGCTTAGATTCCTGTAGAAATAAATTCTCTGGGGTCACAACTCGGTGAGCTTGATCCGGTCATGAACAGTCTGTCACAGAAGTCATGCTATTTTGAAACTTCCTACACAATTCACACACTTGCTGGAATGACAGGAATACTCAGCATACTGGACCTTCATTTGCCAATGAATTTCTATAGGTTTCACCCCTTCACTGATGAAAAAATGGATAACAGAACACTGCTCCTCTTTGGTGCATGTCAAAAGTGGGGTGGCCATCTTTAAACTGACCTTATGACATCACCTTGTTCACATGCACTGTGATGTCATGTGCTTAACACTCTTCACATCCTTAACAACAATATTGACAGATTACAAAACCAAGACATGGTTTCTGTAATTTCTATCACATTTTGAAGCTTTTCATTTGAAGCTCCCTCATATGCTGAATGCACTCAAAAGGCAGGGCAACTAAACTAATCAAGTAATGATAGTGAATCTGCAACCTAGACTAGGCTGCAAGAACATCAAGTTAAAAGTGGTGAAGCCTGACAAGAAAGAGGGTCAATAAGAATAGTCAATCAACACAGAATTAGTGTCGTCAGCTGTCACACACTGTAAGAGACACAGGGGATCCAAGCACTTACGGACTGAACAGTTCAGCTAAATAGCTACTGCTGCAACATGTATGATGCTGACACCATAACTGTCACCTAATGTCTCTTTTTAACCCCAGTGGCAATAAAGAAGAAGAAGATGATGAGTATATCATGTCGGTTACAATATTAGTGCCATGGACTATCTATGACACTGACTGATTCACACATAACATCTGCAGAAAATTTAACTTACACGATCAAACCTTGTGAACACTTTATCACTGCACTTCTGGAATACATGTAGAGCAGTGACCGGATCATTGATTTTTGCCACAAATAATTCACGAGTCATTTTTTCCAACTTCTTGTTGTACTCAATGTACAGATCAGAAAGTGTTGATCCAGAATCAGCCCTGTTAATGAAATCATTTGAAAATTATTAATTTCTTTTTTTCTTAATTACAAAAATAAATAATATATATATAAAATAAAAAAATATATAAAATAATATATAAATAATATAATTGGATTGGCAGAATGGTACACAAAGACGCTGGGAACCTGGCCAAGCTGACACAACACAAACCTCCCAAGCCATCGACTGGACGGCACATTTTGGAAACCGGTCAAGTGATTGATAGGGACAATGCATTCCGTGTGCTGTTTAACACACACAATGGCTGCATGTTAAAGATAGCAGAAGTGATCACTACTAATATACAGAAGCCAATTTTGTGCAAACAGAAAAACATGATAGTCAGTTTAAAATTACTGTGATAGAGAACTGAAATTACTGTGTGAACATGTGTGCTGTATATTTCAGCTTGAAGGATGCATCTAATTACTTTACTTTATGTTGTGTGATTTCTGGAGTATGTACCTGACGAGATGCAGTGAAATATGCCAGTCAATAAATCATGTAATCTATTGTTTGTGTCTTTGTTATTCAAATGTCGATTGTGATAGTTGCTCAATATCCCTATCTTGTCAACCATGAGTGTTTTACCTGCTTCATTCTTTCTGTCCGTTGTCACCCTTTATCCCTTCTTTGGAGCAAACACCCTCAACTAACTCACACCAAGCCTATCTCTGTGGACATGTCCATGTTTAGGAAAACACTGTTTTGAATAATATAATTATTATACTCCTACAACCTCCTGGGGGTGGGGGGATGGTAGCGAAGTGGCTAGATGCTCACCTGCTGGCTCAATGGTTATTGGTTGATATCCACATTTGGGTTGATTATATTTAAACACTAACCCGTGCTTCCTGGTCAAACCAGCCTAAAATGGGCACCAGGAAATAATTGGGGAAGTAAAGGTGGCTGATCACATAACTCACCAAGTATCAATTGGTCGATACAACATATAAGTCTAGCACCATATGTCCAATGCATCTTGTATGTGTGCGTGATTTTATGTATAATTGAATATATATGGGCATGAGAGAGAGAGAGAGAGAGAGAGAAAGAGAGAGAGAGAGAGAGAGAGAGAGAGAGAGAGAGAGAGAGAGAGAGAGAGAGAGAGAGAGAGAGAGGGAGAGAGAGAGAGAGAGAGAGAGAGAGAGAGAGAGAGAGAGAGAGAGAGAGAGAGAGAGCATGATTGTGTGAATAATTTAGTGATTGTGAGTGGGTATATGTGTATGTAAATAAAGAAGTGTGTGTGGGTGTATGACTGCGTGGATAGGCGACTGTGAGTGACATAAGCCTGGGTCATTGACAATGAGGTGAGTGACCGGGCATGAGAAAGAATGGGTGAAAGCGGGAGACAGTAAAGTGACTGACCTGGCTATGAGAAAACAGCCAGTCCTGAGAAATAAAATAGTGAGGGTAGATAAAAACCCCTAGGGTGGATGGGGCGAGAGATAGGGTATTTGTGTGTTGAAGTCAAGGGACTTCGGGGAGTTGATTTTTTAGACACCGAACGAGTCGGGAGTCCGGTAGTCGAGTAGTCGACGGAGAACTGTGTTGTGTGATTCTCCGAGCTGTGAAGGCAGTCCTAAAACCCAGAGTGGGTTACATAGAGAGCAGAGGCTCCGACCCAGTGGGTGGGTCATATCGTGGGAGATCCAGCCGTGGATAGTAGCTGGACTACATGTCTATGAATTTGAGATTCAGCAGGCCGTGAGAAGGCATTGATGTGTGCGTGTAGAGTTGTGAGGAATATATATCTCTTCGGTGGATTACATTGTGTTCTGGATTTATAAACATGTTCCGTTTGTCCGTATTATTTCTTTAATAAAGGATTATGTGCGCCAACTGAATCTTGTTTAATGACTGGTGAATGTGCACTGCGGGGGTGAGTTATATTGCAAGACAGTTAGATATCTCCATTGACACACCAGGAGTATTCGTTACCTAGACAACGACCATCACACGACAATATCATGAACATATCATCGTAAGAACTTCGTGATATTATCATCAAGAACGTCGTGTGACAGTGAGTATATGTCTATTTACGTGTGTCAAAGTATGTATCTGTTGATTGTCTGTGTATGGGAAGGAGTGTATTTGTGGGCGTTGCTGTTTGTGTGAATGAGGATATATGGGTGTGAGAGAGAGAGAGAGAGAGAGAGAGAGAGAGAGAGAGAGAGAGAGAGAGAGAGAGAGAGAGAGAGAGCGAGAGAGAGTGTATGTGTATTTGTTTATGTGTGTGTGTATGTGTTTGTATGTGCGTATGTGTGGGTGTATGTTTGTGTGAATGTATGCGTTGCACAATTGATGAACGAAAATGACCCTTTGAAAATAAAGTTTGTTCGGTTGTTCATTCATTCTTTGGTTTCAAGAGTGCAGGAGTTACCATTCTCTCCGCGCCCCCTCCCCACACCATTTGTTACAGGGGCCCTACAGAGAACCAAAGAAAGTAATATTGCAATCTATGTTTGTGTGAATGTATGCGTTGCACAATTGATGAACGAAAATGACCCTTTGAAAATAAAGTTTGTTCGGTTGTTCATTCATTCTTTGGTTTCAAGAGTGCAGGAGTTATCATTCTCTCCGCGCCCCCCTCCCCCTCCCCACACCATTTGTTACAGGGGCCCTACAGAGAACCAAAGAAAGCAATATTGCAATCTACCGTGCATATCATAAGCAGTGACTGAGGCTCCGCCAGTGTGGTACTGGAACACTAAGGGGAAGAAAAGAATACTAACACTGCAATCTACCAAGCATGTTGTACGAGCACAACTAAGTTCAGTGGGACAGAGTACCCAGTATTCCGTTATTTTTTGCTTATATTAAGCCAGTGATTTCAAATTTACGCACATACAGTGGAGTCTGGATAAGTAGAAGTCGCAGGGGCCGAAGGAATTTGTTCTACTTATCAGAAATTCTACTTATCCAGACTGCACACATATTTACACTAATTTACACTAATACCATGCGAGTAGCATTGAGTAAAATGATTGTACCACTTAGAAAACACAGGCAGTGAACAAATAAATAGCAATACAATATTAGAAGTATTGAAATGTTTAATTTTGAAAATTTCCAAATTAATTATAGAAAAAGTCTGTGATTTTGCTTTGCTTCTTGACTTGTGAAAAATGTCTTCCCATTGCCTGTTTAACCCTTTATCGGGCTTAGTGGCTGAAAGCGGCTTTACCCATGGACGGGCAAAGCGTCCGTGAATAATGAGCATTTTAAAAACGCGATCTCGTGGCTTTCTGAGGCTTCCGATTGTCTACTTTCGGTTTCGCCGGTAGCTTCACAACGTGGACGCCATTTGCAAGTGTGTACTTTGAATTTGAACGGATTTTTGTTTATAGTTCTGGTTGGTTTTATGCTTTGTATTTCAAAATGGATTTCGATGATATTTCAAGTGATGGCATAGATTTCGCTGGGTTCAATTTAAGTGACATTTAAGTGCATGAAGATGACTGAATTGCAGCTAGATATCAGTGATACCAGCGTGGGCAGCGTACATACACACTTTGAAGACTGAAGAAAGTGATTCCAATTCTGAAAATGTGTTTGTAAATTGCTGTATAGATGACTGACAATCACAAACAATATGTTGTAGTTTGTAAATATTTGTGTTCATATGTGGATTACAGGCAATATTCACGTGAGTAAAATAATCTGCATGCTTTTTCCTTCATTTTGTTGTTTATATGACTAAAATCTGCTGACTAACACCATATATGTGATTTTTTTTACTAACAACGCGAAATTTTACCGAACCTGAAAAAAATCTTGCCCGTTCAGAGCTAACAAACGGACAAACTTCTGCCCTGTAAAGGGTTAAAGGCACAAAATGGTGAGACTGCATCATCTGAACATCCATTCTGCATCATGTAAATGTCAATTTTGTCAATTGATGCCAAAATATCTGACTGTGAAACAGGTTGTGCTTGCAGCCCACAATCATCCTCATCATCAGAGTCAGGACTGGAAGGGTCTGTTGGTTAAATGACTGGCATACACAGCCCTATAATATCAGTGCTTGAAAGAGTGGCACTAGTAGAAACATCATTGTCAATGTTCACAAACTCCTCTGGATCAATCTTCAGCTCTTTATACAATCTAGCAAGTAATGGCCTCACTGAAATGTCAGTAACATTGCTCTCACTGCTCGCTGATGGTGTGGAATTCTCATTTACAGAGACATCTACTGCAGGTAAGAAGCCAGCCTGTCTAAAGCAGTTTGCAATAGTTGCTGGTAAAACTCGGTCCCATGAAGATTTTAACATAAGAATAGCATCAAGAAAGGTTATCTTGAAATCATCACAAATGAGCTCAGCATCCATATGACCCACAAATTTTGACAACATTGTGTATCTATAAAGAACTTTAAGATTTTGAACGATTCCGTGATCACAAAGCTGAAGTGTTGATGTGGCATTAGGTGGCAGAAACAAAAACTCTGTTGCCTTCAGATTGTTAATTTTTGTGTGGGCTGAACAATTGTCAACAATTAAAAGAACTTTTCTTTGTTTACACACCATTGAATAATCAAATTCTTGTAGCCACTCATCACAGTGAACCATTTTAAAAGGGCAGTATCAACAAAATCACACACAGCAGTTCTTCTAGCTCTCTGCCTATCACTGTCGATTTAACATTCGAAACACAATTGTTTGTAGCGGTCTTTATGCTTTAAAATACTGGAAAGTGTCGATGTTGGACTACCACATTCTCTAGCTATATCCACTTTCTTCTTCCCACTATGTTCAACCTCTTCCAACAGCTCAGTCTTTTTAAAGTCAAAGTTTTAAGCTTTCGTCCACTAGCGGCCATTGTTGACATGTAGCAACATATCGTATGTGCGAGATTGTTCTCCGGGCTGACTAAAAATAATTCTTTCGCGAAACAATTTTGTGTGTGTGTGAGTGTGTGTGTGTGTGTGTGTGTGGAGTTGTGTGTGTATGTGTGTGTGTGTGTGTGCGTGCGTGTGTGAAAAAAAATGAACAGTTCGACTTAAACGTGGACATTCATATAGTCGGTATTCATTTTTATGTTCGACTAATCCGAAAATTTGAGTTAACCGAATTCGACTTATCAGGAATTTTTATACAAAGATAAAGAAGGATTATGGCCGGGACCAAGCCAACAACGTCGACTTAAGCGAAATTCTGCTTATCTGAGTTCGACTTAAGTGGACTCGACTGTATATGTATAACTCATATTGGTACCGGATGACTCAAGCGCATAAGTACATGGTGTGTTGAGGCTGGGGCAATGGTCAACCCAACAAAGGCAACAGTGACTTGGTTCTCGTTGAGTAATCATATTGTCAACATTCCAACACCAACTGTAAATCTGTGTTCAGAGAAGGTGGAAAGAACGCAGGCAATGAATTAACTGGGGATACGGTTTGATTGAAGCCTTGCTTATAATGAGCACATAGACCAGGTGATAACAAAGGCCAAGCGGGGGTTGGCTGCGATGCAGGTGATGGCGGTAGCAAATTGTGAACATCGCCATCTATGTCTTCTAAATGAGGGGCTGGTCATGTCTGTTTTTGAGTATGCGATGGCAATCCTGACTCTCAGCCGTAAACAGATAGAAAGGATGGAAGGGATACAGAATGAAGCTATGCGCATTATTCTTGGATGTACAAGAGATACAGCATGCAGGGCGATGCGCTACCTTCTTGATTTTCCAACCATTGAAGACAGAATACAAGTTTGCAGAGCATGCGTCTACCTCAGATTTAACGCAAACACACAACATCCACTGCATAGTGAAATTATGAAGGTGAAAGGGGGGGGGGGGTATTTTCCATCAATAAATTCACATAGTAAATGAACTACAGAGAGAATATTGGCTAAACCCGTGAATGGGATCATAGGGTACACGATTTAGTGCGTGCATCCCGACTTTTTGTTTTGTGAGCTAACTTTTGAAAAGTCCCTAAAATCAATTAACATATTGAATACTTCGTATGGGAGGACACAGAATAGATGTTCCCTACTGGTGAGATGAACCCATAACTCTTCATATTTTTTTAGCTGAAGTGAATACTTTAAGCTATCTAGTCAGAGAATGGACTGTGTAGTTTGGTAAATTAAAGCCTCCCTTTTTTTTTGGTTGGTGAACTGAATACAGAAACTACCAGCCTCTATGAGATGTGTGTTGCCGAATATCTAGAACTTATGTTGAACTCCAGTTGCTAGAATGTGCCTCAACTCAAGAGATTGGTTGAGTAACTGTCCACACTTTGATAATTGCCTTGGATTGGAAGGGCCACATACCTGGGACTTGATTGGACTGTGTTTATTTTTGATTATGTCAGCCATTCCTGAGAATATGTTCTTGGAATATGACAATAGGTCTGCTTTGCGATAAATGATATTTATCAATGATCTGTGTATAAATCTCGACAGACAGTGAGAACTCAAATTAATTATATTAATGTGCTATCCAACCACAATGAAGAGGGTATATATACAAGTCTCCATTTTTTCACTGAATCAAACTCTCCACTCAAACCTGAGGAGGTTACTGAAGAACTTCTGTTCAGCATAACGCGTGTTTAAGTCTGGGTTGTGTGAATAGGAGACTTCCACCAGGAGCAACCGTTCTGAGTCCAAATCTTCTCAAGAAGTGTAATTTTCATCTCTGAAGCTGGGATCCAGAAAGCCTGGGATAACAAAAGGTGATGTATGATGTATATCCAACCAGACCGACTGTGACTCTCAATTTCCCAATTACGTGATGAAACCTACACTGGATACCAGAGTTCTTCATTACTGACTAATGTATTTTCTTCTGTTATGCTATCTTCTGTGAGTAAATAAATTCTCTGTGTGTGTGGTAGGATTAGCCATTGCCTACAATAAAGTTAGTTATTATTGTAGCCACTTTCTTTGTCTTGGTGAGGTCAAGAAAGAATGACTGAAGCACAGGATTGCATTACACACAAAGTCGAGGGGATTGCAGAAGCGATAGTTGATAGAATAGATAGAAGTGTTAGTCTGATCAATATTTCAGCCATTCCCACAAATACTGTCACACAGTTAAAACAAGGAAAGGGATAGGGCTAATGTCAGGAACGATTTATGCCAATGTCCATAATAATTGTAAAATTAGGATTCCATAGGAACTAAATATTTTGCTTCACTAGATGAAAACATTCTTTTCTAGCATTTCTTTAACTACCAGTCAAGAGTTAGGATGTGCCACTAGTTGTAGTGTGACCTTCAATGTTATTTACGATCAGCATGGGCTCTAGTTAAAAATTTTATTATACTGCTTCCAATCTTAACTAGTGCTTAGTCACTGCTCTGTAACATAATCAGTTCACTTCTTGTTCACTTCAATTTTCATTGCTATGCAGTTTACTTAGTCTATTTAGGGATCACTTTAATTCACTGCCACGCAGTATAAGCCTGATGTGTTTTTTGTGTCACTCCACAGAGCATCAGTTTTGTCGGTGTGATTCAATCCTCGTCTATGACTATTATAACTAGGTAGGATAGTAATTAAGGTCTTGTTCTGTTAAAACTACCTGCCTCTGCCTTATGAAAAAAAATATAAGCGGAAGGTTAGGATATGTATGGGAGATAACCTCCATACCCGCAACTCACCAGGTATTGTTTTGCTTGGTTATATTTTCAGTAATGTTGTGGACACAACCCAAACCTACAGCACTATCATCATTACCAGTGTAATCAACAAAAACTTTCACTAATAATAATAGCTGTATCAGAAACAGTTGCCATCAGCATTGGACAGTAATTTCAAGTGCAACGTTCATATTTTTCAATATCAAAAAACAACAGTAGGACTGTCTAGCCAGTGAAGAGACATTTGTAGTTTGTGAACATGAAACAGATTTAGTGAGAAGAACAGTGATAATCACACATATGCCTACTGAACTCTATCCTAGTGCAGTTATCCTTGCTGTCAGGATCGAGAGAAAGCCGAGGACAGACAGTGGAGAACTACAGACAATCATCAAGTGAACCATTGGCAAAGCTGAGTACCCAGTCACTGTTCCTTCACCAAACATCTGTCAAGTGCTTATGAGAAATTTCTTTTGTGATTAAACTACAAATCCACACAAGCGTTGTATACCATGTGGCTATTATAATTTTCTGATTATTCATTTAATTAATTTCAACTTCATCTGGAAGTAATTCTTATATTTTCATAACTAAATAAATATCCAATTTACATATATTATTGAAATCATAATAATATTGACACTCATTGAATTTTAATGTTCTTACAGGTAGCCTAGTATGAGAGTGATTAGGATGAAAGTTGAGTGTAATAGCTGTGACTCTCTTGCTCAGTAAACAGGAGAGCTCTAAGGGATTTTTCTTCATATCACAGTTGAGCGTAGCTCAGATCATTAAACCTGCTGTCTTCCACATGATTTATTAGCTTCAAGTTTTACCTTATGGTGCCTGTGCCACTGTTAGGAAAGCAGATTTTTCTGGGACCAGCACTACTACTCCCTAATCTAAACTAGTCATTTTGTCTTCTTCTCCTTCAGTGGGTAGACTTTCCTTTGGGTCTTCTACTTGGTGTGTGGAGGTTTATCTCTGATGTAGATGACTACGCTATAGAATGGTGTCTCATTTCCAGGATTCAAATTTTAATCATTTTACCGTGGTAACACATTGTCTAGGAGCTAATACTATATATTTGTGTCTTGTATTGTGGGCATATTCAACTTTCTATTTGTCTTTAACTCGATAGGTCTGTTGTGAGTTGTTTAAATTGCTAAATCTATTAAGATTTCTTTCACACAGGAGGTCCTGTCTGGTATATTATTGGTTGTTACTTGCTAGTAGGGAAGAGACCAAGGGGAAACTGAGAAGTAAATACCTGGATGGCTTGGCCACATGGCATGGTCGAGACAGGAACACAGAGTGGTCAAGACAGGAACACAGAGTGGTCGTGACCAAACAGAAATTCATGGCAGAAAATGGGAAGTAGGGGTGTGTCACAATAATGCTTTTAAAATTGTTAAAATGGTAGCAGATATATTTTACTATATATCAAATTAAAGAGGATTGCACAAGGGACATGACAGTGTTAATAATTAATTGATAGGTCAGAAATATTATGACAATAATGAAAGGTTTAGTAATAACAACTGAAATTAAAGAGGCAAAAATTATACAAAAATTTCACTTACCAAGGTTTTATTTATAATCCTCTTATGTGAATCCTGTTTAATTTACTGAATAATGTTACACACACCATTTGTGTTCAAGAATATCACAATAAATGCTCCATAACACCAATAAGACACAATTAAAATATAATATTTTAAAGCACACATTTTCACACAACATGGAAAATGTCAGTAACACACCAGCCAGATTGTAGTTAGAAGAAGAATATAAACACTATTTTCTATTTAATTATAATTATTATTCTTTTAAATTTAATTATTTAAATACTCATTAAATACTTTGTAATAGGCAAAACAAATTTAGGGGCGTAAATGTGGCCCATTCGCTCATTCAGATAAAACCATTATGGAGAAAGAAATATATGTTAATGATGAAAAATTGGAGGTGGTGGAAAAGTTTGAATATCTTGGGTCATTGATTACCAACAACGGTGACACAATGAAAGAAATTAAACGACGACTATCAATTGCTCTTCAGAGACTAAAACAACTGAATAAATTATGGAACGGGACAGACAGAACTACAAAAATTAGATTTTTAAGAGCATGCATCTTTCCCATTGCAACATACGCCTGTGAGACCTGGACACTTGCTAAACAAGCTAAGCAGCGCATAAATGCCTTTGAATATAAATGTTATAGATGAGTTCTAAGAATATCTTGGGTAAAGAAAAGAACAAATGCATCAATACTTCAAGAACTAAATACTGTAGAAGGTTGGCTATTAAAAACGATAAAACAAAGAAAATTGAAATATTTTGGTCATTTGAAACGTCACGAAAGTTTGGAGAGAACAATAATGGAGAGGTATATGCCTGGGAAGAGAGGAAGAGGAAGGCCAAAGGGAAGATGGGTGCAGGATGTGGCAGATGATCTCCAGATGGGTGTATCGGATGTGGGACATCTTGCTTATGATCGAGAGGTTTTCCGGAAGATTGTTATGGGAGCGAGGTTCTGCAAAGGACATGCTACTGAATGAATGAATGAATAAATTAGCGCATTCATAATTCGATATGTGCCATTATATTATGATGAACTTTCGCTTTTAGTGTTGTTTACAATTACTACTATATAATCTAACTGACTACTGAATACTGCACATGGTATTAGTTTTACAATCTTTCACAAAGTCCTTTAAATCATAATAACTAACATCTAAATTTGTTTCAAACTCTAATTTGATGAAAATCTACAGTCGCAAACTAGAAGACGATGACATTTCTAAAATAATTTTAAAAAAAAAACAACTTTAAACACTCATTGTCTATCACACATCGATCATGAAAATGAATCCTATCGACGTGTTTCACACTGGCAGAAGCGAAATATTTTAATTTACCGGAGGAGCACTAAAAATTGCGGAAAAAATAAGAGAACTTGAACAAATAACGCACTATCTATACCAAACCGATGTATCAGTTTGCAGGTGTCAAAATCGTTCCATAGAACCGACCTATCGGTCCACGGCAGAGAAGTCATAATACAATGTAATACTTTTGAAGTGACTAACTGATAATTGCTAGGGTAAAACCGAGTAGAATCGTAAACCAAATATAATAATAAACAGAGTAAGGCAAAAGTGATAGGAAATTAAAAACATAAATATAAACGTTAATGAATAAACATAGTCTCATTGGCAAGCGGTATTTGTTAAAGGAGCTGTAAATGTGTCGTTTCAGTGTCTAGCTATGCAGTAATTAATTTGTCGATTGTGAGCACTTAGTGTACTGAATTTATCTTATTTCAGGGGAGTCTCCATGGTGAAGTGGTCAAGCCTTTTGCATTATGCAAAAAAAAAAAAATGTTGGTTCGATTCCAGGCTATGTATTTTGGTTCACAAGCGCATTTTTCTTGGAGACTCCTGGGGGTCATCGCTGGAGATATAGAGTTCATACTTTGTGCACTGCTTTCAGCAGTCTTCCCTGCAGAAAGAGACTGAGCCATATGGGATAAAATCTGGTGCAATTAAGCCGATCCACTTGACTTTTAAGACTTTTCATCCTTTTCTTGTTTCATGCGAACTGTAAGTTGAGTGTGATTATTGTTTTAAAAGTGTCAGGTGTGCAGAGTTATACCAGCTGAGTGCTCTATTATCATGTCATATGATAAGCAACCCACTGTGGCAGAGCTGACGGAGAAAGATAATCAGATAGGGTATGAGAGGGAAGAACTGAAAAAATTTATCAGAAGGGCTGAACAAGAATGGAGGGCAGAACAAAGTGACATACTGACACACACACACACAGAGAGAGAGAGAGAGAGAGAGAGAGAGAGAGAGAGAGAGAGAGAGAGAGAGAGAGAGAGAGAGAGAGAGGGGGGAAAGAGAATCCAGAGAGAGAATACGTATGACTGATATGGAACAGGAGATGAGACAGACTGAAGAGAGAGAGAGAGAGAGAGAGAGAGAGAGAGAGAGAGAGAGAGAGAGAGAGAGAGATGAGGCAACACAACCTGTAAACACAGAAGTTGGAGTTGCAAAACCCAGAAACTTCCAGATTCAGTAGCGCAAGTTCGCCTGTGTGTAGTCTAAATACTTCCTCCAATCCAGAATGTTTCTGTTGGAGACTGCTCCCATTCGACAAGAAGACCAAGTAGATGGAAGCCTATCTTAAAAAACTTTCATTGATGGCCAAGGCATATGAACTCCATTGTGACACATGGAATCTAATACTTTCTCAAGGTCTATGGGGAGCAGCAGATGATGTCTTTACCAAATTTCCTCCAGGTCATGAAGACTTTGATGTTCTCAAGAATGCTCTACTCAAGAAATTTGAGGTGACCTCAGCTGCCTACTGGCTGAAGTGCTGAAATGTCATGGAATAGAAGAAAAAGCAGCGGCTGCAGCAGGATATAACAATATGAATTGGAAAATTGGAAAATAGGTGGAGAAATATAGAGACATGGTCACAAGGAAGGGTATAAGGTCAGTCTATTCACCATAGAGGTAGGTGCAAGAGGTCTAGTCTCCCACTCAGTGTATGACATGCTAACACAGTTAGGCATCAAAGGACAAGCAAGAACTCAGGCATAAAAATATCTCGGTCAGGCAGCCAAAATCGGCTTTGTGCTGGCTGTGGAACAACTGGAGTGGGATATGTCTTGGCAGTAATGTGGATAACATTTCTGTCTGTAACTGCAGGAAAATGAACAGTGGAACCAATCTCTCAACTAAGAGCTAGAACTTGTAATGTCTAGTGTCGACTCTATAGCCCTCCCTCCGAGTAAGGGCAGTGCATCTGAGAATGGGACTGTTCAGTGGGGCAAATCACCGCATGGTAGCAGTTGCCAAGTCAGGCAAATGTCGGCCAAAGTAGACCCTCATGCCACTGTAGTAGTTGTCTGGTGAGAGCAGCACTCTGCAGCAGAGACCAAGAGAGGGGTCGAGGAACACAAAGGAAGAGCTGTCTTCCCAGAGTGCGGTGCCGTGAATGGGACATGAAGAAGGAAGATGGCAACAAAGATGAACAGAGGCAGTAGCCAGGGAAGAAGCTGACTTCCCACGGCCACAAGTGCTAGGATGTGTTTGAGGGCATTAAGCACCGGGTGAACAAGCCCTCTCCTCCCCAAGGGAGGGGAGGCTTGGGAGCAGACATGTTTGCAGATATGGGACAAACACTGAACATCACAAGGTTGCAAACAACCGAACATCTCGCACAGCATGGGAAAAATGCCCGGAGTCATGACCTGGACGGGCGCGTCCCCAGAGAGTGTCAAGAAGGTAAAAGACCGAAACATTCTGGGAAGGACTTCTTCTGACAATCAGAAGCCCCCTGTCGTGCTTACTCTGCTGCAGAGTTTTAATCACTGATCACTCATGATCACATCCTCACTCATTGGGTAATCCTGTCTGGGGTGTTATGTTATCATGATCACATTCCCACACCTAGGGTATTCCTATCCGGGATGAAGTTATGTGCATAACCACTATGAGCAGAACTACCATTTGCATCTGTTCAATACATCACTTCAGTCTGCCACCTAAGCTGTACATACAACTCTTCACAGTCTGCCACCTAAGCTATACATATAGCACTTCACAGTCTGCAACATAAGTTGTACATACAACACTTCACAGTCTGCCACCTAATCTTTACAGTCTGCAACCTAAGCTGTTCATAAACTAATAATGTTTCCCCTGAATGAGGACTAAAGAAACTGGATGAGTACACAGCTGTGCCATTTTCCCATGACCTCTTTCCTCCACATCTGATGTATAATTGCAGCAGCTTAACAGATTCAGTGCCAAACAAAAAGCAGGTTTTGACCAAACAAAAATGGATGGCAGAAAATTTGAAGTAGGGGTGTGTTACTGTTATGATCTAATAGTTGAAACATTTGTCAATATGCAGCAGACATGTTGTATTATATATCAGATTAAAGAAGGTTGCTTGGGGAAACTACTGTATTTAAATTTTAATAAAGACATTTCGTAATGATAACATCTCAACAATCTATAAGCACATGGCAGACATAGGAAGTTGCTTAAGACGATTAATCATCCTGTGGAACTTAATCAGTTAATGCTCATTGTTACATCAGTTGTTGAGTTATCATTCTACAACCTTGTTAATAACAATCAAAACAAGTAAAACATACCTTGTATCTCTTTTGGACCTTTGATAGCTGGCAGACTGTTGTTCTATCAGATGAAGAGAAAAATATAGATATATACATAGACAGATAGCATGTTACATAGAAGCTGTTTTAACATAAGGTTGTGAATCCAAGACAATTACTAAACAAGTAAAACAAACAAAAAACCAGGTCTCACAGATGTGGAGAAGAATGGTGAAATACCTTGGACAGTCAAAATGATTAACCTAAATTTTTGGAAAAGGGCTAACTAAGAAACAAAGACAACTTATCACCAACACCAGAAAAAAGGCAATCAACATGTTTGGCCACATTATGAGAAGATAACCGACGCTGTGACGAAGGGGTTACAGACACAATCAACACCGCTGCATGTGATTTGGTAGCAGACCGGTTGGTAGCAGACCACCTTGCGCTGGTTTTCATACAATGGTATGAGTGTTGGTCATTCAGAGAAGCAATGGCAAACTACTGACCATAACCTTGCTAAGAAATCACAAACAGCTAACAAATGTTTGGGTTGACTGCAACGTCCTGTAATAGATATGCAGTCAACTTTGTTTTATGCGAAGATAAAAACTGGAAAATGTGACAAACAGAAAGATATGTGCAAAGATAGATAAAGACAGTGACAGAAGATTCTTGAAGACTTGCATCATAGCATGGAATGGTGTTAGGACACAAACTTATACATACGGTTGCAGATTGCAAGATGTGAAGAAGCATGATCACCTATGCCATTCGCAAAGCATTTGAAGATGATGGTGATGTTATATAGTGTATGTATATATGTCAATTGCATGTCCTTTGCAGGGTGTGCCAATCACTCCAGACTCCTATTGGTTGTTATTTTACGTTCAGTAGTTTAAAGATTGAGCACAACCACTACTGGCAACACTGATCATATTCCGGTACGAACCTAAGGCCTTGTCCATGTCAGATTGAAAGCACTAGAGATACATGACCTCCCACGACCAAGTAATAGTGCTTCCAATTGACGTGAACAAGGCCTTAGGTTCGTACCGGAATATGATCAGTGTTGCCAGTAGTGGTTGTGCTCAATCTTTAAACCTCAAATCCCAAAACAACCAAATAAATCAAGTTCAGTAGTTTGGCATTGCTTTTTGAAATAGAAGTCAATGTTTAAGTACAAATGACTGATGTGTGGAATGAACACATTGCCAGCATACAGGAAGTTAAAGTGCATGTGCAATGGACATCTCTGCCTCATCAGCCCCCCCCCCCCTCCCTCTCTCTCTCTCTCTCTCTCTCTCTCTCTCTCTATGTATATACATATATATATATATATATATATATATATATATATATATATATATATATATATATATATAAGTCAAAGGAAATCAAAAATGTTATGAACCCGCTACCTCAGCATCAGCACAGTGAAAGTCTTATCCATTCAGTCATGCTGACCTCACTATGTGCTTGTTTTGTGCACTGATCTTTTAGTGCGCATCAGCTGTGCAGTGTAAAGGATGGAAGGAAGAGAGTTTCAGTTAGATAATGGAGAGTGATATAATCCCAGGGTGGAGAGTTTTCAGTTAAAATGTCAGGTAGCAGGTTAAGTAGATACAATCCTAGATTCTAGCAGATTCATTGGTAGTGTTTTAGATAAGTCCATGTTATTAATTTAAGAAAGCAATCCTTTGCTTGTGATTCAGTGTTACTTCATGTAAGTTATCTATGGAGTGATGTGTACATTAAGTCTGCAACAATGCTAGTAATTGACTATGGGAAATGTGCAGAGATAACTGTAGGACAAACGTATATAAGTTTATACTGAGAGTTTATAGTAGTTTAGGGTTGGGAGGCGATATTTCTCCGGTTTATATGTTTAAATTGCTAACATTTGGAAGGCCAGGCCCTGGAAATGTTGATCTCTTCTCTGTGACTACCATGTGCTCTTAATAAAGATTAGTTTATGTGGTCACGTCGTTGTTCTCATTATCATTTATGGCATTTATGTATCTGTTCGTACCTTCATCACTCATCCATTTCTATTATATTGCTTAATGTTAATCAGTAGGTTCAAGAAAACAAGAATAACAGCTCTATGTATGTGATGTGAAATATTAAATTATATACTAAGTTAGTTGATATCCTTTACGGGACGTCACAGTCAACTCCAGCAGTTTTCTACTGTTTGTGATCTCTTGGCAAGTTTATGTTCAGTAGTCCGCCGTTGCTTTCTGAACAATTGGCACCCATACCATTTTGTAAAAAGCAATGCATGGCAGTCTGCTGCCAAATTGCCTGCAGCTGTGTTTTAAACACGGTACATGGGATTACGAACTGTGTCTGTAACTACTTTGCAATGGAGCTGGCAAATTATATATTCATCATCATCGTCATCTTCCACTTCTGCCGTCAAGCGTCGTGGGGAGGAGTAATTTGAGTTTCAGCGCCCGGTGGGTGGCACTGGATAGTGTCATTCTGTGTGGTTGTATAATATCTCTGATGTCGTCAATCCATTTTCTTCTTGGACGTCCTCGTGGTCTCGTCGCGGATGATCTTTGATATAAGGCCAATGATGGTAGTTGCTGATGTTGCATTCTAACAACATGGCCAAACCACTTGATCTTCTGTCTTTCAATAAATGTGGCACAAGGTGTTGATCCCACAGTCTGTCTGATAATAGCATTTCTTACTCGGTCTCGGATTGTTAAGTTGGCAGCTCTTCCCACTCAAATTATATATTAAATTACCTTATTTTCCACTGAATCTTAACGAAGAGATTCGGAGACAAAGATGGTATAAATAATGTTTTAAACTTTCCAAACAAAGCAGTGGTCACAAAACGGTGCCAGGTTGGGGCAAGTATTCAAATCAATGAAAGAAGTGCAAAGTATACTACACTAAAGAATTGTTAGGAAGGTGTGCGTGTCTTGTGAATTTGTGTGTGTCTGTATGTCATTTTTACAAGAAAAAAAATGGTGTGATCACAGAAAACAACTGTTATTTCATTTGTTTAGCCTAAAGAAAACAAAATTTTGACAAAAAATACATTTTGATATCAAGCAACAACAAAGAAATAACACAAACTTCACATGTTTACACACCGATTCGATTCTTTTCCTGCATCATGATGTTAGCTATGTGCCCCAGTTTTACATCACTGTGACGTAGAACAGTAAGTAGCTTCTCAAACCAGTTTTCCTTTTTAACAAGTATGTCCAAAAGAAGTCTGGCTCCTGCTGACGGACCTTCAACATCAGTTTTTGCTTCTATTGGTTGCTAAAAAGTAAAACGCAACAACTTGTACCACTGTGAACATAATTATCTCCAAACATTAAAAACAAAAGCCCCTTAACATTCAATAACTTATGGAACAAGTGGGTTACCTAATGCATATTGGAGCCTAATGGTTTAGGAGTATGATTGTTTTGTTTGGAGTCTGAGATCTAACAAATCATCCTTATTGCACATTAACCTTATTAGTCGAAAAGTGCAGTATCTCCTTCAGCGTGTGGTGACAGACAAAATCAGTTCTGTGATAGTTGACCTTTCTTCTACGGCTTTTTCCATGACGCTCTAGTTTAGCTTGACACAGTTTTAATTGATGTTCTAACAATATGGTCACAGATGCAGAATCACTGCCATCCTGCTTACCTGTGTACTTGTCAAAGTGCAATCTGCTGAGCTTATAAAATTGGTTGCAGAAGAAGATCCTGGATTAGATGCCCCATCTTTGTGAAAGGTGCCTTTCTGGCCAAAGTGGTTACCAAGATTGAAACAACCTCATCATGACAAAACTTTGCATTAAACCCTGAACCAGCAATATTGTACAATGAGAAATAACCTTCTTTGTGTGTGGTAAACTTAAGTAAACAAGGACAAGATGTGGTGAGTAAAATAAGACGTGACAGCGCAGAAAGCTTCAGGGCAGGAAAATAAGCTGGGAGCAGCCACCTTGGTGGAATTTCGAGGTGGAGAAGGCTTGGGTGGATAAGAATAGTGCTGTAAGGAAATCGCAAAATGCCAAGAAGAACAGAGCTGGCTATTCTAGTCCCTGCATACACTTAGAAAGAGAGATGCACACAAAAGTAAGATATTTAAAAAAACTGGTCAAGGTGGTTAAAAGTGAAAAATGGGCAGAGGTATGTCAAAGAGTAAGCACAGACAAGTCACTGAAATTGTTCTGGTGACTACATAAAAGCATGAGTGGGGTAGTCAAGAATAAGAGCATTTCTGACTTCCAAGGTGCTGACCTCATCTGGCAGAGGACTGACGAGGACAAGGGCAAAGCACACATGTCAGGGTCTTAAACTTGGCTCGCTTGCCTAACAAGTGTGAGACAGTACAAATACAACGTGATTTGACGTAAGACTCAACGATACATCGTTCGATGGATTTATTAACATATCAACTACAGAACGATGATCACAAATATATATAATGGATACTTTACAACTTACATCCACAATACAGTTCACAAGTCTGACTCGCAAGATGTCCAGACACTCGCCTTTCAATACAGAAACCATACAACGCCTTTCTCTCAATCACACGCCCGTCATGTTCCGTGTCCCAGAGCTGTCTGGACCTGGTTCGCAACTTGCCTCCTGCCTGACGTGGCGTCACGTGGCAGGCATGCGTCTTGCGTTGGCGGCCTGACCGCTGGTCAGCCAGCGATCTCGCAGGCCGGTAACTCCTATTTGCCTGGCGGCGCAACGAAGTTGTTGCATCCCTTCCTGGGAGCTAAGTCGCCTGGCGGTCGTAACGATGTCCCTGCATCGCTGTCCCCTGTCGGACTCTGACACGCTCCCCCGGTAAAATCCATGAAAGATGTCGTCTTTCATGTATAATGTCTGTACCTGTTGGGTTAATAGTATACCCTTGTCAGAGTCTACCTTTCTATTGTTATACACAACGTTATCAAAAATACACACATGGCATAGACATATATAAGAACTGGGAGTTGGGTACAAAGACATGTGGTGCTTCATGTTTAACACATATCAGGCTTCACCCTCTCGATGGCTGGTTACCTCAATTGTATTATCACCCAGTCAGATCAGTAGTTCCAGCTTCACGCATCTACCTCGCAGCAATTTGAAAAAAAATAATAATATGGTTCTTGGAACAAAAACCATCTAGCCAGACTGAAATACGGCTTTATATAAGTCGTATAAAACACTCCAACCCTGTCCTTACATGGCCAGGAGTTCTTGTGTTGGTATACAATGTTGGCAACACTCTGCCATGCCCAGTAGATGCCTGCCTGTGGTGTCAACACTTTAACAACAACATGTTATATTACACACAACACATTAGCATATACATTTCAAATTATGGCCCTTTGTGTGAAAATGTAATAACAATAAATGAAAGGGAAATAATTTTAACATTAGTGAAACACAATAATTTACAATAACTATTTAATTTCTTAGTGTCATTGCTTGACGTTTCTTCATATTAACGAGAAAAAGTCGGTAATATGAATACGTTAATCAAGATATGATTCTAAGATTACATTAGAGAAATAAATAAACACACAATTCGTGTATTCAATTTTATAGAATCCTAAACATTTTAGAATCGTCAAAACTTTTTAACCTTTTATATGTTGTCTGCTATTTTTGTTCTAAATTTCTAATTAATCCGGAAGTACACACGAGCACTAAAATCAGCTGATGGTAAAGCTTGTAGAACACACCTGTTCCGGTTTGATGTAGTTTAAGGAAGGTACACTGTTCTCAAAGTTCGTGTTGGATGTTGTTACACAATCTTCTGGATTACGATCGAATGTTCATGTGTTAGATGTTTCAGTCGAACATTAAAGATTTCGGTTCACTGCAGAGGTGTAGAAAAGTCGTCACTGTTCAGTTTTTACTTTCACACTCGTAATTAAAATGTTCCTGGAAGATTCAACACGAAGTTATCACTGTCACGTTGGATAATTCGCTTCAGGTAAGTGCGAATGTGACACTGTTCTTGTACGTAATATATACAGTTAATAAAGTTCGCTTTCTACCACATACTGCACATTTATACACGACAATCACTACATGAACTAGTAAAATAAGAACACTATATATAATGGGAGTAATCCCTATCACAATATTGTAGACATTACACAGCTTTTTGTGAATGAAAAACCACTATTCACTGCTAAATGGCTGTGTCGGTCTGAGTGTATTTCTACATACTGCACTCAGACATTGGTGCTCACTGGGTCGGTCGGACAACGTGACAAAAGATCGGCAATTGAATTGGTTCTGCCTGGGATATGTCGAACCTCAAAGCTATAATCTTGAAGTTTCAAAGACCAACGCGCTACCATATGGTTCGATGGCACACCTGAATTCATCCATCGTAAGGGGCTGCTGTCCGATTCTACGATGAAATGGCGTCCTAGAAGAAATCTAGATAATTTTGTAATACCTACTACTAAAGCTAGGGCTTCCAATTGAGGAATGGACCATGCCCGCTCTCGGGCCTTCAGCTTCCTGGATACAAAATAAACGGGGTGGAGAATGTTGTTATACTCCTGCAACAGGACTGCTCCAATCGCCACGGAGCTAGCATCTGTGCGTAATCTGAAAGGTAAACGGATATCGGGCAATTTAAGGATAAGATTATGTTCATTCTTATCAGAAAAACATGATAGCACTTTATGAAATGCGATTTTTAGGCATTGATCGTGTACAATTTTCTCTGGTTTATCTTTTGTTAGTAGATTAGTAAATACCTCGGTCAGTTCAGAAAAATCAGGAATAAACTGCCGATAGTAATTTATTAAGCCCAACAAACTTCTGACTTGTTTTTTAGTAGTCGGAAGTGAGAGTTTTAGTATCTTGGACACAATTTTATCGTCTGTCGTGACAAAGCCATTGGATATTTTGTAACCCAAGAATGATATTTCCTGGTAGGCTATGTCTACTTTTGCAGGCTTCACTGTCAGTCCGTGCTGTCTGATCCGTTCAAATGTTTGGTCTAATGTCTTAATGTGCTCCGTCATTGTCTCTGTGTGAATGCATATGTCGTCAATATAGCAGATTATGTTAGGAATGTCTATTAGAAGTAGTCGTGTCATACGTACGAATGTGGCTGGGGCGTTAACAAGCCCAAATGGAAGTTTGCACCATTCGTACAGTCCCCAAGGTGTGGCAAATGCTGTCAGATGTCTGCTCTGTTCGTCTACAGCAATCTGCCAATAACCTTTAGTCATGTCTACAGTCGTAAAGAACCTAGCGTCTGTCAGTTCTGTCAAAAGATCGTCAGTGTTTGCCATTGGCTCAAGATCTAGAACAGTTATTTTATTCAGTTTTCGGTAGTCGATGCACAGTCTTATTGTATCGTCCTTTTTGCGTACTATGACCATGGGAGATGAGTAGTCTGATTGGGATCGTCTTATGATGTTATTTTTCTCTAAGTTGATGATTTCTTGATGTAAATGTTCTTTGTAATGTAATGGGATGGTGTATGGTCTGCATCTAATGGGTGTGTTTGATGTGAGTGCGATGTGATGCTGTACTAATTCTGTTTGTCCTGGGTTGTTGGAAAAGATGGTGTTGTACTGTTGTATAAGTTGTTTGCAACTGTCTGTGTCTGCTTGAGTTAAATTTGGGTTGATTTTGATCTCCTTCAAGCAGTCTGTCGTGTCTAATGCAGGTGTTGGAATTTCGTCACTAGCATCGTCGTCTTCGTGATCTATTATCACTGTACAAGCTGTTGTATCGTCTTGTTCGTCGTCTCTGTTGTGGTATGGTCTTAGCATATTTATGTGAAATATTTTGTGTTTGTCTTTTATAAGGATCTCGTAGTCTACAGGTGAAATCTGTCTTGTCACTTTAAAAGGTCCCTGCCAAGAATCAGCCAGAAGGTGTCTGTCACTAGGTAGCAGAAGAAGAATGTCCTGTCCAGGTGTCAATGTTATTGTCCTGTTACCTTTGTCAGCATACTGTCTATAAGTAGCACCAGATAGTTTTAGTGCATTCTTTGCAATAACACAAGATTTGATGATTCTTTCACGCAATGATGTCACATATAAGTATGATGATATGGGTTTAAGTACTGGTGTAGAGTCAGTTAACATTTGGTGGTAAATGGTCAATGGGCCACGTGGTTTGGCACCATAGATAAGTTCAAAAGGAGAGAAACCGGTACTAGCATGTGGTACCTCGCGATAAGCAAAAAGAATAGCTGGTAGATATACATCCCAGTTGTTGGGGTGTTCTTGCGTTACTTTTGCAAGCATGTGCTTAAGATCCCCGTTAAACTTTTCTATTACTCCGCTACTGTGAGGATGGTAGGGGGAATTGAAACACTGCTTCACTCCCAGCATTTTGGTGAAAGCTTGGGTGGATGCGGCAATAAACTGAGTGCCCCTATCAGATTGGATAGTATCTGGAAAACCTATCCTAGAAAAAATATGGAAGAACACTTCCATTATGTCATTGGCAGTTATGTTCTTTAACGGAATAGCTTCTGGCCAGCGACTACATTGATCAATGACAGTTAGAATAAATTTATTCCCTCTAGTTGTTGTATGACTAAGAGGGCCCACTATGTCAACCGATAGCTTTTCAAAAGGTCGACTGGCTAAGTCGGTAACTTGTAACTTTGCCTGTGGGTGTTTACCTTTTTTAACCAGTTTCTGGCAGGTGTCACAACTTCTGCAATATTCTTTAATGTCATTGCAAAATTTTGGCCAGTGAAATTGTGTCAATAACCTTGATCTGGTCTTAACGTATGCCATATGTCCTGCAAGAGGTATGTCGTGTGCAAGGTGTAAGGCTTGCTTGCGATAACTAGTTGGCAAAACAGTTTGCTCTGTGGTATTGTCACCTCTGGTGTAGTACCTGGTGAGTATATCATTTTTCATAGCAAAATGCCATTTTGCATTCTTGGTTACTTTTGGCTTTCGGCCGATCAGGTCAAAGTATTTTGACAATGAAGGATCAGCTTTTTGGGCTGTTACAAATGCTTCCTTCATGGTGTTAGTAGGTAGTGAAACTGGGCTGAGTAATTGTATAGCCTCAGTTTGATTTATTTCATCTTGCATTCTAGCAGTCGCTCTTGTTACTGCGTTCACACACTCAATGATGTCTGATGATGATGGAACAACAGTTTCAATGATGTCATGAGAACTTAGTGCTACATTAGCTACTTTACAATCAATAGGTGGTGTGACATTTTCAATGATGACATTTGATGGTGATGTTATGGTATCATCAATACATGAAGATGTTATGTCATGAGGTTTATCATTTACCTCAGGTAAATTACCAATAATTATATCACAAACTGGACTGGTTAGTGCAGCGCACTTTACTTTCCCAGTGAGGAAAGGTGTTTCAATATATGCCCATGCTAATGGGTATTTCTCAATATTGCCTGAGAATGTTCTACATGTTACGTGCCTGCCTGTATAGTCTGTAGGCATTATGAACGTTTTCTTCAGGCCAATGAGTGAACTGCCCGTGTCGCGAAGGACTGTAGCAGATTTGCCATTTACATATCCGTGATGGATGTTTATTCTGCCTTTTGAGTCTACTACCAAATTAGCTTCTTCATTGGCAATAGGGATGGCATGACCGCATGTTAAAATACCATCTTCATAGAAGGTGTTACAAACAGAGCATTTGTTTGCGTTGAATATGTCGAAAGCCTGTGCTGAGTTCACAGGATGTTTCTCTGGCTCTTCTTCATCAGAAGACGAACTATCAAACAAGGCGGCGTTTGCTTTGTTGGTCATATGCCTGCCCTTACAATCTTTCCGATGGTGTCCCCATGCCTTGCAGAGGAAACATTTTCGTGAGTTTTTGAAGGATTTACGTTCCTTGTCCTGTCTGTTTACCATGTTTAATAAGTAAGTCTGGTACCCTGGGTTCTGATCGCACATTTCACCCTGATGATGTGAATATTTACAATAAATACAATGATTAAATTTCTCAGAGGTAGGCCTATGAGGTTTCTGCCTACTATAGGGTTGTTTGTCATAGTTAGCCGCTGCTACAAAGTTAATGTTAGTATCTTCAGTAGCAAAGCAATGTTTGTTGGCTGTGTAGTAAGCCGACCCACGTCTTTCAATTTCATCCACACTAGAGCATTCATTCTCTAACAAAAATTTAGCAAAGGCTGAAGGAATAGATGACACAATTTTGTCTCTAATGATTAGATCTTCCAATCTCTGATAACTTTTTTCAATTTTGGCTGCTGACGTCCATTTGGTGAAAATATCTCGGACTAAGCAGAGGTAGTCAGAGAACGTTTGAGTCGGTTTTGGGCTCAGTTTACTGAACTGTTCTCTGTAACCTGCCTCATCTAACATAAAATGTGCCATAATCTTAGATTTCAGATAATGGTAATCTTTTCTGAGGTCTTTGGGGATGGTTTCAATAACTTTAAGAGGTTCCCCTGACAAACTCCTCATGTACACAATATTCCATTCAGAAAGTGGAACTTGATAATGTTCCATTAAAGTTTCAAAATTTTGGGTAAAGGCTGCGATGCAGTCACCCGAGGTATAATTACGTACAATACCTTGATATTTCTTATACTGGTTTTCTTTCTCCAGTCTTTCAGATTTCTTAGACTCTTTGTTAATGGCAGTCTCGGTGTACAAGTTGTTTTATCTTCAACTGTAACTCCAGTTCTTCTCTCTTACTCTGAGCTGCTATTTCTGCCTTTTTCAAGCTTCACTATCTATCTCAGCTTGCTTTGTCTTTGCAGTCAGTTCTAATTCGGCTTGCTTTAGTCTTTTCAGACATTCTGCCTGCTTTAAGAGCTCTTTCAGCTGCTCTTTCTTCGCGTTCTGCTGCCCTTTCATCGCGTTCGGTAGCTTTCTCCTGAACTAGTAGGTATTCTGCGTATTTCTGCTCACTCCACTGTGTTAGTTCATCACCATGTAACTGTAACTTTATCCCCATATCAATGAAATCAAATAATGAAGACATGATGGAAAAATGTCAATGAAATACCAGCCACACAAAATATGTTATAAGTGGTTAGTAATCAACAAGTTACAATCTGTTTATATGGACGATATGTGCCTAAAAATGCATTTTTAAAGTATACGAAAAGGAAAAAGTATACTCAAGTGCCCTGGATGCGGTGAAGAACGGTTGGAAATCGGGCTAGGAACTGTAGGGTCGCTACTTCAGACTACAAATGACCTCTACGGCAAGGTTTCGGATGGTACGGAAAACCTGCTTTTATTTTGGAAGAAGATAAATTAGCGTCTATTTGTTGGTGTGTGCCTGCTTGTCACTAAGTGTTGATTAGGTTTGTATGGCGTTGAGTGTAATTGTATGTCGTAAGTTTGTCCGTCAACAGTTTTTTTTACAATACACGTTACTTTCTTTCCAAACACTTTTCGCGTTCCACAAACTCAATGCACGAAGACAATCTACAAGTATCTCAACACTCTACAACATTGATGACACATCACTTACATCAAGATGACATTCAGTAAGGACATGGACATCAAGTTTACAAGATGGCGACAAGGTCAAAATGGCGACAAGATCACAATGTCGACAAGGTCAAAACGGTGACAAGTTTCACAAATCACAAATGTTTTACACGCTTACAGGATCAAACAAAATGTATGCATTGTACGTTTACAAATGATCTTACACATGTTTAAATAATGTAGTAATAAATCAAAATGAGCCTTCCATGATCACATTTAGGTTTAAATCTAATTAAATTAAAGCTGGACGAGACCTTCACGTTCAACAAGGACGAGCTATTCACGTTCAAATATAAGTAAATTAAAGCGGGACGAGCCCTCCACGTTCACACATGTCAGGGTCTTAAACTTGGCTCGCTTGCCTAACAAGTGTGAGACAGTACAAATACAACGTGATTTGACGTAAGACTCAACGACACATCGTTCGATGGATTTATTAACGTATCAAATACAGAACGATGATCACAAATATATATAATGGATACTTTACAACTTACATCCACAATACAGTTCACAAGTCTGACTCGCAAGATGTCCAGACACTCGCCTTTCAATACAGAAACCATACAACGCCTTTCTCTCAATCACACGTCCATCATGTTCCGTGTCCCAGAGCTGTCTGGACCTGGTTCGCAACTTGCCTCCTGCCTGACGTGACGTCACGTGGCAGGCGTGCGTCTTGCGTTGGCGGCCTGACCGCTGGTCAGCCAGCGATCTCGCAGGCCGGTAACTCCTATTTGCCTGGCGGCGCAACGAGGTTGTTGCATCCCTTACTGGGAGCTAAGTCGCCTGGCGGTCGTAACGATGTCCCTGCATCGCTGTCCCCTGTCGGACTCTGACACCCTCTTTGAACGCTATCTAGAGCAGAGCAACCAGACAGACACGGGATGCCGAAATCTTGCCAAGGAGGTCACCTCAGACAGGTGCAAGGCCCAGAACAGTTCGGATGAAGATACAGTGACAGTGAAAGAAATCAAGGCTGTGCTTTGAAGATAAAAAAAACAGCGCTCCAGGGCTAGATGGCATAAGATACGATGATATCATTAGGTGTACTGACAACGAGCTAGAGAAACTAGCAGACATGTACAATAACAGTATAGGGAGTGTTAGCATCAAGGAAGAGTGGTTACACAGCTGTCTGATTCCCTTGCCAAAGCCTGACAAAGGCCACACAAAAATTCGGGGACATTGAGTTATAACCATGCAGAATACAATAGACAAGCTGCTGGAGAAGTTAATTGCCAGAAAAATATCAAGCCAGCTAGGGGGGCAAGGTGTTTTCTCACCTACCTTGGGTGGGTTACCGTCCAAAAATAGAAACCTGGACCAATGTAGCAGTTTTTGCCCATGATGTCTTTGAAGGTTTCCACTCAGGCATTGAAACCTTTGCTGCAGCGATTGATCTTGAGGACGCGTACAACAGAGTACCATTGGATTTTTTAATGCTTCAGCTTCTTGAACTCAATATAAGTCCATTCCTCCTCAGCTGGATCACTGCAGCCCTCTTCCAATGGAAAGTAATTTTAAGATGTGGCAGTTGGACTTCGGAACCAACAAGAATATATCCTGGCCTACAACAGGGATCACCATTATCTCTGGTGCTTTTCAACGCCTACACTGTGAGAATCAAAGCGAGCAGATCACTGGACCTGGTAGGACATTGTCATACGCCGACGATGTTTTAGTGTATCGTCAGGGGAAGGACAGGAATCAGGTTGCTATGGAACTACAAACCGAACTCAATCGCATAAGTACTTGGTGTGTTGAAGCTGGGGCAATGGTCAACCCAACAAAGGAAATAGTGACATGGTTCTCGTTGAATAATCATATTGTCAATATGAATTGGAAACAAATAGGTATATTAAACTCCTGCAAAAAGAAACGTACTAAACATCAATAACGTTGCACATACCTTACAAGGAGATCCATCGTATCGCGAAATACAGGTGAAAATCCGAAATCAGAAGCACTCAATAAATATATAAAATGAATAATAAAATAAAATAAAATAAGATAAACTGCACACAAACGCGTACAATACAACACACAGGACTACCGACATTTCGATTCTCAGAATCTTTGTCAAGGACACCACATATAGCTAACACAATGAAATACAGCAAACACAGAAAAACAACACACGAACTGTCCCTATTCCATGTGGGGCAGAAAAGGTGGATTGGCCAGCTGCGAAGGCGCTCGTTGGCTGCAGAATTAAAAGTGGGTTGCCAGATAAGATTTAAGTAGCCAAAAATATGTGAACAGTCTGCTATGAAAATCTAAGGGTGTGGGGTCAGTTAGGTATAGATATGGGGGGGGGGGGGGAGCATAGTAATAGATAGTGTAAACAATTGGGGAAGATGCCACAGTTATACCGTAGTGTCCACAATTGTATTGATACCTGCTGGATGGATGCATCCCAGATTGTTAATTAGCTGGCATTCAATTTTGAGCCTGACAGAGCTATTTGAGTAGCAGGGTTTTAATGCGGTGACACATACATCGTCAACTCCATTATGGTTGGAGGAATTGAAATGGTTGGGGACAGGTTTGTCAGCGCCCTGATTGATGTCTCTGAGGTGTTCTCTAAAACGGTCAGCAAGACGTCTGCTCGTTTGGCCAATGAATTTCATGTCACATCGTTTGCAGATGATGACATAAATCAGATTGCGGGATGTACAAGTGGAAGAATCTTTCAAGGTGAAGGTGCCTCGGGGAAATGCAATCTCTGGTGTCTGAACAACGTATGAGCATGTCAGACAGTTCTTACGATGGCATTCGAATGTGCCCACAGATGAAGTAACCGTGGGGAGGCGACTATGCACAAGGTGGTCTCTGAGGCTCTGGTTACGGCGGAAAATTACCCTAGGGCCATTGGAGAATACCTCGCGAGTGGATGGATCGGATTCCAAGATAGACCAGTGTCTCAGGAAAATGTGCTTGATGGCATAGGCATGTGGATGGAAGGTGAGGATAAGCTTGGGTTCATTGTTCGGAGGTCGCGTATGTTTGGCGAGGGAAATTTCCTGTGAGACCTGTGTTATGCGACAGAAAGCTGTGGACAAGATGTCCTCTGGGTAGGACCGTCTGCGGAAAAAGTCCAGCATTTCATGGGCTCTCTCGAGGAAGTCATTATCGTCCTGACAGATACGACGAAGGCGGAGTAGCTGGGAATATGGGATGGAATCTTTGCAGCTTTTGGGGTGGGATGAGCTGTACAGGAGGAAACCGTGAGCATCAGTAGGTTTGTAGTACACAGAGGTCGTGAGGCCTGTAGGGTTTAATTTAATAGTGGTGTCAAGGAAATTGACAGAGGTGGTGGACATTTCTGTGGTGAATTTGGTCGATGGATGGAAGTTATTGACATAATTAATGAAACGGTTCAGTTCCGCCTCTGACATGTCAGTGAGACCTATGCCGTCATCGACGTAGCATCGGTAAAAAGAAGAGAGAAGACCATAATAGCTGAGTTCAATCTGGTGTTCCAGATGTCCCATAAATACACATGCATAGCTGGGTCCATTTTAGTGCCCATGGCGACACCACTGATTTGTTCAAAGTAGTGGCCATTGAACTCAAAGGAATTATTGGTGAGGACCAATTCAGCGAGTCTCACAAGTGTGCGTGTAGGGATGGCTTGATCTGTGCGTTGATCCAGAAAGAACTGTAGCACCCTGAGGCCATCAGCGTGAGGAATGGAGGTATAGTGGGAACATACATCCATTAGGAATAGTCTGTATGTGTTCCCAGGAGTCAGTTGGAGAGAGTTGAATGAAAGTAACGCATGCGTTGTATCCTTGATGTATGACGGGAGATTCGCAACTAGAGGTTGGAAAATCCTGTCAAGAAACGCTGAGATCAGTTCAGTCGGATAGAGTCTGCCTTAAAGAAATGTAAAAATTCAGAAATAAACATCACAATAGGGGACTTCAATGCAAAAGTAGGAAATCAAGGGGATAGATACACAGTAGGAAACTATGGTTTAGGAGAGAGAAATGAAAGAGGATACAGACTCGTAGAGTGGGCAAAAGAACAGGAAATGATTGTAGGAAACACCTGGTTAAGCAACACCCTAGAAGATTATGGACATGGAGGAGTCCTGATAGCAGGATTAGAAACCAGATTGACTACATTCTCATTAGCAGAAGATTTAGAAATGCGCTAACAGTAGCAAAAACAGTTCCCACTGCTGACTGTTATAGTGACCACAGACTTCTTACAGGAACATTGAGGATAAAGTTAAAGAAAGTCAAGTATATAACAGGAAACACTAAATATGATTTGTGTACATTGAGTAATGACAAGGAAATACAAAACAAATTCAACATAGAAGTACAGAACAGATTTCAAATATTGTCTGATCTAGAGATCCTATTCCAGGGTGTGGATGATCAATGGGAAACGTTGAAGAATTCAATCAATGTGGCTGCAGAAACAACTATTCCAAAATTAAAGAAGGTGGGTCGTAAGAAATGGATGACTGAAGAAATTTTACACCTCATGGAAACAAGAAGACTCAACAAAAATAATTCTGTCAAATATGAAGAAATTCACAGACAAGTCAGAATATTATGTAAGGAGGCAAAGGAAGCATGGCTTGAGAAAAAGTGCTTAGAAATTGAAAACCAACACAACAGTCAAAATACCAAATTAGTGCACAAAAGAATTCAGGAACTTATTAATAAAAGAACAAGTACATAAACAGGGTGTCTAAAACCTAAAGATGGCAAAATCATAATAGAAAAAGACCAGATTCTACATGTATGGACAGATTATGTGAAACACCTTTATGATGATAACAGAGACGAACAGTATGATATTAGATTTAATAATGAAGGACCGCCAATTTTGGAGATGGAGGTTCGAAATGTTCTTAAGCATATGAAAGCTGGCAAGGCCCCGGTGCAAATAACATCACAACAGAAATGATTAAAGCTTTAGAAGAATTTGGACTAGAGCAAGTCACCAGACTGCTGAACACATTATATGATACTGGAGATATACCTCCTGAATTATGTAACTCTGTATTTATTGCAATCCCAAAGAAATCAGGAACCTTGGAATGTGATCAACATAGAACAATTAGTATAATGAGTCACATCACAAAGATTTTGCTAAGAATTATCATGCAAAGAGTGAGGAAGAAGATACAACCTGAAATAGGGGAAGAACAATGTGGGTTTGTAGAAGGAAAGGGTACAGTAAATGCTGTGTATATGCTGCGAACAGTTATTGAACGTGCTATAGAAGTAAACAAGGATATACATCTTTGCTTTATTGACTATACAAAGGCTTTTGATAGAGTTAGACATGTCAAAATGGTGGATATGCTTGCAGATCTACAAATTGATGGGAAAGACATTAGACTTATAAAAAACATATATTGGAAACAATAAGCTGCAATAAGGATTGATAATGAAGTGGGACAGTATCAGCCAATTAAGAGAGGTGTTAGGCAGGGATGTGTGATGTCTCCAGATCTTTTTTCCCTATACAGTGAAAATATTTTCAGAAATGTAGAGGATATAAATGGAATCAGCATTGGAGGACGAAACATCAATAACATTAGATATGCAGATGATACAGTATTAATTGCAGACAATGCGCAGGACCTGCAACAATTAGTAGATGCGGTTGTTGTACACAGTGAGCAACTGGGGTTAGAATTAAATTGTAAAAAGACTCAGGTTATGGTCGTCACTAGGAAGAAAGAAGTGCCACAATGTAATATACAAGTAAATGGAAATATTCTTCAACAAGTGAATCGGTACAATTATCTTGGAACAGTCATAACATCTGATGGGAGATGCCTTGAAGAGATTAGAACAAGAATCGCCATGGCGAAAGTAGCCTTTAGCAAGATGAAAAACATTCTGACCAATAAAAAGATGTCAATTGAAATGAGAAAAAGAGTGTTGAGGGGATACATAGAGCCTGTTCTTTTGTATGGATGTGAAACTTGGACAATGAGCAGTCAAGCTGAAAAACATCTGATGGCTGCAGAAATGTGGTTTCTGAGGAAAATGCAAAGAATACCATGGACAGACAGAAAAACCAATGACCAAGTACTACAGGAGACAAATGAACATCGTAAACTGATTCGAGAAATTAGACGTAGACAGTCAAAACTGTTTGGACATGTTATGAGAAGAAATGGATTGGAGAACTTGGTGGCAACTGGCAAGATCGAAGGGAACAGACCAAGAGGAAGACCGAGAGGAAAATACCTGGATGGCTTGGCCACATGGCATGGACGAGACAGGAACACTGAGCTGATCCACGACACTGGTGATCGAGTGAAATGGCGAGTCATGACCGCCCACGCTTTCCGGCATGGCACATGATTGATTGATTGATTGATTGTAGAGGGTGGGTTTGCCCAAGTCAAAGTCATGGATGTGAAGTGAAGTGGCACTGGGTGGTAAGGCATCCTCACGTATGAGTTGTTTGATGGTGTTTTGAATCTTCCGATTGTAGGAGAGAGTGGGGTCTTCGGTGTAGGGTGAATAATTATCAGGTTTATTGAGTTGGGACATGACTTCCTCGATATATAGATCTTTGCGCCAAACAACCACCGCACACCCTTTATCCGCCGGTTTGATTACTATGTCCTGTCTGCGCTGTAGTTGGGATAGGGCACGCCATTCGGGAGGGGATAGGTTGGAGCGTTTCAAGCGAGGGAAAGAAAGTTGCTTGATCTCACGGAGTGTGTTAGCTATGTATATTTTTGGCTACTTAAATCTTATCTGGCAACCCACTTTTAATTCTGCAGCCAACGAGCGCCTTCGCAGCTGGCCAATCCACCTTTTCTGCCCCACATGGAATAGGGACAGTTCGTGTGTTTTTTTCTGTGTTTGCTGTATTTCGTTGTGTTAGCTATATGTGTTGTCCTTGACAAAGATTCTGAGAATCGAAACGTCGGTAGTCCTGTGTGTCGTATTGTACGCGTTTGTGTGTAGTTTATCTTATTTTATTTTATTATTCATTTTATATATTTATTGAGTGCTTCTGATTTCGGATTTACACCTGTATTTCGCAATACGATGGATCTCCTTGTAAGGTATGTGCAACGTTGTTGATGTTTAGTACGTTTCTTCTCACAGGAGTTTAATATACCTATTTGTTTCCAATTCATATTGTTATATTCTGCTGCAGCCGCTGCTTTTTCTTTCTATTCCAAATCATATTGTCAACACTCCAACACCAACTGAGCAGCGCCATCTATGTCTTCTATACGAGGGGCTGGTCATGTCTGTTTCTGAGTATCTGATGGAAATCCTGACTCTCAGCCGTAAGCAGATAGAAAGGATGGAAAGGATACAGAATGAAGCTATGCGCATTATTCTTGGATGTACAAGAGATACAGCATGCAGGGCGATGCGCTACCTTCTTGATTTTCCAACCATTGAAGACAGAATACAAGTTTGCAGAGCACGCACCTATCTCAGAGTTAACGCAAACACACAACATCCACTGTATAGTGAAATTATGAAGGTGAAGGGTAGCAGGTTAAAAAGAGGACGGTCGTGGATGGGTCAAGCCGAAAACATTCTTCAACAGGTGTGTTCACTTGAGGACTTAGAACCTGGCGAGAAGTGGGTACAAGTGCCAATAGATTTCTGTACGTACTTTTCAGTTTGCATCCAACTAGATAGAAAATGCAGGCAAGAAAATCAGGGGTGCTGTGGAGGAGGAAGTACAAGTGTTGATTTTCGAGAATTCGATAGACGGTGATGCTGTGATTTACACAGATGGGTCGGTCGTCCGACATGTGAGAAGTTCATGGGCCCTTACGGCTCAGGCCGGAGGGATAATTGTGAAGGAGGACTCTGGTGCTTTTGCTGAGACCACAAGTAGCCTGACTATGGAAGTCATGACAGTAAGTAAAGCAGTAACATGGCTCGAGGCACAGACATTCACTAGGGCATGTTTCCTTAGCGACTCAATGCTCAAGAGGATAGAGATGGGGTGGATCCAAAGAGAGTGGTTGCTGTCTCTGGAGCTGTCTCAGCTGGCAAAGATTAGTTTCATCTTCATGCCAGGGCATGCAGGAGTACAAGGAAATGAGCGGGCTGACAAGCTCGCATGTAAGGCTACTGTGGAGGGCAGACGCGTCATGGACCAGGCTGATATTCTGAATGCTCTACGAGAAGTAAGACTTTTGCGAGAACCAAGTGATGACTGTGAATCTACAACCATGGCCAGACTGCGAGAACAGCAAATTAAAAGAGGGGTGGCCAAACAAGAACACTACGCAAGAAGCCAAAGAAGATTGATAAACCAACGCAGAACTGGTCGTTAACCGCTACATGCTGCAGGATTTGCTGAGGAGGGCATCCAAGCACTTATGGACTGAATGGTTCGACATGCAATGAGGATGATCTGTCGACTAACTAACTAGCTAACCATATATAGCATTTTAGTCAATATTAAAAAATTGGGTTTTTCCTTATGAATCTATCACAGTTGTGTACAGCTTGTCAAGACGAATCCAACGATATCTCATTGAAGACTATACGTCAATTCTAAGCGGAGTTATTAATATTTTTGTGTCATGAACTACAACTAGGAAATGCAAAGGGATCTGAAGAAATGGGGGAGTTTTTATTGCCGCCCAATAAATTGGGAGCTAAGAATTTGCCGCGACCGAATTAATAATTAAAAATAGCTGCAAATTGATTAATATTAATTAAATATAATTTTCATTGCTAATTATTGGCAAAAAGACCTGGCAAGATGTATATTTTAGTATGCGGAATGGTAACAGGAAAGTAAAGGTCATATTTCTCTTTCGATAAAATGTTGAGAGGATCGAGTAGATCGACTTCATTGCACCGGGTTTTACCCCATAAGGCTCGGTCTCTTTCCGCAGGGCGGCCTGCCGAAAGCATCGCACAAAGCATGAGTCTCCGAGAAAAATGCACTCAACTTTTAAGACTTTTCAATAGGAGGTGCTGTGACCTAATTGATGTATTATCAATCAATACTATCAATAATAATGACAGTTAAAAGTAGCTGCCCATTTATATTAATTAAATGTCATATGAAACGTTCATCGTTAGTGAAAGAACAATTCATGAAAATGTACTCATATTGTCTTAATGAACCCACCGCATTGCGACAGCTTTCTTTTGTTGATTAAATATCATGCATTAATGTAAGTAAATAAGTTTGTAACTGCTGCATAAATTATGCAGTAACTTTCACTACTAATTTATTTCTACTTTTGCTCCATAATAACACTGTTTTGTATCTAAAAGTGAGCAATTAATAATTAAATCCATCCATCCATCCATCATGTGCCATGCCGGTAAGCGTGGGCGGTCATGTTCTGCCATCTCACTCGATCAACAGAGTCGTGGATCAGGTCCGTGTTTCTGTCTCGACCATGCCACAAGGCCAAGCCATAATAATTAAATACTAACTTTAAAAAAAAAACCATAACTTATTTCACAGTATTTTATTTAAATATAAATAATTATGTACTGATACACTGCTAAGAAAAAAAGTACTCCTTACACTTCTTACAGGTTTACAGACGGGTCTGAAAACTGGCTTTCAAAATTATTTTCAGTCATGTAAAAGGGTGACAAATTATAAATTACGTACACAGATAAATTACAGCTACAAATGAAACTTGTATTCTGTTTTAATTTTAGTAGTTGTTTTTCTTTTTTTTCCCTCGCTCGCTTTGAACTCAAGCGTAGTCCAGACACACTACTTATAGTAGTGGTGGACTGAATTTTGCGTGTGGGTTAGCTTTCCCTATTAAGTGTCCCTCACCATCAGGCGAACCCCTTCCGACTTCGAGGTACTTGTAATTTATGTCCCCAAGTCAAGGACGACAGGTCAACATTTTAGTCCAGCTGTCCGGTGTAGGGGTTGAACCGCTAACCTCGGCATCAGCACACAGGATGTTAATGAACACGCGTTCTTACCCATTCGACCATGCTGACCTGCATTTTAGTAGTTATATTGTCAGTTCCAATTATAAAATAAATAGCAGTCCTCTCTGCTATACTATGCAATTTTAGCGGCATGGGTCCGCCATTGTGAATTTTGCGTTTTGTCGATATCTCATAGCTACGCTAAAATTGTTTATTGTTTTCTGAAAAAAGTAAGAAATGGTTATTGTTGAAACTCTTCACATATATGGAAAATTGAATAGAAAATTCAAAAATGCAATAAAAAGTCTACTATGTTTTAAATTATGTGAATTATATGAAAAATTAGCTTACCGGGTATCAAATAACATAAATATCTCCACAGAGAAATAATTTCTAGTGACAAATGCTTGCAGTCTAGCAGACAGGTCACTTCTGCAATTATTAGAGTTGTTGCCGGCCAAGTTTGACCCATTATTTCCGAATACATTCAATCAGAAGCAAGCATGGGTACCCCAGGCGTAGTTCCGGATGTAGTAAGAAATTTTATGCTAATTGCGTCATACCATACCCCCCCCCCCCCCCCCCCCCCCCCCCCCCCCACACACCCCCATTTCCTGATATGCCGACAATTGACATTGCTAAATATTATTAAACTCAGCATTCAATGGGTCATGGGGTCAATATCATGCCGGCTGCCCATTTTAGGCTGGGTGGACCAGGTAGCCCAGTCACTTTACAACATCTGCCTGGTTGTGAATTTGAACTCATGACCCCAGGATGATAGCCTAGCATGCTAGCCACTCTGCTACCACCAGTCCCATTTCTGCATTTACAATATCCTCTATAATTTTGTGCTAGTTTTCAATACTCAGCTTACAATTAATATCTTGGAAGCGGAGGAGCAGCAACAGAAGCAGAACTGGGACAAAGAAATAGATAGAAGAAGCAAGATGAAGAGAAGAAGGAAGATGAGAAGCAACAACAAATAAATATATAAAAAGACCTAATACTGATATTAACTGATTGCCTGCCAAACAAAAAAGTGGTCCCGACCAAACGGATATTCATGGCAGAATATGGGAAGTAGGGGTGTGTAACAATAATGCTTTTAAAATTGTTAAAATGGTTGCAGATATATTGCATTATATATTAAATTAAAGAGGATTGCACAGGGAACATGACAGTATTAATAATTAATTGATAGGTTAGAAATATTGTGACAATAATGAGAAGTTTAGTAATAACAATTGAAATTAAAGAGGTAAAAATTATTTTAAAATTTCACTTACAAAGGCGATATTTTGTATCCGCTGCAGCTAATCCAGTTAAATTTACTGAATAATGTTACACACATCACTTGTGTTCAATAATATCACAAGAACTGCTCCATAACACCAATAAAACATAATTAAAACATAATATTTTGAAGCACATAATTTTCATACAAAATGGAAAATGTCTGGAACACACCAGGCAGATTGTACTGAGATTGTACTGATAAATACCATAAACACTTTTTCCTATTTAGTTATAATTATTATTCTTTTAAATTTAATTATTTAAATACTCCTTGAAGACTTTGTGATAGGCAAAGCAAATTTAGTAGCACAAGCGTGGCCCATTAGAGCTAGCATAAGTAGGCATGTGCCATCATATTATGAGGAACTTTCACTGTTAGTTTTCTTGAGATTATGACCATCTTTTAAATAATTAACTGAATACTGCATGTGGTAATAGTTTTAGAATCTTTCACAAAGTCCTTTAAAGCACAATAATTATAATATAAAATTGTTTAAATAAAATATATGAGGTCCACAACCATAAGGCGTTGTCTTTTGAATCAGAACATTCATTTCGAATCACAACAATCATTTGGAAACACAACAAACTAGTTTTCTTTTAAAAAACATGCTGCTAAGGCTAGTTTCCCACTGCAAAACCTTTCTGTCTCAATTTTTAATTTACCGGGAGAGTACTAAAAAATTGCGGACAAATTAAGAAGAGGAACAAATAAATCACTATCTATACCCAACCGACCTATCGGTTCACGGGTGCCAAAATTGTTCCATGGAACCGAAATATCGGTCTGTGGCAGAGAATCAGTTAAAATAAGATTGTTGCATCTTAATCTTTAATAAAGTCAAAATAATTGGATTTTATGGACATATATACATACATACATATGTGAGTGAACCAAAAAAAAACAAAATTAATACATTTTTTAGCACATTTTTTATGATGTCATGTACTTCATTTTTAAAATTTGTTCTACATACATATATAGTTAGACGTCACAAACACCTGGTATATACATATCACACCAATATGTCGCTTAAAAAAAGTCGCTTAAAAGTCGACAGGGTCGACTTCATCGCACCGGGTTCTATCCCATATGGCTCGGTCTCTTTCCGCAGCGCGGAAAGCGTCGCACAAAGCACGAACTCCGTAACTTTTAGCGACGACCCACAGGAGTCTCCGAAACATTTAACTCGTAAACCGAAGGGTGCGGCCCGGAATCGAACCCACAACCTTCGGAGCACGAGTCAAACGGCTTGACCACTTCGCCACAGAGACACACACACACACACACAATACCAATATGTATGTGCTATTATGTATGCATACACATACGTATATGTTTACACATTAGAGTCATGGGAAGTGACGATAATATAGGATTAGTAACAGATATGTGAATATAAGATGAGCTGAATTTGAACTTACTATGTCCTCCTTCGTTAGAAAGTCCTTATGCAAAAATTCAGGTAACACATTTGTTGGAATTACAAATTCCACAAATAGTTTGTAAATTCCACCATACAATAAATCGCAAGACGCCATTCTGGCCAGGTGCTGAGCTGAAATGCAATATAACAATTATTGTGATAATTCAATAATTGATTATTTGGTTGATTCGGGATTTGAAATTTAAATATTGAGCACAACCCACAACTGGCAACGCTGATCGTATTCTGGTATGAATCTGGCTTTCCATTCTGGTGGATAGGCCTTAGGTTCATACCAGAATATGATCAGCGTTGCCAGTAGTGGGTTGTGCTCAATATTTAAAATTCAATAATTATTTCAAGGGAGATGTTTTGGATCTCAAAGATACACAATGTGAGTTAAAATGTTCACACAATTGAAGAATGAAACAACCAGTAAACAGGTCAATTCCCTGTATGTAGAGATTGTCTGGTCAGCCAGCAAACAAGAGTTAAGGCTATTTGAGCGTGAAATGAGAATGATCTAGGCTTTTAATTGTTCAATAGTACAGTGTTGACTCCAGGAGTCTACTGTATCAGAAGTGACAATGATGTCTTTACGCTGTAAATGATGTGATCATCTATGTGCATCACTGAGTTGCTAGGCGATGTGCTAAACTGTTCACATTATATAACTGCTGGTTAATGTGATAATCTGTGTGAATTATAGATTTGCTGGTTAATGTGATTATCTTTTCATATTATACGAGGGGAAGTCAATAAGTAAGTCACAAATGGCTGTAGAGAAATAACTAAATATGATAACAACTTGAAACCAGTTTATTTTTATACATACAATGTCCCTTTATTTCTCAACATAATTTCCACCAATACTGATGCACTTATCTTATCGTTTCATCAGTCCCCCCAAATAGAACTGAGTGCTCTGTTTTCTAAACCACGTTTTCACTTCACATTAAACATCGGCGTCATTCGCGAAATGTCTCCCACCAAGGTGGGTTTTCAGTGGACCAAAAAGGTGGAAATCGCTAGGGGCTAAGTCAGGCTGTAAGGTGGATGTTCCAGAACTTCGCACCTTAGCTAGTTAATTTTTTTCTGAGTTAATCGAGCCATATGTGGTCTGGCATTGTTATGAAGAAGCAACAATTCTCTAGTCAGCAGTCCTGGACGTTTTCTTCGAATTGCATCGTAAAGCTTCGATAGAACTTCACAGTACAATTCAGAATTTACATTGTCACCTTTCTTCTTGAAATTGGTTAAAAGCACTCCTTGATAATCCCAGAACACTGTCAGCATAACCTTCCCTGCTGATGGCGTAATCTTGAATTTTTGGACACAAGTCAAAGAAGGATGTTTCCATCGCATTGAAGAACGCTTTGATTTGGGCTGGTAGTGATGCACCCATGATTCATCCCCACTAACAATCCTGTTCAGCATGTCTTCTTCATGTTCGTATTGACAGAGATGATGCAAGGACAGGTCAAATCGGTTCATTTTGCGTTTCTTCTTCAATTGTCTGGGTACCCACCTTGAGCACACTTTCTTAAATTTCAATCGATCATGCATTATGCTGTATGCTGAACCATGTGATCACCCTATTGCAGATGCTGCAGAGTCTATCGTTACTCGCCTGTCACCTCTAATCATCTCCTCCACCCGCTGCACGGATGCTTCTGTTGCAATCTCAACTGGACGACCAGATCAGATTTCATCAACAATTTTAGAGCGTCCTTAAGAAAATTCTTCTACCCAGCACCGCTTTACGGGACAAACATTTGTCAGTATAAACAGGAAGCACTTCCTTATGAATGTCCTTTGCACAAAAAAACGCACAACAGCACGTTGCTCTTTCGTTGTACACGCCGTAAGTAGTCGCCATTTTGTTTATGCGCTGCGCCTGCATATGAGACACCTAGCACCACCTGATGAACGGGAATATAAAGTTCGATGTTGCTGTCACCTAATGACACCAATCAACTACAATTACCTGCCATCCCACAGAACTGTGTGACTTACTTATTGACTTGCTCTCGTATAAATGTTGGTTGATGTGTTCATCTATTCATATTATGGTGTTGCTGGTAGATGTCTTCATCTGTTCACATTATAGTGTTGCTGGTTGATGTGTAGATCTGTTTATTTAAGTGTTGTTCATTGATGTGTTCATCTGTTCACCATATAGTGTTGCTGGTAGATGTGTTCATCTATTCACATTATAGTGTTGCTGGTTGATGTGTTCGTCAATATGAATTACAGAGTTGCTTGCTGATGTGATTCCTAACTCCTAACAAAAAAGTTAGTTGCATATTCTTTATAGGATGTCGCAGGTCAACCCCAGAATTTTTTGGCTGTTTGTGAATACTGGGCAAGTTTACATTCAGTAGTTTGCCATTGGTTTCTGAATGATTGGCACCCAAACCATTTTATAAAATGACAACGCAAGGCGGTCTGTTGCCAAATCGCCCTCAGCTGTGTTTTGACCAAGGCATGCAGGATTACGAACTGCATCCGTAACCCCTTTGCCACGGAGCCGGCTATATATATATATACACACACACACACACATATATATCTTGGTCTTTGATGTTCTGGATCAACTCTGCTGATATATATACATATAAATATTCATTCAGTAGCATGTCCTTTGCAGAACTTCGCTCCCATATGAACCTTCTGGAAAACTTCTCTGTCACAAACAAGATATCCAACATCAGATACACCCATCTGGAGATCATCTGCCACCTCCGGCACCCATCTTCTCTTTGGCCTTTCCCATACTCTCTTCTCGGGCATATACATCTTCGTTATTGTACTCGCTAAACTTTCATGACATTTAAAGTGATCAAATATTTCAATTTTCTTTGTTTTATCGTCATTAGTAGCCAACCTTCTTCATTATTCAACATTTGTTCTTTTATGTATTCAAGGTATTCTTAGAACTCGTCTATAACATTTATATTCAAAGGCATTTATGCACTGTTCAGCTTGCTTAGTGAGTATCCACAGGCGTATGTTGCAATAGAAAAGTTGCAAGCTCTTAAAAATCTAATTCTTGAAGGTCTATCTTTCCCAAGCCACAATTAATTCAGTTGTTTTAGTTTTTTAATAGCAATAGAGATTTGTATTTTAATTTCTTTCATTCCATCCATCATGTGCCATGCTGGTAAGCGTGGGTGGTCATGTTTTGCCATCTCACTCGATCACCAGAGTCATGGATCAGCTCCGTGTTTCTGCCTCGACCATGCCATGTGGCCAAGCCATCCAGGTATTTGCTTCTAGGTCTTCCTCTTGGTCTGTTCCCTTCGATCTTACCAGTTGTCACCAAGTTCTCCAATCCATCTCTTCTCATAACATGCCCAAAAAATTTTGACTGTCTGCGTCTAATGTCTCTAATCAGTTTACGATCTTCATTTGTTTCTTGAAGGACTTGTTCATTGGTCTTTCTGTCTGTCCATGTTATTCTTTGCATTTTCCTCAGAAACCACATTTCCGCAGCCATCAGATGTTTTTTAGCTTGACTGCACATTGTCCAAGTTTCACATCCATACAAAAGAACAGGCTCTATGTATCCCCTCAACACTCTTTCTCTCGTTTTAAGTGACATCTTTTTATTGGTTAATATGTTTTTCATCTTGCTAAAGGCTACTTTTGCCATGGTGATTCTTGTTCTAATCTCTTCAAGGCATCTCCCATTAGATGTTATTACTGTTCCGAGATAATTGTACCTATTCACTTGTTGAAGAATATTCCCATTTACTTGTATATTACATTGTGGTATTTCGTCCTTCCTAGTGACGACCATAACCTGTGTCTTTTTACAATTTAATTCTAACCCTCGTTTTTCTTTCATTGTGTCACCTTTATTGGTAATTCATGACCCAAGACATTCAAAATTTTCCACAACCTCCAATTTTCTTCATTAACATATATTTCTTTCTCCATATTAGTTTTGTCTGTATACATTATCTTTGCTTTTGCTATGTTAAGATATAGGTTGTGATTTTTACTATTATTTTGGGTTGAGGTTATAAGTTTTTCTATACAATTCTGTGATATGGACAGTAATACTGTATCATTAGCATATCGAATCTCTGGTATTTCATGACCACCGATATTTAGGGCATCACATTGCTCTCATTATATTTTCGGCATACAGGTTAAACAAATAGGATGACAGCACACAGCCCTGACGGACACCTTGCTTGATGTCAAACCAATCTGATGTCTCGCCATCTATTCTAACTGCTGCTTGTTGGTCTAGGTAGAGAATGTTTATGAGTTGTACTGCATGTGATGGAAAGCCCATTTTCCTCATGATTTCCGAAAGTTTCTGATGTTGTTTGTACACAATCAAATGCCTTTGAATAATCCACAAAACATGAAAATAGGTTTACATTAAATTCTCTACACTTCTCTATTATTAAATGAATGCTGATTATGTGATCTCTTGTTCCTCTTCCTTGCCTAAATCCAGCTTGAATCATGTTAATCTCTTCTTCCATTTTCTTATGAAGTCTTCCTATTATGATGTTTAGTAGAATTGTACTTGCATGACTGATCACGGCAATAGTTCTCTAGTTGGTGCATAATTTCAAACTGCCCTTGTTTTGGTACTAGAATGAAGATAGTTCTCTTCAAATCATTTGGCCATATACAATATTTCCATATCTTTTTACATAATGCATGATAGATGTGTATGCTTTCTTCTCCTCCTGGTTTACTTAGTTCGGCTGGTATCTCAACACATTCAGGTGATTTACTGTTCTTCAGGTTCTTTCATTGCCCATGCAATTTCATCTAATGAGGGTTCAGGTTCTGTCTCTGCCATTGATTTATGTATCTCATTCATATCCTCGCAGTCAAACTACTGAACATAAAACTTGCTAAGACATCAACAGTAGCTAAAAATGCTGGTGTTGACTGCAATGTCCTGTAAAGGATATGTGGAAAAAAAAAATACTCACAGTCATTCATATCATACATTCCACAGCAGTATTCCTTCCATCTTTCTAAAATTTTGATAGATTCAGTTAGGGTATTAGATCTTTAGTTGCTGTTATCAAGATATCTCTAGCTTGTACTGCCAATTCATCAGGTGTCACTTCCTCAAGTATAGACATCAAGACCCCAAAACAATACTTAACTTCTACACTGTATTCATCTGATATTTTTGTGAGATCAAAAGAAAGTGGCCTTGGTCCTCGGGTAAGTATTTTGTTTTACTTTCACATCAGCTTCTAATAACTGATGATTACAGTTTGCAAAGGTTACATAAGGCTTAGTTAGTTAGTTAGTCGACAGATCATCGTCATTGCACATCGAACTATTCAGTCCATAAGTGCTCGGATCCCCACCTCAGCAAATCCTGCAGTGTGTAGCGGCTAACGACACCAGTTCTGTGTTGGTTTATCAATCTTCTTTGGCTTCCTGCATAGTGTTCTTGTTTGGCCACCCCTCTTTTAATTTGCTGTTCTCGCAGTCTGGCCATGGTTGTAGATTCACAGTCATCACTTGGTTCTTGCAAAAGTCTTACTTCTCGTAGAGCATTCAGAATGTCAGCCTGGTCCATGGCTAGTCCGCCCTCCACAGTAGACTTACCTGCGAGCTTGTCAGCCCGCTCATTTCCTTGTACTCCCGCATGCCCTGGCACAAAGATGAAACTAATCTTTGCCAGCCGAGACCGCTCCAGAGACAGCAACCATTCTCTTCGGATTCACTTCATCTCTATCCTCTTGAGCATTGAGTCGCTAAGGAAACATGCCCTAGTGAATGTCTGTGTCTCAAGCCATGTTACTGCTTTACTTACTGCCATGACTTCCATAGTCAGGCTACTTGTGGTCTCAGCAAAAGCACCAGAGTCCTCCTTCACAATTCTCCCTCCAGCCCCGTAAAGGCCCATGAGCTTCTCACACGACAGACGACTGACCCATCTGTGTAAATGACAGCATCACCATCTAGCGAATTCTCGAAAATCAATGCTTGAACTTCCGCCTCCACATAAGGCTTAAGTGTTAAAAAAAAGTGATTTAAGTGTTTAGTTCATTTGAAATCCGTTTGTGCCGCACCGTGCTTAATTGCGTATGTTGAGCATGATCATGTCACAGTTATGTGATAAGTACTGACCAATGAATAAAAGAGCATGTTCTTATCGTCCCATGATGCATAGTTTCTGTTTCTGTTGAGAAAATGGCCGGGTTGATCCAAAATCCATCCAAAGAAGCTCAAAGAGCGGTGGTTCAGTTTCTTTCATTTGAAGGATGTCGACCAGTGAACATTCATCGAAGAATGCAGGCAGCGTAAGGTAACAAATTTGTGTCGAAGACAATAGTGACAGACTGGGCATGAATGTTTCAGAAAGGACGTCAGGTCACGACAGATCTTCGATGACCAGGTCAAGCGCATATTGTCGCAACAGAAAAAACCATCGCCAAAATTGATGTAGCAGTACAGATGAACCGTTGTTGAAGCATACGTTTGCTAGCGAAAGAATTTGATGTGTCAATTGGGACAATTCAAAAGGTCGTTCGTAAGAATCTGCAATAACGGAGGTGTGTTCGCAGTGGGTACCACGGATGTTGACCGACCATCAAAAAGTGGAACGCATGGGATTGTATTTGAACCACTTGCCACATTACAGAGTGGAGAGTGATTCCTTTCTCTTCTGCATAGTGGCAGGTGATGAATCATGGTGTCACCAGTTTGAGCCGAGCAGCAAAAGAGAAAGCGTGCAATGGAAGTATGCTGGATCACCAAAAGCCAAAAAATTCAAGTTACAGGTTTCTGCTGGTAAGGTTATGTTGAGCGCATTTTTTTACCATGAAGGGCAATTGTTGGCCAACTTTAAAGAACCTGGTGTCAACATCAATTCTACCCACTACTTGGAAACACTAGACAAGCTGCAAAAAAAGCCATCAAGATAAACGACCCGGCATGCTTTCCCGCGGTGTGATTTTGTTGCACAATAATGCTCGTCCACATGTTGCAAAGATTGTGCAGGAAGCATTAGCTTGGAAGAAGTGGGAAATTGAATGCTTTGTTTAATTCTACCACACCTGTTAATGTTTCTTTCATGCGTTTGTATTAAAGCCATTGGAATGGGTTTCAAATGAATGACCCTTATATTTTCTTTCTTGTTCTTCTACTCAGAATTATGAGAAGAAGAAAGAAAATAAAAATTGAAATTAGTGAGGAACAGTATGGATTTATGGAAGAAAAGGGTACAAACAATGCAATATATACATTACGAACACTAATAGAAAGGTCAATAGAAACATAGAAAGACATATATTTGTGCTTCATAGATTATACTAAGGCATTTGATAAAGTAAAACATAATTAACTGTTTAAAATGCTGGAAGATGTCAACATGGATGGGAGAGATTTAAGAATAATAAAGAATATTTACTGGAACCAATTAGCAGCAATTAAAGTCGGAAATAAAGAGGCTAGTTACAAACAGATAAAGCTAGGAGTACGACAGGGGTGTGTTTTGTCACCGGATCTCTTCTCCATCTATAGCTAATAAATAATGAGAGAGATTAAAGAGAAGCCAGGAATACTAATTGGAGATTATAATATAAACAATATACGCTATACAGATGACAGTGTTGGTGGCGGATAATACAACAAACCTACAACAATTGTTGGACATTGTAGTAACAGAGTGCAAAGAAAGAACTCGCTTGAATATCAAGAAAACAGTAACAATGGTGATATCAAAGAAAATGATGACACCAAAATGTGACATAGAAATAGAAGGGGAAATTCTCAACCAAGTGGATAACTTTTTGTCCCTAGTGTTATTTATAACATCAGATGGGAGATGTGTACAAGAGAGATTAAGAGCAGAATAGGGCAGGCAAAAGCTGCATTTAAGAAAATGAAGAGTATCTTATGCAATAAGTTGCTATCAATGAATTTAAAAGAGTGCCAAAATGCTATATAGAACCAGTTTTGCTGTATGGCAGTGAATCTTTGAATTTAAATGAACACATTATAGGAAGAGCTTAGAAGCAACAGAGATGTGGTTATTGAGACGAATGTTGCGAATTCCTTGGACTGCCAAAGTAACTAATCACAACTGCCCGAAAGAGGCTAATGAAACTAGAACATTATATACAACAATAAGACAGAGACAAACATCTATCTTTCTTCAGTCATGTGATGAAAGAGAGGCATTGGAGAACATCGTGACGACTGGAAAGATCGAGGGGAAGAGAGGTAGACCGTAGAGGCAGACCAAGAGAAATGATGCTGGACGGATTGAGACCGTGGCATGGAGGAATATCAGCAGCAGAGTTGATCCAGAACACCACAGACCGAGATCTTTGGAGAGCCATGAACGCCTACGCCAGCTGGCATTTGATGATGATGATCATTAATCAACAACAAGGAAGTGAACAGTCAGAACAGGAAGGAATACGAGGAAATGACCAGTTCTGTTTATAAAAAAAAATACTATAGCTTAATTATAAGCCAGGAAGGTTGAACGAAATATTGTTGGCATAAATACAATACAATATCAAAACAATACATAAACGTACAGCAGATGCCAGAAGACGTTCACGCCAATAATGCGAGTTCAGACAGCGGTTTAGCAAAATGGCCTCCCTCAGACTGAAACTGCTACAACCAAACGTCTGCACAAGAACAATTGTTGCATATTGCCGGATACAAATACAGAGTTTAAGCCAAACAAGATTTTAAAAATACTTTTATTTTTAAGTGTTGCATATCCCTTACAGGACGTTGCAGTAAACACCAGCATTTTTCAGCTGCTGTTGAAGTAATAAGCACGTTTTACGTTCAGTAGTTTGCCACTGCTTTCTGAACGACCGGCTCACATACTCCCGTAAGTTACTTCCTCAAGTGGTTATACGGGATTACGAACATCGTTAACCTCTTGGACAGAGATTTTTTTTTTTTTTTTTTCATATCCCTTGCAGGACGTTGCAGTTAACATCAGCATTTTTTTCAGCTGCTGTTGATGTACTTGGCAAGATTACGCTCAGTACCGGCTGAAAAATACCTACATAAGTACCAATAACAGTTAATAGAGAGACTGGACGAACAGATGACTTTAAGGAAATATTTAAATATGCTTCCTCGTCCAGAGTGACGGAGATGGCAGAAGGCGGGAAACCGCCAGACATGAACTTTTTGTATAGAGCACAAGTCAAATAATTAACCAAAACAGAAATCCCACTGAGTTGAGTTGAGTTAATAACCGACATCACTGCACTCAGGACATTCCCATACGTGCTCCGTTCTCTCGTTCAACAGCCAGCGAAGAGTCATCTTTCCCATCGCTATCTGATTAAAAGGTCGCCCGGTCTTCCCTCTCAGTTTTGAGATTCTTCCAGAACCCCTGCCGATTCCCCGCAATCTCATTCTTTCCACATATGGGTTCTCAATCTGTTCCTCCGCCTTCTCCATCTGGTCACACAAGCGCACGACCACCTCCCCCTTGTCCATAGGCAAAATACCACCAAGAGATGCATTCCCTGCTAGCCTGTCAGTCTGTTACTAATCACTAAAAAGTTATAAAAAGGCCTTTGTCTGAAATCCACAGAAAAGGGAGCTGGGTTATACTTGATTTATTCTCATCATCTTTCTATGTCATCTTAATATTCATCAATTCACGAATCCGTTGATTTAACTTCCACACAACATTCTAAAATAAAAAGCTTATGTTCACTACATCCAGTTACCTCATTATTTCGTTAAAAATAATACGCAATGAATCTCTTCCTCCTTTTCTTCGTAGTTTCTGGATTTCCACAGAAGAATGTTGTCTGGAAGTTATAAGAAATAATTCATTAGTTTACCGCATTATATGTTGACTTTTTCTCTGTAATATACACCTGACGAGGCACAGCGAAATATGCCAGGCAAAAAATTGTACAGTGTACAGTATTATTTGCCTTCATTGTTCAAATTCAACATCATCATCATCAAGTGCCATGCCGACTGGTAATGCATTCATGACTCTCCACAGATCTCAGTCTTTGGTTTTCTGGATCAATTCTACCGCTGATATTTCTCCATGCAAACGTCGCAATCCATTCATCATCATTTCTCTTGGTCTGCCTCAGCCTCTCTTCCCATCGATCTTTCCAGTTGTCACGATGTTCTCCAATGCCTCTCTTCTCATCACAGGCCGCAGAAAGATGTTTGTCTCTTTCTTATTGTTGTATATAATGTTCTAGTTTCATTAGCCTGTCTCAGGCAGTCGTTGTTAGTTACTCTGGCAGTCCAAGGAATTCGCAACATTCGTCTCAGGAACCATAACTCTTTTGCTTCCCAATCTCTTCCTAATTTGTTCATTTACATTCCAAGATTCACAGCCATACAGCAAAACTGGTTATATGTAGCACGTCAGCATTCTTTTTCTTACATTCAATGATATTGACTTATTGCATAAGATATTCTTCTGTTTATGAAATGCAGCCTTTGCTTATTCTGCTCTTAATTTCTGTTGTGCATCTTCCATCTGATGTTATATATGTCCCTGGGAGACTGCAGCCAGAGACCGAAATTCGTGGCGTGCATCATTATGCAAGGGTGCAGTCATATGCGAGGCAACCAGGACTGCAAGAGCTGTGAAGAAAAGGCAGGACAGAAAAACCACTGCAGAAAATCCTCCTCCAGAAACGTCAAGCAATCTTTGTCCACATTGTCAAAGAACATTTCGAGCCAAAATAGGCCTTATCAGCCATCTTAGAACTCACGGCTCCATACTTTCAACCCCACTGGATGAAATGAATGGTCATCATCATTCTTGATGGACAAACAACACAATATATGTCCCTAGATATTTAGAACTATCAAACTCACATCGGGAAAATATTGTTTTGAATAAAGAATTAGTGACATGTCCCTAACAGGACACTGCAATCAATCCCAGCATTTATTGACTGTGTATGATTTACTAGGCAATCTAATGTTCACCAGCTTACCGTTGCTTTCTGAATGGCTGGTATGTCAGGGAATTGTGAAACTGCGTTTGACTAACCCTTAAATTCAAAACGCCGATAAGTCATCAATATCAAAGTGTGACATGTTTGATTGAGTTGACAGAGGACCTAGTTAGTAGTGTTCTCTGGAGATATATCTTGAATAATAAATAGCAAGATATAGGATATGATTTAGCACGTTTTGTCTAGAGGTCACTCAAATGAGCTAATCATTCCCGCAATAGCCTTTTTCGAAAACCACTTTTCTTTGGCTCAAACCCCCACTGTGAGACTACTATGTATCCACACAGAAATTTATATAAGAAGAAAAAGGTTTCCCCTAAGACCCAAAGGAGATCTGGACTCTTCGCCTCTGTACAACTGAGGATCCATCTCTCTCATTATAATGTTGCCAGTGTGCTATTCGTCCGTCACATGAGATTTCCTTTCTTTATTTTGTCAGTGTGACCTATATCAGGTTGTCCCATTTCTCTGGGATTGTAGAACTCAATTATTTGTAGACAAACTCAGCAATAACTGTACATTACATCTGTTGGACAAGACATCTACATGACAGGTTCTTGACAAAAGTGGGACATACATTTACATAGAATTGTTTACACCACAATTGTACAAGACATACATCATGAGATACTTGACAACATCTATACAGGACTTTTCACAATATGTATAACCAACCACAGTACCTAAGACAGTCATCAGAGACAAAACTTGACAGCAACTGTACAAGACATTCTCTTGAGACATGTACTTAAAACTGATTCATTAAATACACAATTTATTGAGCTGATGGTGAGTAGAGTGGTGACCATTGCCTCATCTCCTGGCATGTCAACACTTCAATTATTGCATAGAAAATGCATAAAATATGCCACACATGCATGTTAGATAAACAAGATACAACACTTCCCCTATTTACTCCACCACCCAATAACTAACTCTCCTCCTCCTCTCTCTAATATCTAACTACCCCACTCAGTTACAGTATCTGTCTTCCATTCCTGTCTCTTGGGAAGTTGATAAAATCCTATCATGGGAAACTCAAGGAAGGAACTACTTTTCTGGATCAGTTGACACCCTGTTATCATCAGCAATTGATGTTGGGAAAGCTCCAGGTTGCAGACTTCCTGTAATAAGTTCCATAGCAGATTCATTCCTCTTGAGAAATGAATTTGGGACGATGATACGGTAATGTCTCTCACTGTTGACCAGATTGTCTGTGAAAATTGTCACTGGGGACTTCACATATCCAGTCCACCTCACTTATCTTCAAGTCTTCATTCTTAAACACTGTGTGAGCACCAGGCTGGAGATTAACTAAGATAAGTCCTAGCCAAACAATCCATTGCACCAGTCATTTCACAAGTTGTCTTGAATGGGGTTAACAACCAGACTTGTTGTTTTCATTCTCAGATGATTCTGATAATTATGATCACTGTCCAGTTCACCACATTGGTAGTGCTTCAGATTGTGTTTTGCTCCCATTTGTGCATTCAGCTGTTAAAGAGCTGAGAGAAAAGTCTTTTTAGATTTTCCTGCCTTTTGATAGGGAGTCACTTCTGGATCTAGGACTTCTGGTTAGAGGTCCCAGATGATATATGGAAGCCTCTCCTCCATCCTCCTGTTCTCTGTCAATATACAAAATGGCACAACATCTCTTTACATATTGTTAAAAGATAATGTTATCATACATTAACATACACAGATGGGAGATGGGGAGGAAAAGGATGGGTGTGGTCCAAACACACCTCTCCTTGTTTGATGATGCAGTGTATTTCACTCTGATGTACTGTGGGTGATATGTGTTAAATTCACCCCTATCTGTGGTAATCACAAGCCTATATGTTGAGACAGGGGTAGCTTAACATAATTACAAGCATTTATGTGGTCTAAGTTCCACCATGTTTGAACCACAGTAGACCTGGGCACAAGGAGGACCAGACACAGTACAGCAATCATTGTGACATAGCAACATGGGACAGGCATTGTGAAGGGAAATGGAAAATAGGCATTTACAACTGCAATATGCAATATGTATTAACTAATGGCATTTACCCAATTAGCAGACCAGACATCCATTCCTATGGCTTGTGATGTTGGTGCATGAATGTCCTATTCCATATACACTCACTCAGCAATGCCAGACCTCACCCCCTCTCTCAGACAGACCTGACTCACAGGTACATCATCTTTATCATCATCATGTGCTCTTTCCCCACTGAGTAATTTTCATGTCTACTACAGTAGGTAACAGAAGCTCAATTGCATAACAACTGTTCACATATGCACCAAGCACATATGGGAAAAACATGTTTAGTCCCTGTAAATTTGCATGAGCCATACAATATTCAGCCAACTAAGACACAGGTTCACACACCTATGGTTCTCTTAGGAACTAGTTTATATGAACCATCCAACAGTAGAGGTAACAGTGTAATACTTCAAAGAGAAATTGTATTAATTCTCTTGAGCATATAGCCACCAGGCATCACATGGACTTAGCAATTCTGGCGTGCCACACACAACCTGTTTACATATGGATATTGAAGCATCTTTCCTTCCACTAGATGTGAGAGGCTATTTATTAAATCACCAACTCACTCACTCCATCATTCTCAGCGTTTTACAAAGGAACGTGTACATGTTTCATCACTCATTCCGATTCAGACTGCCATATGTTAACTCGCGAGAGCAAAGGTACAGTTGATTCAAGAATGAGTCATCCTAGGCATGAAGAATGCACAAGGGGTTTGGGTTTGCGAATTTGCATGAGTGTACTACACATTCATCAAGCATACGCAACCAGTCACATCAAGGGATTGATATGCATTTGGAGTATACAGCGTGAAAGACATGTCAAGGTTTGCAGAAGCAGTGTTCAGAATACTGGCGCACAGAAGTTAGGTTTTCCACTTTCACATTTTATTCATAAAATACTCTTATATTCTTCTCTTTCGTTCGCTAGGTCTAGCCACAACATTAAAGTATGTTTTAAAGTGGTACCTGTTGTCCAGAGAACAATATATTATCGAATCTTTAAGGGCATTGTTGGGTCATCACATCACACTAGCGACCGCTCTCGGTGGAATCCCCGCTCAACTAATTAGATTTTAAAATATGGCCCAGGAATAGCGTGGGCTCATTACTTATTAACCAATGAAAAACAAGCGCATACCTCTGCCCTCCCCCAACTCGTTCTAGAACATACGATCTAATAATAGCCCTTCTATTTGGGATGGTCCCCGTTAAGACTTAAAGTATCTTTATGAAATGTGTCGGACTGGGAATGGGGAATTCTGTTCCATCATGCTACACAAAGTAAAATGATAGTAATTTAAATAGTTTATTGAAGGGCTGTAAATATACTGACATAAATTAAAGGAATGCAGATAAACAGCGCAATATAAATGTGAGAATTGTATTTTCACACCATTATCATCAAGTGCCATCTGCGTATTGAAGGTCGGCTTTAGTGAAACTCAAAAACCGCATGTTCTGCTTCTTAATGGGGCATTCGTTCGGGCTGCTCGGTTCATCTCTTGATATTGTCTTCCCAAATGTAAGGTTGTCTTCCAGTTAATCTGTTGATATTGTCTACCCAAATGTAACGGTTTGTAACGAGAATATGTAACGTTTGATCACTCTCAGTTTTAATTTGTAACTCAACTGTTCCGATTGTAGAATATATTTTATATTGTTGAACGTTGTTTTGGCCATTTTTATTCTCTTTCCTTTTCGTGCCTCACAATTGGCATCATCTGTTATGAATTGTCAAAGGTTAGAATTATATGCTATATAAAAGAACAGGAGCAATGTAGCTTATGATAAGCTTATCAAGGTAAGAAAAACTATTCACGAGTTCAAGTATCTTCCCTCCCAGGGTTTCAGGTATTTCCCTGTCAACAGACACCAGCTCAATGCCTAGGGAGTTTTGATTCTTAAATAAAGAGTTTTTGGCAAGTTTCCGGGCATGTATTTTGCATGAACAAGTATTATTTCCGCCCAGGACTGATTGTTTCTTGCAACGTATATTTGGCCACAAAAGCAAATCTGGCAGACAAAATGGATTATCGAATACCAATTATATCGATAGCAAATAATTTTAACGGTTCCCTGCATACATCAAAGGAATATAATCTATTCATTTCATCATCATCATCAACATCATCATCATCATCATCATCAAGATCAATCAGATGGCAGTTGGAACAATTAGCACTATAACTCTTCGCTGGCTGTTGAACGAGGGGACGGAGAGCGTATGGAAATGTCCTGAGTGCAGTGATGTCGTTTCTTAGCTCAACTCAACTCAATCCGCCTAGTCATCCCGTTTAGTTCACATTCATACATTGTCTGGCACTCTGTTTGTTGCATAATGATTCTAATATATTCATAACAACATAATCTCAAAGATTATAGCTCTTTCAATACTTAGTAAATGAGCAGCCTCTGGCGTTTGTATTAATCCAGGACATTTAAACTGTAATCATTTCGTTCTAATCATAATTGTGCTCGGTGGTCGTAGATTCGAACCTCGCATCGTGACGGCTTTTAAAAAAAATGATACAAGCTCACAGATCGACCCAGGCTAAAATGTGTACCAGGAAATAACTTGGGAAGTCAAGCCGACAGTTGAAATACTGATTACGTCACCCATCCAATGCCGATTGGCCAGTAAAACTAGAGTCTAGCATTGTATGGCCAACGCGCCTTAAGACGTGTTTTTCACAGTGGCATTAGCATCGTTCGCTCAGAATGCTATGGCAAACTACCGAAAGAAAAATTGCCTAGAAATCACAACCAGCGTGCTGGTGTTGATTGCACCACCCTATAAATATAACTCTGGTGATCGAGTGAAATGGCGAATCATGACCGCCCACGCTTTCCGGCATGACACATGATTGATTGATTGATAAATAAAACGAAATAGCCACAGAGCTTTTTATAATCTGCGGTAATCGCAGTCAACGCGAAAAGACGTAATCGATTCTTGTATAAAATAGGCTTTCCAGGAAAATTCAAAACAATGTTTTCCCGTAGTGAATTTGAATAACGAAGACACAAACAATAGATTGCACGATTTATTGCCTGGCATATTTCGCTGCATCTCGTCAGGTACATACTGCAGAAATCACACAACTTACGTGAAATTAACTAGATAAATCCTTCAAGTTGAAATATACACAATTTCGCACAGTAATGTCACTTATCTACCACGGTAATTTTAAGTTTTCCAGGAAAACTAAAAATAAAAACAGTGTTTTCCGTAGTCAATTTGAATAACGAAGACACAAACCATCGATTGTACGATTTATTGCCTGACGAGATGCAGCGAAATATGTCAGGCAATAAATCATACAATCTATAGTTTGTGTCTCGTTATTCAAACTAAGAATAGCCTGGGGCTTTCCTATAATGTTGCGGCGATAGATTGTGCTGTTTAACTGATTAAATGCCATGGGGTAATTCATCGTCTTAAACATCTTCCCGTATCTGCCATGAGCTAACATATCGCCGAAATGTTGTCATTGTGATATAGTGCAACATGTCGGCTACCATATTAACAACTATTTAGTCATGAATGTGACACATAAATGTGACGCCATGCAACCAGGCCAACAAAACGTGATAGTAATATTACATTACAAACCCATATCAGATGTCTGCTTCAGAACACATTAATGTTTGTAGAACAACGATGCTTGCAGATTTACACATTGATGGGAAAGACGCCGGGAAGGTAACTAGGCCAAAAAATGCCCGAAGAAGTAGGATTTGTTGGCCGAAAGGTGCAAATATCACAGCTCTGCTGTAAACAGGCACAACGCAATTACCCACATTCCGGCCGAATGCAGAAGAAGAAGAAGAAGAAGAAGAAGAAGAAGAAGAAGAAGAAGAAGAAGAAGAAGAAGAAGAAGAAGAAGAAGGGAAAAGACCTTTGATTTGTAAAAAGAACAACGTATATTGGATACAACAAACAGAGAGGTACTGTCGTCATTTGGAGGTGACAGGTTCGAACTATAGATTGTATTCGAAAATTTGTTTAGCTGGCTGAAGGGTTCCGGAACAATTGATATGTCTCTCCAGGCTTGTTCCCGATCAGTCCTGTCCTACGATCTTCCTCTTACTACGATGTATTCCGGTTGTCCCCTTCTTTTGGCGTGTTCATAGCAAATGTGGTTGACTTCTTCTGGTGTGAGTAGCTAGTTCTCTTCATGAGTAGGTTTCCTTTAATACAGCTTTACTACTTGTTTATTTGTCCATGGTCATATCTCTAGATCCTTATGTCATCATTCATCTAAAGATGCGCATCTCAGCGGTTTTACTGTAGATCAAAATATAAGCTTGCTATCATAGACTAATTCTAAATAAGAGTGGGGTATAAGTAATGAATAGTGTTTAGTGTAGGAGAGCCTGGTATATAATACCAGAAAGTCTAGTCTGATAATGGAGACGGGAGACAGTAACTGTGACGTTCCAATGGCTGCAGGACAAACAACATTCACTTACTGTGACTGTAATGAACAGAACATGCTGAGAAAGGTTAAAACAAGCATGCTTCTCGCAAAGTGACATGCTTAAATGCAGAAAGAAAGACGGACCATCCGTTGGATCTTGTCCCTAGGACATGCTGGTGTACTTGGAAACAAACAGGTGGAAAGACTGACCGGGTCTTCACCGCTGGGTGGGGTACTGGTGCACGATGATGGCAGATGTGGCCAGGGCACTTTCAGATCATGCCAATAGTAAGAGAGAACATATAAATTAGCATTGCCTGAATAGAATGGGGTGACTAGAGGATCTGGCCGACACTCAGTACATCAAGGAAAGGCCAGACAGACACATTATCAGACCGTTTCTGGTACCATTAATATTGGGACTCTTCGCTGCTTGTAAAAGATGGGAACGGGGCGCGGATGGAAATTTTACGAAAATGATGATGTCGATTCTTGACTCAATCCAACTCATACCTACATCTGATAATTGTTCTAAAGACATACATACAATAATTCTTCTATATATCTATATCCAATAATTCTTCTATAGATCTATATCCAGTCATTCTTCTATAGATCTACACCCAATCATTTTGTATAGGTTTACATCTAATAATACTTCTGTGGATTGACATTCAATCATTATTCTATAGATCTACATCCAATCATTCTACTATACATTTACATCCAATCATTCTTCTACACATCTATCCAATCATTCTTATACAGATTCATATGTGCGAATTTTTCCATAGGCCTACATCTTAACATTCTACTATAAATCCACAACTCAACATTCTTCTAGACATACACGACTAAATATTCTTCTAAACATACACAACTAAATATTCTTATAAACATACACGACTACATATTCTTCTAGACATACATGACTTCACATTCTTCCATAGTAACACGAGCCAACTGTATTCTATACGCCAATATTTAAATAATAATCTTTAGGTACAAGTCTCGAGTATACTTCTATTGAAAAAAAAACAACACTGCAACTACTATTGCTAAAACGAAGAAAGACAACAACAACCAATACTACTTGTGATGCTAATGCTGCTGCAATTGCCACTACTGATGCCGTAAGAACAGTTACTACTACTACTACTACTACTACTACTACTACTACTACTACTACTACTACTACTACTACTACTACTACTACTACTACTACTACTGCTGCTGCTGCTACTACTACTACTACTACTACTACTACTACTACTACTATATTACTACTACTACTACTACTACTACTACTACTACTACTACTACTACTACTACTACTACTACTACTACTACTACTACTGTGGAGACTGCTGCAACTTATTTAAATATTAGCGTCCAACAACCCCCCCCCCCCCCCACCACCCCACCCCCTAATTTTTAATCGTCTTGCGAACTGTGAAACTGTTCCAAATACATTACCCAGGTCACATATTTACAAAAGTCCTAAAACTCCACCCCCTCCCATTTCCGCCCCCTACTTAAACTGCACGTTCCATAAGTTCATGGCATCCTCTTCGCCTTCCAAAACCAGAATAGGCCTACACATCGCAGACAGGTTCTTGTTCTTAATTTGTTATTATTTTCGTAGATCCAATTCTTGATTTCGCTCTAATTGTTCTTTTTGTTATTGTTTGTGCTGTTCTTATCCGTGTTCTTGTTGTTCATATTTATTTTCTTGTTGCTCTGATTCATGTTCTTGTTGTTCTGATTCATGTTCTTGTTGTTGTGATTCATGTTCTTGTTGTTCTGATTCATGTTCTTGTTGTTCTGATTCATGTTCTTGTTGTTATTATTCATGTTCTTGTTGTTCTTATTCATGTTCTCATTCTCACGAACTGTGACCTGCTTTTCAAGTACACTATCCAGGTCACATAACAACAAAAGCCCTAAAACCACCTCTCCTCTCTCCCCTACCTTAACCCCCGACATAAAAGTTTATGATATCTTCCTCACCTGTAAGAACCAGCATCCACATCTCAGACAGGTGCCACGAGAAAACAATAACACGGCCAACTGTGCCAGCTTCCAGTCTCGGAAAAGCGCTGACGGCAGTCACATATGTGCACTACGTCAATGGCAGGCGCCAGAGAATAGCAAGGAACACGGCTACTGCTTAGTAACAACCTGCCATTATCGTTAGCTCCGGAATCTAAATATTTACACTCTCCACAATATATGTCCTTGGCCTGGCAGAAAGTCTGCGCTAACCTGCAGCAGCGGCTGTGTAACATACAAATATTGAAAGTACCAATTACAGAAGTGCACAGATCTAATTAAAATACGAAAACTTTCTATTTCTTGTTGTTAATGTTGTGGTTTCGTTTCCAAGAGTCCCTCCCTCTTTTTAACCACGGACAGTAATTTCATTTTTCTACCCTCCGTCGTGTACACCACTACCACCATCACAACAACAACACCACCACCAGCTTATCTCATTGCCCTTCTCATCGCCCTTTAGCATTTCCTCCTCCTCCTCCTCCTCCTCATTCTCCTCCTCCTCCTCCTCCTCCTCTTACTACTACTACTACTACTACTACTACTACTACTACTACTACTACTACTACTACTACTACTACTACTACTACTACTACTACTGCTGCTGCTGCTACTGCTACTACCACTGCTACTACCACTGCCACTACCACTCACACCACCACCACCACCACCACCACCACTACTACTACTACTACTACTACTACTACTACTACTACTACTACTACTACTACTACTACTACTACTACTACTGCGACTACCACCACCACTACCTCTACCACTACTACTACTACTACTACTACTACTACTACTACTACTCCAATCCATTGGCACCTTGCCGTCTTGACAGACGATAGTTTGTGCTTTAAAAAGGCATAATAACTTTTAACTATGGCGGTAGCGAGTGTGACTGATAAGGCCAATTTGCGCTGTAAATGTCCGTTCACAGTGGGTGCATGTGAACACGTGGTCATTTCCACCATCATGCACCATCTTACGTCTCAAACGCTTGGTGTGTGACTTTTCTGCAATAATTTTCTCCTTTGACTTTATTCCATTTCTGATATTTGCCCTCCATGCAACACGTTCAGCGGCGACTTGCTCCCAATGTGCATTATCAATGCCTGTATCAATCATGTCCCGCTTACACACATCTTTGTATCGTAGTAGAGGCCGACCCTGAGATCTCTTACCCATCTGTAATTCACCAAAAAAGATATCCTTTGGTATTCTACCATCATCCATCCTCCTAAGATGTCCTATCCATCTAAGTCTCACTCTTATAACCCGTAACAGTTGCCTCTCGCTTTGATTCCGAGACCAGTTAAGACCAGGGATGGAGTTATTGCCTCTCCATAGCACAAAGCCTGGGCTAAAATATAGAGATCATGTGTTGCCCATGCAGCATGATCCCTCTCTCGGCCCGCCTAGTTCACTCCAGAGGAAAGGTAACACCCCTACATCTGGAACAAGACAAGCTGCAGAAGCTGCCGGATCAGCAAAGCAATGCTCTAACTGTCCGCCTGTCGGAGCTTCGATCCTAGACCAGTCGCCAACCAAGGCTTAGGGCCTGGTCTGCCCTGCCATGACAATTTTGTCTTTAGCTTGCATTTCCTCGCACCAGGGTAAGGCTTGTACCCTCCCAATTGCGCTCTTCCGCCCGAAGCCGTTGGCACAATGTGGGGTGTCGGGTTTGGTAAGCGCCGCCCAACGTTCGGCGCTAACTACTACTACTACTACTACTACTACTACTACTACTGCGACTACCACCACCACTACCTCTACCACTACTACTACTACTACTACTACTACTACTACTACTACTACTACTACTACTACTACTACTACTACTACTACTACTACTACTACTACTACTACTACTACTACTACTACTACTACTGCGACTACCACCACCACTACCTCTACTACTACTACTACTACTACTACTACTACTACTACTACTACTACTACTACTACTACTACTACTACTACTACTACTACTACTACTACTACTACTACACTTACTCTGGACTATTTGGCTACGTCTACACACACCTGCACTCACATGCCGAATTCCATGTAATTACAGGTGGTCTGTGTGGCCGAAAGGTTTGACACGCTAGCAATTAAACTTTCCCTGGTGACCTCGGCGTTGTGGTTTGATTCTACCCACTGGTCAGCTGCACTAACATGTTGACTTCTCGTCCTGGACTTGGGGCTTTAATTAAAGGTACCTCTGAAGTGTAGTGGGTTCGCCTGGTGGCGAGGGTCACTGGAAATAGGGAAAGCTAACCTTCAAGCAAAATCAGTACAGCGCACTCATTAGTTGTAGTACAGTGCACTCATTAGTTGTAGTACAGTGCACTCATTAGTTGTAGTACAGTGCACTCATTAGTTGTAGTACAGTGCACTCATTAGTTGTAGTACAGTGCACTCATTAGTTGTAGTACAGTGCACTCATTAGTTGTAGTACAGTGCACTCATTAGTTGTAGTACAGTGCACTCATTAGTTGTAGTACAGTGCACTCATTAGTTGTAGTACAGTGCACTCATTAGTTGTAGTACAATGCACTCATTAGTTGTAGTACAGTGCACTCATTAGTTGTAGTGCACTGAGTTGTAGTACAGTGCACTCATTAGTTGTAGTACAGTGCACTCATTAGTTGTAGTACAGTGCACTCATTAGTTGTAGTACAGTGCACTCATTAGTTGTAGTACAGTGCACTCATTAGTTGTAGTACAGTGCACTCATTAGTTGTAGTACAGTGCACTCATTAGTTGTAGTACAGTGCACTCATTAGTTGTAGTACAGTGCACTCATTAGTTGTAGTACAGTGCACTCATTAGTTGTAGTACAGTGCACTCATTAGTTTTAGTACAGTGCACTCATTAGTTGTAGTACAGTGCACTCATTAGTTGTAGTACAGTGCACTCATTAGTTGTAGTACAGTGCACTCATTAGTTGTAGTACAGTGCACTCATTAGTTGTAGTACAGTGCACTCATTAGTTGTAGTACAGTGCACTCATTAGTTGTAGTACAGTGCACTCATTAGTTGTAGTAACACATACAAGCAGCATGCGTGCGGACTATACTTGAGTTAAAAGCGAGCGAACGCCCTAAATATGTAATCACTGGAGTTTACCTCAGTGCATTGACGCAGATATGTAATCACTGGAGTTTACCTCAGTGCATTGACGCAGATATGTAATCACTGGAGTTTACCTCAGTGCATTGAAGCAGATATGTAATCACTGGGAGTTTACCTCAGTGCATTGACGCAGATATGTAATCACTGGAGTTTACCTCAGTGCATTGACGCAGATATGTAATCACTGGAGTTTACCTCAGTGCATTGACGCAGATATGTAATCACTGGAGTTTACCTCAGTGCATTGACGCAGATATGTAATCACTGGAGTTTACCTCAGTGCATTGACGTAGATATGTAATCACTGGAGTTTACCTCAGTGCATTGACGTAGATATGTAATCACTGGAGTTTACCTCAGTGCATTGACGTAGATATGTAATCACTGGAGTTTACCTCAGTGCATTGACGTAGATATGTAATCACTGGAGTTTACCTCAGTGCATTGACCTAGATATGTAATCACTGGAGTTTACCTCAGTGCATTGACGTAGATATGTAATCACTGGAGTTTACCCCAGTGCATTGACGTAGATATGTAATCACTGGAGTTTACCCCAGTGCATTGACGTAGATATGTAATCACTGGAGTTTACCTCAGTGCATTGACGTAGATATGTAATCACTGGAGTTTACCTCAGTGCATTGACCTAGATATGTAATCACTGGAGTTTACCTCAGTGCATTGACGTAGATATGTAATCACTGGAGTTTACCCCAGTGCATTGACGTAGATATGTAATCACTGGAGTTTACCCCAGTGCATTGACGTAGATATGTAATCACTGGAGTTTACCCCAGTGCATTGACGTAGATATGTAATCACTGGAGTTTACCCCAGTGCATTGACGTAGATATGTAATCACTGGAGTTTACCCCAGTGCATTGACGTAGATATGTAATCACTGGAGTTTACCCCAGTGCATTGACGTAGATATGTAATCACTGGAGTTTACCCCAGTGCATTGACGTAGATATGTAATCACTGGAGTTTACCTCAGTGCATTGACGTAGATATGTAATCACTGGAGTTTACCCCAGTGCATTGACGTAGATATGTAATCACTGGAGTTTACCCCAGTGCATTGACGTAGATATGTAATCACTGGAGTTTACCCCAGTGCATTGACGTAGATATGTAATCACTGGAGTTTACCTCAGTGCATTGACGTAGATATGTAATCACTGGAGGTTACCTCAGTGCATTGACGTAGATATGTAATCACTGGAGTTTACCTCAGTGCATTGACGTAGATATGTAATCACTGGAGTTTACCTCAGTGCATTGACGTAGATATGTAATCACTGGAGTTTACCTCAGTGCATTGACGTAGATATGTAATCACTGGAGTTTACCTCAGTGCATTGACGTAGATATGTAATCACTGGAGTTTACCTCAGTGCATTGACGTAGATATGTAATCACTGGAGTTTACCTCAGTGCATTGACGTAGATATGTAATCACTGGAGTTTACCTCAGTGCATTGACGTAGATATGTAATCACTGGAGTTTACCTCAGTGCATTGACGTAGATATGTAATCACTGGAGTTTACCTCAGTGCATTGACGTAGATATGTAATCACTGGAGTTTACCTCAGTGCATTGACGTAGATATGTAATCACTGGAGTTTACCTCAGTGCATTGACGTAGATATGTAATCACTGGAGTTTACCTCAGTGCATTGACGTAGATATGTAATCACTGGAGTTTACCTCAGTGCATTGACGTAGATATGTAATCACTGGAGTTTACCTCAGTGCATTGACGTAGATATGTAATCACTGGAGTTTACCTCAGTGCATTGACGTAGATATGTAATCACTGGAGTTTACCTCAGTGCATTGACGTAGATATGTAATCACTGGAGTTTACCTCAGTGCATTGACGTAGATATGTAATCACTGGAGTTTACCTCAGTGCATTGACGTAGATATGTAATCACTGGAGTTTACCTCAGTGCATTAACGTAGATATGTAATCACTGGAGTTTACCTCAGTGCATTGACGTAGATATGTAATCACTGGAGTTTACCTCTAGTGCATTGACGTAGATATGTAATCACTGGAGTTTACCTCAGTGCATTGACGTAGATATGTAATCACTGGAGTTTACCTCAGTGCATTGACGTAGATATGTAATCACTGAGTTTACCTCAGTGCATTGACGTAGATATGTAATCACTGGAGTTTACCTCAGTGCATTGACGTAGATATGTAATCACTGGAGTTTACCTCAGTGCATTGACGTAGATATGTAATCACTGGAGTTTACCTCAGTGCATTGACGTAGATATGTAATCACTGGAGTTTCCTCAGTGCATTGACGTAGATATGTAATCACTGGAGTTTACCTCAGTGCATTGACGTAGATATGTAATCACTGGGAGTTTACCTCAGTGCATTGACGTAGATATGTAATCACTGGAGTTTACCTCAGTGCATTGACGTAGATATGTAATCACTGGAGTTTACCTCAGTGCATTGACGTAGATATGTAATCACTGGAGTTTACCTCAGTGCATTGACGTAGATATGTAATCACTGGAGTTTACCTCAGTGCATTGACGTAGATATGTAATCACTGGAGTTTACCTCAGTGCATTGACGTAGATATGTAATCACTGGAGTTTACCTCAGTGCATTGACGTAGATATGTAATCACTGGAGTTTACCTCAGTGCATTGACGTAGATATGTAATCACTGGAGTTTACCTCAGTGCATTGACGTAGATATGTAATCACTGGAGTTTACCTCAGTGCATTGACGTAGATATGTAATCACTGGAGTTTACCTCAGTGCATTGACGTAGATATGTAATCACTGGAGTTTACCTCAGTGCATTGACGTAGATATGTAATCACTAGAGGTTACCTCAGTGCATTGACGTAGATATGTAATCACTGGAGTTTACCTCAGTGCATTGACGTAGATATGTAATCACTGGAGTTTACCTCAGTGCATTGACGTAGATATGTAATCACTGGAGTTTACCTCAGTGCATTGACGTAGATATGTAATCACTGGAGTTTACCTCAGTGCATTGACGTAGATATGAAGAACACGAAACGGCAATTATTTACGTAATAACGCATTTATGTTTCAGTGCACTTAAATTATCCCTTGCCAAAATTACCAACAGTATTTGGTTTAAAGTAAACAAATGACGTCTGCACATCCCCTACAACAGCAAAATATCAGTTCTATCAAGTAAATACATATTTCTGAACAATCTATATTCCCATATGGCGTGATGATTTCAGCAATGTATATAAGTTCCCCATGGCTGCGGTCTTGTCAGCTCTCCATGTACAAGGAGAACACAAAACATCACACAGGGAAATGGGTGTTCACAATGTGGAACAAAAAGTGCACCTCATAACCTGCACTGCAACATGAAGACAGCCGTTGACTGCCTATTTCGAGTTCTTATTGAACTCATTATACTCCATGCAGTTGCTTTAACATAACCCTGGGTCAGAATGAACTCCATCCATCATGTGCCATGCTGGTAAGCGTGGGCGGTCATGTTCTGCCATCTCATTCGATCAACAGAGTCATGGATCAGTTCCGTGTTTCTGTCTCGACCATGCCACAAGGCCAAGCCATCCAGATACTTGTTTCTAGGTCTTCCCCTTGGTCTGTTCCCCTCGATCTTACCAGTTGTCACCAAGTTCTCCAAATCATTTCTTCTCATAACATGCCCAAAAAATTGTGACTGTCTACGTCTAATGTTTCTGATCAGTTTACGATCTTCATTTGTTTCTTGAAGGACTTCTTCATTGGTCAGAATGAACTAACGTAATTAAAAAAAAAATATACAGTTTTCATTTTACTTTTAGTTCTTCGATTTCATCTTATAGGACCTTTACATTTGCTTTTACACTCAAAGCAGTTGATACTACAAGCACCTTGCCGTCTTGAGAGACGATAGTTTATTATATTGTGCTGGTCACTTGACTCGCATGCCAGATCACAGGCTCCCTAAACGAATTTTTTACAGCGAACTGCGTTGTGGTAAACGCTCCCAAGGTGGCCAGAGGAAACGTTGTAAAGACACTGAAAATTTCATTGAATGCTTTTGGAATTCATCATGACACTAGGAGGCTGCAGCCAGAGACCGAAATTCGTGGCGTGCATCATTGCGCAAAGGTGCAGTCATATGCGAGGCAACCAGGACTGCAAGAGCTGTGAAGAAAAGGCAGGACAGAAAAACCACTGCAGGAAATCCTCCTCCAGAGACGTCAAGCATTCTTTGCCCACATTGTCAAAGAACATTTCGAGCCAAAATAGGCCTTATCAGCCATCTTAGAACCCACGGCTCCACACCTTCAACCCCACTGGATGAAATGAATGGTCATCATCATTCTTGATGGACAAACAACAACAACAACAACAACATATTGTGCTTCAGAAAAAGGCATAATAACTACAACCTGGGATGGGGTTGTAACTTTCTATAGCACACAACCCTAGCTAAATTGTAGAGACCATGTGTTGCCCATGCATCATGGTGCCTTTCACGATCCGGCTAGTTTACTCTAGAGGAAAGGTAACTCCAAGACTTCTGGAACAAGACTATCTGCGGAAACTGCCGGATCAGCAAAGCCATGATCTAACTGCCCGCCTGTCTGAGGTTCGATCCTAGACCAGTTGCCGACTAAGACTTAGGACCTATTCTGCCCTGTCATGACAATTAGTCTTTGGGCTGCATTTCCTCGCACTAGGGTAAGGTTTGTACCCCCCCCCCCCCCCCCTTTCTCAAAATTGCGCACATACACCCGAGACAGATAAAAGTTATTTGGATCTTTTTTTTCATTTTTGCTTATACCGAGCACATTCTGATGGGTGTATTTTAATTGATAAAGTGCCATGAGGCGATACATCGCCTTTTACAAACTTCCTGTTATTGACATAGGCTAATAAATCAACCTATAGTTAAAATACCAATATAATAGTTTTCTTTATGCAGTCTCTTTTACGTTGATGCATAATACAACATGTCTGCTACCATATTAACAACTTTTAAGTCATAACTGTGACATACCCCTACTTTCAATTTGTCTCCAATTATGTTTTTTTTTGGCCTAAAACTAGATTTTTTGGGGGGTACTGAATCTGTAAAGTAATTGCATGGAGCGTTTCTCAGGTCTTAGTAAGAAATGACAGTAGACGGTATTACATGCTTTCTGTTAGCGCCGAATGTTGCGCGGTGCTCATCAAACTCGACACCTAACATTATGTCAACGGCTTTGAGCTGAGGAGCGCAATTGGGAGAGTACAAGCCTAGCATTAGTGCCAGGAAATGCAACATAATAACAAAATGTCATGGCAGGGCAGACCAGGACCTAAGCCTTGATCGGGGGTTTGGTTTAGGATCGAAGCTCGGACAGCTTTGCTGATCCAGCAGCTTCTGCAGCTGGTCTTGTTCCAGACGTATTGATGTTATCTTTCCTCAGAAGTAAACTAGGAAGGCCAAGAGAAGGATTATGCTGCATGGGCAACACAGGGTCTCTAAATTCAGCCCAGGCTTTGTACTATGGAGACGCTTAACTCAATTTTACAAACTATCATCTTTCGAAGGATTTTCATTTCCTAAACATTAGGATTTTCATTTCCTAAACATGTAAGAACGGTTAGCGGGGTAGGGGTATCCCCTATCAAAGGAGACGCCTCCTTTCCTCCGTTAGTCTACGGGACACCCTTGGGCAAGGTGGAGTACCCGTTTAGCCCCCCGATCAGGGTTACGTGAAGCCATGGAAGCAGGTGGTAGATGGAGTGTGAGAGCAGCCGACAGATTGTTGTTGGTCATGGTCTTGCACTCTGCGGCGATAGGCAGATGATCTCATCAGTAGAGACAATGGCTATGGCCACCGACTAGTACAGTCACTGCCCAGAAGGAAAGCAATGGCAAACTACCTTCTGCAAAACTTGCCAAGAAACCATAACAACCATGAAAGAAAACATAATAAGAAAGAGATCTGGTGGCGAGACCCCCAGGCCAGGCAGATCAGATAACACTGGGGAAGAGTGTGACACAGGGACCAGTACTAGTAATCGTGATGACGGAGTTAATCCTGACTGTGTTACCAAGGAAATCCCCTGTGTCAGACTAAGAAACAGAGTGAGAATAGCAACGTGGAATGTGAGAAGTCTGTATGAGGGAAAGCTTAAAGTAGTGTGTGATGAGATTGAGAGGTTAAACATTCAAATTTTAGGAATTAGTGAACATCGCTGGAGCGGCAAGGGACATTTTACAACTGAAAATGGAAGTCTTTTCATTTATTCTGGTAGAGACGTCGGAGGCCAGAGTGGAGTGGCATTTTGTTTAGATAAGACAACTGCAAAATCTTTAATGGGATATAATCCAGTTAGTGATAGAATCCTCACTATTAGACTTAAAGGCCGTCCAAAAAACACAACTCTCATACAGATATATGCACCTACTTCAACAGCAGAGGAGGACGAAATTGAAGATTTTTACAACACACTACAAGACACATTAAATAAGATTGGTCATAATGATATAGCAATAATAATGGGAGATTTTAATGCAAAAGTAGGTGCAGGAAGAGCTGAAAATGAGAGACACGTTTTAGGAAAATTTGGATTAGGAAATAGAAATGATGCAGGTGACAAATTAATTGAATTTTGCACAGAAAATGAGTTAACGATAGCCAACACGCTTTTTAAACAACATCCAAGAAGACTCTTCACATGGAAGTCTCCAGACAGTATTACCAAAAATCAGATAGATTATATTTTAATACAAAGAAGATGGAGATCAAGCATAACATCTGCAAAAACCCTACGAAGTGCAGACTGTGATACAGATCATCAGTTATTAGAAGCAGATCTGAAATTAAAACTCAAAAAGCTTACCCGAGGACCAAGGCCACTTCGTTTTGATCTCACAAAAATACCAGATGCATACAACGTAGAAGTTAGGAATCGTTTTGGGGTCTTGATGTCTGTACAAGAGGAAATGACACCTGATGAACTGGCAGTACAAGCTAGAGATATCTTGATAACTGCAGCCAAAGATTTAATTCCGACCAAGAAAAAGCAACTTAAGCCATGGATTACATCAGACACGTTAGAATTAATAAAACAACGAAGGGAACTGAAACAGAAAGGAGGTGAATCCGATAACAGCAGGATGAAGTATAAATCTTTAACTCGAGAAATAAGAAAGAACACAAGAAAGGACAAAAATCAATATATACAAGATTGCTGTACCAGAATAGAGCAATATCATAAGACTGGAAGAGATTATGAAATGTTCAAAGAAATGAAGTTATTGACAAGAAATGTTCAACCTCAATTGAATGTTATCTGTGACAAGATGGGAAATACCTTAACAGAATCTAGACAAATTCTAGAAAGATGGCAGGAGTACTGCAGTGGAATGTATGATATGAGTGACAGTAAGGATATGAATGAGATACATGAGCCAACTGACAGCAGAGACAGAACCTGAACCCTCATTAGATGAAATTGCTTGGGCTAATAAAGAACCTGAAGAATGGTAAATCACCTGGATGTGATGAGATACCAGCTGAACTAATTAAAGCGGGAGGAGAAGAAAGCATACACATCTATCATGCATTATGTAAAAAGATATGGAAATATGGTATATGGCCAAAAGATTGGAAGAGAACTATCTTCATTCCAATACCAAAAAAGGGCAACCTGAAATTATGCACCAACTATAGAACTGTTGCCCTGATCAGTCATGCAAGTAAAATTCTACTAAAAATCATAATGGGAAGACTTCGTAAGAAAATGGAAGAAGAAATTAACGTAGGTTCAAGCTGGATTTAGACAAGGAAGAGGAACAAGAGATCACATATTCAACATGCGTTTAATAATAGAGAAGTGCAGAGAATTTAATGTAAACCTATTCTCATGTTTTGTGGATTATTCAAAGGCATTTGACTGTGTACAACATCAGAAACTTTGGGAAATCATGAGGAATATGGGCTTTCCATCACATGTAGTACAACTCATAAAAATGCTCTATCTAGACCAGTGTTTCCCAACCTTTTTGTGCCATGCCCCACTTAAGCCTTTCTAAAATTCATATTGCCCCCCCCCCCCCCACGCCCCCCCCCCCTCAACATATACATTATTTTTAATATTCAGAAATTGAAATGTTCACTAAAGAAACTTGAATGATAGGTTTTAGGAAGAAATCACTAGGTAATTATTGAGCAAACACAGTAAGTAAATTTTCAAAACATATAATGGAGAACTGAAATTCAAGTACAAAATAATTTTAATGAAAGATTTTTCTATATTATTTTAATTATTAGTAATTATTTATTATTTAAATTTAGTGAGATCCTTGCGCTTGATGCTTGCTGCAAAGAGATCTTATGTCAGGTTCCAATTTAGTTAACTTCAGTCTCAAGTCTCCCCGTTTTGTTATATTCAGTCCGATTTCTTCCATTTTCGAATTGCCCCCCTTAACAGTCAAATTGCCCCCCTGTGGGGCGTGGGCCCCACGTTGGGAAACACTGATCTAGACCAACAAGCAGCAGTTAGAATAGATGGCGAGGACATCAGATTGGTTTGACATCAAGCAAGGAGTCCGTCAGGGCTGCGTGCTGTCACCCTATTTGTTTAACCTGTACGCCTGAAAATATAATGAGAAATGTAAGAGATGATATAAACAGGGAGCTATATGATGCCCTAAATATCGGCGGTCATGACATACCAGAGATTCGATATGCTGATGATACAGTATTACTATCCACCACACAGAATGGCATAAAAAACCTTATAGCCTCAACCCAATTGAATAGTGAAAATCACAACTTATATCTTAACATAGCAAAAACAAAGATAATGCATACAGATAAAACTACTATGGAGAAAGAAATATACATTAATGGGGAAAAATTGGAGGTGGTGGAAAATTTTGAATATCTTGGGTCATTGATTACCAACAACGGGGACACAATGAAAGAAATTAAACGGCGACTATCAATTGCTCTTCAAAGACTAAAACAGCTGAATAAATTATGGAGTGGGACAGACAGAACTACAAAAATTAGATTTTTAAGAGCATGCATCTTTCCCATTGCAACATACGCCTGTGAGACATGGACACTTACTAAACAAGCTGAACAGCGCATAAACGCCTTTGAATATAAATGTTATAGACGAGTTCTAAAAATATCTTGGGTAAAGAAAAGAACAAATGCATCCATACTTCAAGAGTTGAATATTGAAGAAGGTTGGCTATTAAAGACGATAAAACAAAGAAAATTGAAATATTTTGGTCACTTGAAACGTCACGAAAGTTTGGAGAGAACAATAATGGAAGGGTATATGCCTGGGAAGAGAGGAAGAGGAAGGCCAAAGAGAAGATGGGTGTAGGATGTGGCGGATGATCTCCAGATGGGTGTATCAGACGCGGGATTTTCTTGCTTATGATCGAGAGGTTTTCCTGAGGGTTGTTATGGGAGCGAGGTTCTGCAAAGGACATGCTACTGAATGAATGAATGAAACATGTAAGACGTTGCTCATTTGCTAAACATGTAACAAGTTGTTGATATCTTAAACATAAATCCCGCTACTAATTTCTATACCTGCAACAAACTGTTCATTTCTTAAGCCTGTGGCAAGTTGTTAATTTTCTAAATATGTAACAAATGGTAAATTTCCTAAACATACACTTGTTGACCATTTTACTACTATGGAAGGCGGTCGAGCCATGGACCAGGCTGATATTCTGAAGGCGAGAAGCAAGTTGTTTACGAGAACCCAGTGATGACTGCGAATCTACAACTATGATCAGGCTGCAAGAAAAGCAAGTTAAAAGGGGTGTGACCAAACAAGAACGCTACGCAGGAAGCCAAAGAAGATTAATAAACCAACACAGAACTGGTGTCCTTAGCCGCTACACGCTACATGATTTAATGAGGAGGGGATCCGAGCACATATGAACTGAATGGGTCGATGTGCAATGAGGATGATCTGTCGACTAACTAACTAATTAACTAGTTCATTGTCATAGCATGTAACAAATTGTGTATTATCTAAGCATGTAACAAGCTGTTCATTGTCTAAGCATGCAACAAACTGTTCATTGTCCAAGCATGTAACAAATTGTTCATTGTCCAAGCATGTAACAAATTGTTCATTGTCTAAGCATGTAACAAGTCGTTCATATCTAAACATGTAGCAAGTTGTTCATTATCTAAACATGTAACAAGTTGCTCATAGTCTAATCATTTAGCAAGTTGTTAATTGTCTAAGTGTGAAACAGCAACATTTGATTGTTCATTTTCTATGCATGTAGAAAACTGTTCATTTTCGTAAGTATGTTTGAAGTTTTTCATTGTCTAAGCGTGTCGTGTGTCGTTTATTTTATAAGTGTGTAGGTTGTTCTTTTTATATGTGTGTAGCAAATTATTCAATTTCTATATGTGTAGCAAATTATTTATTTTCTATACACGCAGCAACTTGTTCATTTTCTATGCGTGTAGTAAACTGTTACTTTTCTAAGCCTATAGATAGTTTATAAAGCGCCACTGACAACAGCCGAAACCAAAACCAGACGAAACTACAGTCCCTAAGGTCAAGGTATTTATCCAGCTAACCTTTCGATAAGATGACTTAATGCAACGTCTACAGGACTGACTTATTACAGCAGTCGGCCGAACATTCTGTGCCGCAACTCCAGTTATTAGGTACAGAACCACACCTATTCCCACCTCAGCAGTAAAAGAATCTACCCCTCCGTACGCCAAATCCAATTGCATTCACCAATTCACATGCAAGTGCAAGTCTATCTACATCGACAGAACAGAGCGGCACTTACACTGCAGTATGAACACATACCCAACTGGATTGACTAGATACTACTCACAGGAGATGGGATCATGGGAAGGCTGACATACCACAATTACAAATTTCTTCCGGCGTCGACCATTGCACGTCATGTCTTGGAACCGGTCATGTAATTGATATTGGCAGCGCTTTTCGCGTGTTGTTTAATACATAAAATAGTCGCTTGTTAAAGTTTGCAGAAGCCATCATGATTAATCTACATAGGCCAGTTTTGTGCAAACAGAAAGGCAGTTTAAAATTATCGTGTTAAACAATTGACATTACTGTGCGAATATGTGTATATTTCAGCTTGAAAGATGTATTTTGTTATTTTACTCTATATTGTGAATTCTGCAGTATGTGCCTGACGAGATGCAGCGAAATATGAAAGGCAATAAATCGTACAATCTATGGTTTGTGTCTTCATTATTCAAACTATAGATAGTTGTTCATTTTCTATGTGTGTAGCAAGTTGCTCAAGGCCTGAAATTGGAACACACAGCTCACCTCATCGTCTGCACAGACATAACATATACATCTGTGTCACTTTAAGGAGCAGTTGGTAACCTATATAAATTACGGGGATTAATGCATTTTCGTTTCACAAGAGCACAGCGGTGTTCCATAATAATTTTAAAAAATGTACTATGGAAAGTCAAGAATGTCATGTATATATGTTTTAATGGTAACAGGTAGTAATGCTACTAAGCCAAGATTTTGTAAATCGCTTTCGCGTACGCGTTAATTATAAAGAGTAATGTAATTGATTTACACCTTTGAAGTGTGGGAAGACGTGACTGGAAAGGTGAAATTTCGGCAGAAAACACTTAGAGGGATACAAACGGAGATGTTGTACAGGGAGGAATTCTTCATTCATATATACGGAATAGTAAAGGATCAACGTAGCGATGGAGAAGCAATATAACAGATGGGAGAAAGCGATCTCTTGCAGGCAAAATATCATCAAGTGCCGTGGTGGTAATCGTGAACGAGCATGGACCTTTGACTCGAACGATCACCAGTCTCGAATCAAATCTGTGTTCTTGTCGCGCATATTCCACGTGACCATACCATCCGGGTATTTAGCTCACGTTGTCTTCCACTTCTTCTTTGTTTAGTCTTTATCCCCCATTGGGGCATAGGTCTTCAACCAACTTATTCCAAGCCCTACCATCCTGAGCTATCTCATGCAGCTCCGTGCATGTCCTCCCATCCTGAGCTATCTCATGCAGCTCCGTGCATGTCCTCCCATCCTGAACTATCTCATGCAGCTCCGTGCATGTCCTCCCATCCTGAACTATCTCATGCAGCTCCGTGCATGTCCTACCATCCTGAGCTATCTCATGCAGCTCCGTGCATGTCCTCCCATTCTGAGCTATCTCATGCAGCTCCGTGCATGTCCTCCCATCCTGAGCTATCTCATGCAGCTCCGTGCATGTCCTCCCATCCTGGGCTATCTCATGCAGCTCCGTGCATGTCCTCCCATCCTGAGCTATCTCATGCAGCTCCGTGCATGTCCTCCCATCCTGAGCTATCTCATGCAGCTCCGTGCATGTCCTCCCATCCTGAGCTATCTCATGCAGCTCCGTGCATGTCCTCCCATCCTGAACTATCTCATGCAGCTCCGTGCATGTCCTCCCATCCTGAGCTATCTCATGCAGCTCCGTGCATGTCCTCACATCCTGGGCTTTCTCATGCAGCTCCGTGCATGTCCTCCCATCCTGAGCTATCTCATGCAGCTCCGTGCATGTCCTCCCATCCTGAGCTATCTCATGCAGCTCCGTGCATGTCCTCCCATCCTGAGCTATCTCATGCAGCTCCGTGCATGTCCTCCCATCCTGAGCTATCTCATGCAGCTCCGTGCATGTCCTCCCATCCTGAGCTATCTCATGCAGCTCCGTGCATGTCCTCCCATCCTGAGCTATCTCATGCAGCTCCGTGCATGTCCTCACATCCTGAACTATCTCATGCAGCTCCGTGCATGTCCTCCCATCCTGAGTTATCTCATGCAGCTCCGTGCATGTCCTCCCATCCTGAGCTATCTCATGCAGCTCCGTGCATGTCCTCCCATCCTGGGCTATCTCATGCAGCTCCGTGCATGTCCTCCCATCCTGAGCTATCTCATGCAGCTCCGTGCATGTCCTCCCATCCTGAACTATCTCATGCAGCTCCGTGCATGTCCTCCCATCCTGGGCTATCTCATGCAGCTCCGTGCATGTCCTCCCATCCTGGGCTATCTCATGCAGCTCCGTGCATGTCCTCCCATCCTGAGCTATCTCATGCAGCTCCGTGCATGTCCTCCCATCCTGAGCTATCTCATGCAGCTCCGTGCATGTCCTCCCATCCTGAGCTATCTCATGCAGCTCCGTGCATGTCCTCCCATCCTGAGCTATCTCATGCAGCTCCGTGCATGTCCTCCCATCCTGAGCTATCTCATGCAGCTCCGTGCATGTCCTCCCATCCTGAGCTATCTCATGCAGCTCCGTGCATGTCCTCCCATCCTGAGCTATCTCATGCAGCTCCGTGCATGTCCTCCCATCCTGAGCTATCTCATGCAGCTCCGTGCATGTCCTCCCATCCTGAGCTATCTCATGCAGCTCCGTGCAATGTCCTCCCATCCTGAGCTATCTCATGCAGCTCCGTGCATGTCCTCCCATCCTGAGCTATCTCATGCAGCTCCGTGCATGTCCTCCCATCCTGAGCTATCTCATGCAGCTCCGTGCATGTCCTCCCATCCTGAGCTATCTCATGCAGCTCCGTGCATGTCCTCACATCCTGAACTATCTCATGCAGCTCCGTGCATGTCCTCCCATCCTGAGATATCTCATGCAGCTCCGTGCATGTCCTCCCATCCTGAGCTATCTCATGCAGCTCCGTGCATGTCCTCCCATCCTGGGCTATCTCATGCAGCTCCGTGCATGTCCTCCCATCCTGAGCTATCTCATGCAGCTCCGTGCATGTCCTCCCATCCTGAACTATCTCATGCAGCTCCGTGCATGTCCTCCCATCCTGGGCTATCTCATGCAGCTCCGTGCATGTCCTCCCATCCTGGGCTATCTCATGCAGCTCCGTGCATGTCCTCCCATCCTGAGCTATCTTATGCAGCTCCGTGCATGTCCTCCCATCCTGAGCTATCTCATGCAGCTCCGTGCATGTCCTCCCATCCTGAGCTATCTCATGCAGCTCCGTGCATGTCCTCCCATCCTGAGCTATCTCATGCAGCTCCGTGCATGTCCTCCCATCCTGAGCTATCTCATGCAGCTCCGTGCATGTCCTCCCATCCTGAGCTAGCTCATGCAGCTCCGTGCATGTCCTCCCATACGATTTATTTCTGTTTCTACCCCATTTCTCCATGTAATTTTAGATCACCCGCTGTTTCTTTGCTGCGTGGATTCCAATCATATGCTTTTCTGGTTACACTACTCTAAGGTTTTCACAATGTATGTACTAACCAGCGCAACCATCTTTTCTTTACCTCCACAAGCTCCTCATTGGTGATCCTGTCAAACCAGTTTATTCCTTTTAGTTTGCGCATGCACCAGTTAAAGAATATTTGTAATTTATTTGTAATAATTTCTGTTGTACTCCATGTGTCTGATACATACAGTAAAACGGATTTAACCACAGAATGTGATATGTTTTTTTCTTTAACGCTCGCCCGCCTTGAAATCAAGCTGAGTCCACTTCCTCTCGTGAGCTTCTGGGTGTCTGTCGCACTTTCCTTAGCTGCTTCACTGCAGCTCTCTGTGCTTTCCAAACATGGTCTACTTCTGGGGTCTACAATGGGGGTTGCAAAAAAGGAGTTTTGACAGTTATTTTGCATGCCCCATGTCTGAGGCGTCCAAGAAGGCTATCGGTCCACTCATACCGGAAGGTCTTGCGCGCTCTCCCAGCTTTAACTTTCCTGGATTTAGAGATCAGGACAGAACATGGCATGTGATCACTCCCATAGTCATTCAAAACAGTTCCCTTTACATCAAGGACTGATGACTGGGAGACAAGTGCCAAATCAATAGCTGTGTCTGCATCGCCAGGCCTCATTGCCATTCTAGTCGGCCTACCATCATTTATGCAGACGACATCGGAGTCCACCATGGCATCCGCAAGGGCAATTCCCTGTCGCTTTTCTCCACTACTGTCCCAATCTCTGTTCCTCGCATTAAAGTCTCCACATTAGTTAGTTCGTTAGTCGCGGTTCCAACTTCACGGCAACGGGTCGTCCCCATATTGCTCGGTTCCTGTGCCAGTGAATATCACAAAATGCTCCTCACTGCCCCATGTGAACAATTGAATAGACAGGAGTGTCGGCAATCCAACAGCCCGCACATGTACACTGTGCATAATACCGCCGCCAGAATGCCAACACAAAAGTCCTCCACGAAAAATACAGTTCATCGTCGATGAAAACGGCAGTCACCAGAAAGACTTCATTAACCGGGGTATTATCACATATGGCTCGGTCTCTTTCTGCAGGGCGACCCACCGAAAGCGCCGCATAAAGCACGAACTCCGTAGCTACAGCGACGACTCCCAGGAGTCTTCTGAAAAAATGCACCCGTGAACCGAAAAGGCAAATCAGTCAATCCAGCAACAGCCGGCCATCATCGTTCCGAACATGCAGTTCACGCGAAAAACGACCGCGGACAGATGCAAAAGCATTCCACGCGAAACTCACAGCTCACAGTGTCGCGTCACGCACTCACTCAGTAGCAGGGCGACGGAACCATAGCCTCCTTAGTCGCCTCTTACGACGTACATGGTAGGCAACAGTGTTACTATTCTTTGTTCCCCCGTATGGGCCCACATATGTGTAGCCTATCACCTGGTTATTCCTAAAATTCCTTAAGCCAGTCCCAGTGTTCCTTTCTGACAAAACAGTCCACTGTGGCATATTTATATTTATGATGTTCCAACCTAAGCCACCAATCTCCATTTGTATACCCTGGACCTCTCTTGCACTATGATTCCACTGGCTCAAGTCAAATACCAAATGCTTCACTTCTTCCTTCACCAGCAGACCTTGCCCATGTCTCATCTGCCCAGTAGGGTTTATATAACTGGCGTACCCAGGGCAATGGTATTTGTCTATATTTAGTTCCTGGAGCATGAGGACATCAAAATCATATATTAGCCGCTCAAATACAGGACCTCTTCGGCCTGGCACTACGACAGTTCCAGTATCCCACTCTTATATCGTTGAAACCTAGTCTCTCCACTTTTCGTCTTGTTCTCCTGGCGCCTGCCCTCCTATTTCTAGGCTTTCTTCTCACACCATTTTCTCGTCTTCTCCTCCCCATTCTCTCTTCGCTAGCCTCTGAAGGATGTGTCAAGCGCAGAGTATGTGCTCCGTAGCTTAAGAATGGAAGTGGAGGCAGTCACAGCGGCTCTCCGCTGGATGGAAAATACGACACACACACACATCGTAATTGTAACTGACTCAGAAAGCATGCTGACGAGGGTGAGGGCGGGCAGGCTTCGTGCGGAGTGGCTTGCTTCGCTTCGGAGGTCACGGGTGACAAGCATCGTCTGGATCTTTTCTCCGGGGCATGCCGGTGTGCTGGGAAATGAACAGGCGGACAGATTGGCTGGCTCTGCAGAACTTGGTGGAGTATTGATACATGACAAGGCAGACGTGGTTGCTGCCTTGTGGGAGCACGTATACACCTCGGAGGAGCAAATGGATTACCATGGTCTGGCAAGAATGAGACAGCGTGGAGTGACGAGGGGATTTGGCCGACGCTCGACGCTCAGAGGAAAGGCGAGACGGACATATAATCACATTGCTACTGGTACTATTAGTGTTGGAACTCTTCGCTAGCTGCTGAGGATGGGGACGGAGCGTTTATGGGAATGCCCCGAATGCTGTGATGTCGGTTCCTAAATCAATCAATCAATCAAATCCCGCATACCGTGTTCGAAACACGGTTGTGTTGGTTTGTCATGAAATGATATGAGTGTCGGTCGTTCAGAAAGCAATTGCAAATTGCTGAACGTAAACTTGCCCAGGAATCACGAACAGCCAGAAAAAGCTGGGGTTGACTGCTACGTCCGATATGTAACTAAGTTAATTTTTTTTTTTATAATAGTGGTGCATTTATTATCGTCTTCATGCACATAACAGGTTAATGACAACAATGCTGCATTCATGATCTTCACCTTGAACATAACATGTTCGTTACAATAGTGGTACATTTATTATCTACTTCATGCACATAACAAGATTCCCGTGGCAAGTCATTTTAGTTTAGCTTGGTTCTGTGTGTACAGGATGCTATAGGCGAGCCAGTCTCATTCGATAGATCGCACCAGGATAATCTCTGAACAGTGCACAAACTCCATAGTCACCGGTGAGTATCCAGATATTTGTTTACCAAAAACAAGGATGCTATATATCGTCTTTTAAGGTGAATTGGACATATGGTGCTGGACCCATATTCTTTACAGACAAACTGGACCTCGGTGGGAGATGTGGTCAGTACCGCCTTTATGTCCTAAGATATTTCATGATACCCATCTTTATGCTCGGTAACCTGGGAGTCCAGGTCAATTCATCCTCCCCTCTCACTTCCAGTCCCCTTACGGATCCAAACCCATGAACATAGGAACGGCAGGCGAGCGCTTGCCACTAAGCTACCGCCACTCCATAATAGGTAAATTAGGGGATGCCTTTACACTCCTTGGAGATTATTATGTTTATGTTGACATCCACATATTATTATAGCCCAATCGGCACTCGCTGGGTAATCGGGTCAATATCGCGTTTACTTCCTGGAGATTTCCTGGTAGCCAATTTATAATGGATCGACATGAGAATCCAATCTAGAAACCCATGTTAAATCAAGGAACCATGTCAATTCTATGAACACATGTCAAATCTATGAACACACGTCAAATCTAGGAACACATGTCAAATCTAGGAGCCACGTCAAATCTATAAACCTATGTCAAATTTACGACCCCATGTCTAGGAGCCATGTTAAATCTATGAACCTGTGTAAAATATTTGAATCCTTATCAAATCTAGGAACATATGTCAAATCTATGAACCCATGTCAAATATGTGAACCTATGTCAAATCTATGAACCTATGTCAACTATGTGAACCCATATAAAATCTATGAACCAATGTCAAATCTACGAACCAATGTCAAATCTGGGAACAAATATCAAATCTAGGAACCCATGTCAAAACTAGGAACAAATATCAAATCTAAGAATCCATGTAAAATCTAAGAACCCATGTCTAAAAAAAAAACTGCCTCGATGTCAATTCGAACACGTGACTTTTGTATGTGTAGATCTTCTGATTTTGAAAGTGAGCACGGCAGAGCATTTCACAAGACTATATTCACTGTAATTTATCTTTGTCATTTGGAATGAGAACAAGAGTTATATAGAGCTATTTCGAGAAAACACCTGATATATGGGAGCGAATCATGGACAATTAGCAGACAAGTGAGGAATTGTATAGAACCTGTGGAGATATGGTTTTATAGAAGAATGATGCAAACACCACGGACAGATATAAATAGCAATGAAGATATCTTGAGAGATGTTAATTCACACACAGAACTCGTTACTACCACCCGAAGAAGACAGTCTACATTCTTTGAACGTGTCATGAGAAGGAGAAAGCGGGAGTATGTCGTCACAACGGGAAGGATGGAAGGGAAGAGGGGCAGATGAGGCCAAGAGAGGAGATGCTGGACATGTTGACATCATGGCATGGAGGAACGGTGGTAGAAATATATGGAAGCATGAGAGACAGAAGGCTGTGGACTGACATGATCACCAACGCCACAGGCATGGAATATAAGAAGAAGAATCACGACCAGGTGCCTGTTGGCCTTACTCGGTTCGCTTTTAACATGCCAATGATTTTTAACGTATACAAAATGTACATGGATAATTTAATGTTTTCTGAGTTTAACCGAAGGGAATAGACGTAGATCCACTACCAATGATCACAAGAGAGTATAACAACCTCGGATACATTATTTTGTACAAATACCTCGACGTGATTTGCTCGCTTTCTTGTCTTGTTAGGGACTAACTGTCTTACTGCTAACCATCACCCCTTCTTTATAACCACGATAATAGTTATTCAATCAATCACGTTGAAAGTGATCTGTGTGCGAATTCATGAATTGCGTTGGAATAGGAGTGTTGAGAAGGGACATGATGCCAACGAGAATGGACAGGAACTTGAAGAAAAAAGATTACGAAAAATGTGTGCAGATTGGCATTTTTAGCTCTGAAGTTGGCCTGTTTCCAAATGCATATCAGACAAATTGGCTTTCTTACTTCCAGCTCTCTTTCTGCACTCATTTATTTAAGGGAAGGGGGAAGTAGATATGTGTAAAGAATCTTATCCCGAATCTGTAGAGTTTGTAGATGGACGGCATTTATTTTTCCGGACTTTTCTCCCGTGATTCATTCTCCTTTGTGATAATAACCGTGTATATGTCTGATTGAATTTGCCGGTCTCCCTGGCGAAGGATTAAGGACGCTGTTCGTAATCCCGTATGCTCTCGTACGAAACACAGATGTGCGAGATTCGGCAGCAGATCGTGTCGCGTTGGTTACTTACGAAGGGTTTGTGAGCCGGTCGTTCAGAAAGCATTGACAAACTACTGAATGTAAAACTTGCCAAGACATCAACAGCAGCTGAAAAATTATGGTGTTACTGAAATGTCCTGTATAGGATATGCCCCCCCCCAAAAAAAAAAATGTCTGGTCGAGACACAGAGCTAATTCACGATTTTGGTAATCGTGTAAGGTGGAAAAACATGACCGTGCACGCATTTCGGTATGGCACATAATGATGATGTATGTCTGCAAGCAAAATGGAGCAGAGGTAACATAAGGGAGACTAGTCTCAACCGTCAGAATGATAGGCTTTCATTGAGACTGTTGCGGACGAGTTTCTTTTGAGGCTCCGAAATCCACCCGTCTTCTTCAAGTCCATACTGTATATCGTTGGTCATTATGTTTGTCCAATCTTCTACCTCGTGTACTGCCAGTTAATTTTGAGGCAGACACTCTTTCATGGCATGATGCGAAACTGTCTTCTCTCTTGGCCTCTGTTCTTCTCCAAGTTTCTCGTTGTCATGACGTACCCCAGCCTTCCTCTTCTCACGACTTGCCCAAAGAATCTGAATTGTCTCTTTATAATGTAAACAACCAGTTCTCTTTGTGAGGTAATGTCTGTATATCTTCATAACCATATTATCTGTCCACGGTGTTGTCATCATTCTTCAATAAAACCACATGTCCGCAGCTGTCATATAACCGCCCATCAAACTGCTGACTGTCCATGCCCTAGAATCCATCCATCCATCCATCCATCCATCCATCCATCCATCATGTGCCATGCCGGTAAGCGTGGGCGGTCATGTTCTGCCATCTCACTCGATCAACAGAGTCGTGGATCAGTTCCGTGTTTCTGTCTCGACCATGCCACAAGGCCAAGCCATCCAGATACTTGTTTCTAGGTCTTCCCCTTGGTCTGTTCCCCTCGATCTTACCAGTTGTCACCAAGTTCTCCAAATCATTTCTTCTCATAACATGCCCAAAAAATTGTGACTGTCTACGTCTAATGTTTCTGATCAGTTTACGATCTTCATTTGTTTCTTGAAGGACTTGTTCATTGGTCTTTCTGGCTGTCCATGGTATTCTTTGCATACCCAGAATGGGGACCAGAAAATGTCCTGAGACGTGAAGACGACAGGCCTGATATCGACTACACGTCCACACAGTGACGATTGGTCTAAACAAATATGGGATTAGCATCATATACACAATTCGCTGTGAAAAGGACTTTAACTTTACAATAAAAGGACTTTAACTTTACAATAAAAGGACTTTAACTTTACAATAAAAGGACTTTAACTTTACAATAAAAGGATTTTTACTTTACCATAAAAGGACTTTTAACTTTACAATAAAAGGACTTTAACTTTACAATAAAAGGACTTTAACTTTACAATAAAAGGACTTTTACTTTACAATAAAAGGACCTCCACCTTACAATAAAAGGACTTTTACTTTAAAATAAAAGGACCTCCACTTTACAATAAAAGGATTTTTACTTTACCATAAAAGGACCTCCACTTTACAATAAAAGGACCTTTACTTTAAAATATAAGGACCTTTACTTTACAATAAAAGGACCTTTACTTTACAATAAAAGGACACTTTATTTTACAATAAAAGGACCTTTACTTTACAACAAAAGGACTTTTACTTTGCAATACAAGGACCTTTACTTTATAATAAAAGATACTTTACTTTACAATAAAAGGACCTTTATAATAAAAGGACCTTCGCTTTACAATAAAAGGACCGTTACTTCACAATAAAAGGATACTTTACTTCACAAGGAAAAGGACACTTTACTTTACAAAAATATAAAAATTAAAACTTGAAAATAATTATCTCTAGCGTTAAATCTGCGCTGTGGCGAAGAGGTGACGAATGCGATTCGCAATCCCGCATACTGCGGTAGACATCACCTGCAGGCGATTTAGAAACAGACCACCTTAGATGATTTTTCTCAATGGCATGAGCATCGGTCGTCCAGAAAGCAATGGCAAACTACTGGACGTAAACTTGCCTTGAAAATAATTAACTGGTCAAAATGCTGGGGTTTATTGCGACGTCCTGTAAAGGATATGCAACTAAAATATTTTTTAATGTTAAATAAATACTTCTATATGGATCGAAAACACGAGAACGATTAAACACTTACACATAGTCTACAAGCATGTATTAACTGGTGCTTTTGCAACTGACAGAATACCACAACAAGCAATGATGTACACCAAACAGAATACCACAACAAGCAATGCTGTACACCAAACAGAGCTAGAAGAGGTGGCTAACGATGTAAACTATGGACAGAGGGAATAACAGAGTACATGCGAATCTCTAAATATAAAGCCCATAAACGGGAACTCTCCCGCTGTTTATGTTTGTTGGATAGAAACATCTAACACACTTATGTAGAAGCTTATACAACAACAGTGAATGCTTAGTGAGAACAAATGGAGGACACTCAGAACCATTCACCAAACATCCGGAGTACGACAAGGTTGTGTCCTGTCACCCCTTTTGTTCATAAACTATAGACAGCATATGCAAAGGAACAAGCCAAATTAAAACTTTAGGAACACCGCATGACGAACAGAACACAGAGGAAGAACCAATGATAAATTAAACAATTACATTTTTGCGGGCGATTAAGCACTAATAATAAAATCAGAAACAATATTGCAAGACCACATGAATAATCAAACATAAGCGTGCAAGGAACATCAATCAATCATGTGCCATGCCGGAAAGCGTGGGCGGTCATGACTCGCCATTTCACTCGATCACCAGTGTCTTGGATCAGCTCAGTGTTCCTGTCTCGTCCATGCCATGTGGCCAAGCCATCCTGGTATTTTCCTCTCGGTCTTCCTCTTGGTCTGTTCCCTTCGATCTTGCCAGTTGTCACCAAGTTCTCCAATTCATTTCTTTTCATAACATGTCCAAAAATTTTGACTGTCTACGTCTAATTTCTCTAATCAGTTTACGATGTTCATTTGTCTCCTGTAGTACTTGGTCATTGGTTTTTCTGTCTGTCCATGGTATTCTTTGCATTTTCCTCAGAAACCACATTTCTGCAGCCATCAGATGTTGTTCAGCTTGACTGCCCATTGTCCAAGTTTCACATCCATACAAAAGAACAGGCTCTATGTATCTCCTCAACACTCTTTTTCTCGTTTCAATTGACATCTTTTTATTGGTCATAATGTTTTTCATCTTGCTAAAGGCTACTTTCGCCATGGCGATTCTTGTTCTAATCTCTTCAAGGCATCTCCCATCAGATGTTATGACTGTTCCAAGATAATTGTACCGATTCACTTGTTGAAGAATATTTCCATTTACTTGTATATTACATTGTGGCACTTCTTCCTTCCTAGTGACGACCATAACCTGAGTCATTTTACAATTTAATTCTAACCCCAGTTGCTCACTGTGTACAACAACCGCATCTACTAATTGTTGCAGGTCCTGCGCATTGTCTGCAATTAATACTGTATCATCTGCATATCTAATGTTATTGATGTTTCGTCCTCCAATGCTGATTCCATTTATATCCTTTACATTTCTGAAAATATTTTCACTGTATAGGGAAAAAAGATCTGGAGACATCACACATCCCTAACACCTCTTTTAATTGGCTGATACTGTCCCACTTCATTATCAATCCTTATTGCAGCTTGTTGTTTCCAATATATGTTTTTTATAAGTCTAATGTCTTTCCCATCAATTTGTAGATCTGCAAGCATATCCACCATGTTGACATGTCTAACTCTATCAAAAGCCTTTGTATAGTCAATAAAGCAAAGATGTATATCCTTGTTTACTTCTATAGCACGTTCAATAACTGTTCGCAGCATATACACAGCATTTACTGTACCCTTTCCTTCTACAAACCCACATTGTTCTTCCCCTATTTCAGGTTGTATCTTCTTCCTCACTCTTTGCATGATAATTCTAAGCAAAATCTTTGTGATGTGACTCATTATACTAATTGTTCTATGTTGATCACATTCCAAGGTTCCTAATTTCTTTGGGATTGCAATAAATACAGAGTTACATAATTCAGGAGGTATCTCCAGTATCATATAATGTGTTCATCAGTCTGGTGACTTGCTCTAGTCCAAATTCTTCTAAAGCTTTAATCATTTCTGTTGTGATGTTATCTGCACCGGGGGCCTTGCCAGCTTTCATATGCTTAAGAACATTTCGAACCTCCATCTCCAAAATTGGCGGTCTTAAATTGTCGGTCCTTCATTATTAAATCTAATATCATACTGTTCGTCTCTGTTATCATCATAAAGGTGTTTCACATAATCTGTCCATACATGTAGAATCTGGTCTTTTTCTATTATGATTTTGCCATCTTTAGTTTTTAGACACCCTGTTGATGTACTTGTTCTTTTATTAGTAAGTTCCTGAATTCTTTTGTGCACTAATTTGGTATTTTGACTGTTGTGTTGGTTTTCAATTTCTAAGCACTTTTCCTCAAGCCATGATTCTTTTGCCTCATTACATAATATTCTGACTTGTCTGTGGATTTCCTTCATATTTGACAGAATTATTTTTGTTGAGTCTTCTTGTTTCCATGAGGTGTAAAATTTCTTCAGTCCTTCTTTAATTTTGGAATAGTTGTTTCTGCAGCCACATTGATTGAATTCTTCAACGTTTCCCATTGATCATCCACATCCTGGAATAATATCTCTAGATCAGACAATATTTCAAATCTGTTCTGTACTTCTATGTTGAATTTGTTTTGTATTTCCTTGTCATTACTCAATGTACACAAATCATATTTAGTGTTTCCTGTTATATACTTGACTTTCTTCAACTTTATCCTCAATGTTCCTGTGAGTAATCTGTGGTCACTATAACAATCAGCACTGGGAACTGTTGTTGCTACTGTTAGCGCGTTTCAAAATCTTCTACTAATGGAACATAACATGATAAATTTTTTTATTCGCATATCCTTTACAGGACATCGCTGTTAACATCAGCATCTTTCAGCTGATTTTTGATTTCTTGGCAAGATTACGCTCAGTAGTTTGCCATTTATTTCTGGGCGACCGGCTCACATAACCCATAAGTTACCGTCGCGGAGAGAACCGCTACCGATTCTCGCGCACGTTACGTTCCTCACATGGATATACGGGGTTATGGAAAAAGACGTTAATTCCTAGGTCAAGGAGACTGGCAACATGAGTTCACGAGTGCATTTTTCAGGTGACCCCACGGGAGTCGGCGCTGAAGCTACGGAGTTCGTGCTTAATGCGAAGTTTCGGCGGGTCCGCCCTGCGGATAGAGACAGAGCCATGTGAGAAAACCCGGGTCAATGAGGTCTTTCTGGTGCTGCCGATTCCATTGACGATGACCTGTGGTTTCGTGGAAGACTTTGTGGTGGCATTCTGGCGGCGGCATTATGCACAGTGTACCTGTGCGGGCTTGTTGGATTGCCGAGACTCCTGTCTGTTCCACTTTTCACATTGAACAGTGGGGAGTATTTTGAGTGATATTCACTGGCACAGAAACAGAGCATAATGGGTAGGACCCGTTGCCGTGAAGTTGGAACCTCGACTAACTAACTAACTGTAACAAGATCGCCTTGGGTAGTGAGAGTGAACTACACCCGAGGTGTCTCTGTCACTCCCGTGTATTCTAGCCCCAGGGGTTGGACAGGCAGATACACATTTTTACTCTGTGGTTGATCTCATATTAGTTAATTATGTCTACAAGCCACTCCAGATTCTAGACCCCCACTAACTACCTACTCCTGTGGAACAATGAACACTTAGGCATCGCCCGAGACCACACTCAATCATTATACAAAGAGCAAGTCAACGTACATAAAGTTTATTCTACCCTTGAGAATATAGAACTGAAATGAACATCCTGATAGAATAATCTATTTACACAAATAGAGGATAGAGTAGAGACAGAATCAGAGATATGGTTGTCATCATGGAGTTGAGAAGTAGATTGGATGCAGATGTCCCGTCCAGTCGGTCCGCCACTCACCCGGCTTCCTTCCAGTGAGATGACTAGAACCTTGGAGACCACTCCGTCTCCAGAGCGTGGATCCACAACAATAGAGTCACTGCTGGACCTCAATCAACTGGACCAACTGCATCTTTATCACTCCCATTGAGTCACTGTTAATACACAGTTCTCGTTCAACACTGGCTGGGAGACAATCCTCCTGGACTTGACTCCAAGTATTCGTGACTTCGATGAACCTAAGTAGTCACTGACCAATCTAATGGTCCCGCAATCATAGCACAGTAACACTGCTTGATGAATATGTCAATAACCAATTCAATGGTCCCTTACTCATATCACAGTAACACTGGTTATAGAATCAGTCCCTGACCAATCTAATGGTCCCGCAATCATAGCACAGTAACACTGCTTGAAGAATATGTCAATAACCAATTCAATGGTCCTATACTCCTATCACAGTACCACTGCTTGAAGAATCAGATAAGGCAACTGATATGTCACTGAGTCCTACACGAACACAGTTCCAAGTCTTCGTACTCGTTCAGTACACTATTAGAATCAGACATCTACTTTCAAGGAAAACAATTCAGGTTGGACTATAATCTATTGTCCCTTCCACCTGGTAACACTTGCCACAAGTTAATAGCTGGTGTAGTTCTTCTCAAGACCTGCCACTATAGCTGTCATAAGAACCATTCAAGTGTCTAAATTTCGTTTTTCCGCGTTTAGGCAGAACCACCGTAATAATATACGGTCAGGTGTTTCCTTTCTTTGAGCATGATTGCTCAAAATGCTGAAATGTTCCTGGCTGAAATAGAGTATCTTCTAATGTAGAAAAACATCACAAACCATCACTTCCCACACGTGCACCTTCAGGGCACCTGTATTACTTGATGCAAACCTTCACGCATGGTGAATCACACTGGGTACATGGTGTGGTTGAGTCTGGCGTGATAAGTAAAGAATTGAACCCTTCGCTGTGTCACACGAAGTGGTTTCCCGCCAACAACAATTATAGTTGACTGGTTCCTCAACAGGAAAACTCCTGAAAAGGAAGAGCGACCGGTGAGAGTATACTGGCCCAAACATTAGTCCACATGCATCCTACCAATGACTACTCAACCCTCAGACATGCTATTTAGTTATGCATATAACCAAAGCATTATCTCTATATGGAGAGTAGTAAAGCTTGGGTTCAGTAATGTCAGCTGGCCTCACAGAACAGCCCGTCAAACAGAACAAGAAATCAGAATGACGAGTCTGATCGTAGGTCTCACCTATCCCTAATCATCTACCAGTCGTCGCTAACGTCAGTAGTGATAGTAGGCTGTTATCATAGTTCTAATTTAATCGAACTAAACCATAAGGTAAAGAGTCCCTGGACTCGTTCCTTACATCATCCATGTTCATTAATAAACATAATAATGATCAATATACCATCCCTCGGGATATAGGAATAGTACATGATCACATCCAATATGTACACAAGCCTGTTTGCTGGTGGGACCACCTGCCCACGCCATAGCAAACTCTTCTTATCAGACTCCTCCTTAGAGTCAAGAAGCCTTCTTGAGAATACATGTTCCCCACATGTTCCAAGGGTAATGTTCCAGTTCAGCCCTCCCAAGTGGTTTAGCCTTGGCCGGGACCGAACTTCATCGTTGGTCTGGTCTACCAACCTATACTTTCATAACTTGCTTTTTCACATCCCCCATATCCTATATGTCCCCTGTCTCATACAGCCTCCTTGCATCCTTCCATACTTCCAGCACCTTAGCATTCACTCGCACTAGCGCCAGTATGAAAGAACAAGATAGCTCAGACAAGAATTCAGAACGGATATTTATATCGCGACGGCACGCATTGTTATCACGCGTCGACCTATTCGGCGTTCGGAATTACTCCAGGAAGTATCACATGCCATGACCTAATATATATACACAATGCCACATCACACATATATATATATATATATATATATATATATATATATATCACCAATGCAGACTTACCTTCCCACAGAAATCCCGTGTTCCACACAATGAATTCACTATTACGTTACTACACAATAGTTACATCATTCCTGGTGGCACAGAACTAAGTTCTTTCTTTACTTAGTAACCAAGCACAGTTTTGTCTGAATCTCCACCTACCAACTTACCTGGTTTTCTAACCATTCTCCTGGCTTCAGCAACTGACTGACATAAATCTAGGTTTCTATCAGCCACAAATAACTATGTTTTATTCTAACACAGCAACCTAATAGATGCAACGATTTGCGATATACGGTAAATATACTTTCAACCCAATCGCCCACATCGCATTCCTGCGTTCCCAACAGCTGTTTCGCGAACACACGTTGGTACACAAAACACACGATTAGCCGTCAGCAGCGTTATCGATCGGTTTGCTAATTAGTATGCAAGGACATCCGCATAGGTAATGAGATTAGAACGATGGCGTTTTGTACACACTTACAAAGTTAAATGAATTAAACAAATAAGTACCTGAATGTCGAGAACCAGATTCCAGTCAGCTTTCAGAACTGTTCAAGGGGCCCTCAGCCTCCTTTCCGTAACAGTCAGCCGAATCATGGTTGAGGTGAGACGCAACACAAAATGGCTCACACAGGCCTGCGTCTGCTCTCTACGAGCAAAATTGAAGTGAATGAATGGTTTAGCCAAATTCCCCACTCGTGCCAACTCAATGCGCACGAGGAGCTAGTGCTTCTTGGGAAACGACACTTTCTCGGGAAACATTCATTCCCCGCCTAGAATTTCTAGATCTCTCTGCACGAGAATCTAGTGCTATACCCAACCTCACGGGTCACTCAAATTCAGGTGCTCCGAGAAGATTCTAGATAGTAATTCCTCTATCGGCTTCCCCCAGTCTATTTTTAGCTGGGGAAGTCCCCCGATGACGCGCCAAAATAGTGCGGGATCTTTACGACCCAAGACAGATAAACGCGTTTCGTCACACTAACTAACTAACTAACTAACTAACTAACTAACTAACTACTTAGCTAACTAACTAACACTAACTAACTAACTAACTAACTAACTAACTAACTAACTAACTAACTAACTAACTGACTGACTGACTGACTGACTGACTGACTGACTGACTGACTGACTGACTGACTGACTGATTAATATACAAGTGACTACACTCGTGCGTAATGACGTACGCCATGAATTTCGCTCTTTGCTCCCATGTGTCGCGATGGATTCCAAAACTTTTAGTGAAAGTGTCTTTAAAACGTTTTCTCTGGCCGCCATGGAAGCGTTTACCACAGCACAGCTCACCGTAAAAAAAAAAATAGTGCAGGGAGCCTGTGATCTAACATGTGTTACAAGTGACCAGCCTAGGGAATCGGATTCTTCATTAGGTAAGTGTGGATACTGGGCATGGACGCTCTTTGTAAGACTTCCGTTTCTGGGATCTTGTCTTGCAATTTAATCGTCAACAGCTTCCTAAGGCAGACTGTGTTGAAATGGTTTACCTAGCGTGTCGCTGGTCAACAGTCCAGGTTTCACAAGCATATAGCAGTGTGGATAATACGACAACTTTGTAGACTTTCAGCTTGGTTTGTAGACTTATTCCATTTCCGTCCCACACATTCTTGTACAGTCTGCCAAAGGCTGCGCTGGCCTTGGAGATTCTTGCGTTCACTTCGTCGTCAATTGTGGCAGCTTAATACACAATGTTGCCAAGATAGGTGAAATTGTCCACGACACTTAGTTTATGACAATTCACTTTGATATTCTGTCCAGTGTGATTAATCCCTGGAGCCGGTTGGTACATAACTACAGTCTTGTTGATACTGAGCCAACATTTGGCACAGGCATATGAGAAAGCTGAAACTCTGTGTTGCATGTCTGTCTCTGAGTTGACATGTAGAGTACTTCTTCTTCTTCGTTCATCCGGAGTTTTTTTTCCGGATGTGATTGCGTTGTGCCTGTTTACAGCAGAGCTGCGTTCTTGCGTCGTTAGCCGACACATCCGACTTCTGCGGGCATTTGTTGACGGTAACCTTCCGGGCCATGTAGAGTACAATTGTGAGCATTACAGGAGCTCTCTGGCGGTTTCGCTGGTAGTTTGGTTTCCGGTACAAAGCACGTGCAACAACGAGTTGAGAGAGGCACAGTTCAGTGCAGATAATATAACACTGCAAAGATAGAAACAGATTTTCAGTCCAAAATAAATAATACAACAGACAGAGATAGAAAGTTATCCAATACAATGCCACACGTACTACTACACAACCCGTCACCATTTGATTTCGCACAAAACAATTAAACTTGAAAATAAAAAGCAACACTGAAGCAGCTGAAACTTATCAGAAACGAAACACAACCCGTTTCTATTAAAGGAAAGAACTTAATGAGCCGAGAATAAACAGATACCTGGAAGTGTCAGGAGACCCCCTAGGGGAATAGATGAGGATCTTGAGAAGGGGAAAAAAAGAAAAAAAAAAAAAAAAAAAAAAAAAAAAAGAAAAAAAATAAAAAAAAAAACAAAACAAAAGAAAAAAAAAAAAAAACAACAAAAAAAAAAAATAAAAAAAAAAACAAAAAAAAAAAAGAAGAAAAAAAAAAAAAAAAAAAAATAAAGAAAAAAAAAAAAAAAAAAAAAAAAAAAAAAAACAAAAAAAAACTGAAACAAAAAAAAAAAAAGAGAAAAAAAAAAAAAAAAAAAAGAGAAAAAAAGAAAAAAAAAGAAAAAAAAAAGGACGAACGCCATGAGTGATTTTTGGCTAATGATTGTCATCGGGAAAATCCTGGAACATAAAAATGCCAAACACTCGAAGTTGATCAACAGATGGCGAAGTGCGTGATACGCAGGGCGGAACGAATAGAGAGACATGAATGCTGAAAGAGTCTGTGGACCAGGAATAAAAAGCAAGAATGATCCAGTGAAAATAGTTTTGCAGGATTGATCATTGGCACCTTGCGTCTGCGCGAAAGTTGTGTTTAAAAAGGCATTATAATTTTACTTATGGGCGGAGCGAAGCGGACGAAAGGCATCGCGCTGTAAATTCCGTTCACAGTGGGGCATTTGAACACGTGGTCATTTTCAACATCATGCACACTATGCTCACACGCTCGGTGTGTGATTATCTGTAATAATTTTCCTCTTGTTTCAATGACATTCCTGATTGTTGCCCTCATGCAAAACGCATACCGGTAGAATTGCTACCATGGCATTCCTTCCCTGTGACGAGTATTGGGTTATTTGGGATCGGCTCTTCGATCGACCACTGTGTGAA
>JACEFZ010010541.1:0-65574 GCA_014155875.1 Cepaea nemoralis | reverse complement strand
TGTACGTAGTATGTATGTATGTATGTATGTATGTATGTATGTATGCGCCGAATGTTGGGCGGCGCTTACCAAACCCGACACTCCACATTGTGCCAACGGCTTCGGGCGGAAGAGCGCAATCGGGAGGGTACTAGCCTTATCCTGGTGCGAGGAAATGCAACCCAAAGACAAAATAAGTCATGGCAGGGCAGACCAGGCCCTAAGCCTTGGTTGGCAGCTGGTCTAGGATCGAAGCTCCGACAGGCGGACAGTTAGAGCATTGCTTTGCTGATCCGGCAGCTTCTGCAGCTTGTCTTGTTCCAGATGTATAGGTGTTAACTTTCCTCTGGAGTGAACTAGGCAGGCCGAGAGAGGGATCATGCTGCATGGGCAACACATGGTTTCTTTATTTTAGCCCAGGCTTTGTGCTATGGAGAGGCAATAACTCCATCCCTGGTCTTAACCGGTCTCGGAATCAAAGCGAGAGGCAACTGTTACGGGTTATAAGTCCTTGTCAGTTGGCGTAGACATGGGGCGCCACGCGTTGCCTCTGACGGTGGGAGACACCTACAGGTGTCACTGATCAGCTACCGCCCGCCTCAAGCTGGGCAGCCCCCGGCCAATTGGGTGCTGATCCGCCACAGCCTGCCTGCTTCAATGGGTGCTTGGGGCTAGGACAAAATCTGAATCGCAGGCTGTAAAACCAATGCACCAGGTACTAATAAAAAGAATAATAGAAACCTCAAGCTACGGCTTGCAACCTGGAACGTGAGAACCATGTGTCCAGGATTTTCCACTGACTTGACAAATATTGACGATGTGAGAAAAACGGCTGTGATTGATGCTGAACTCAATCGTCTTAACATTGATATTGCTGGCCTGCAGGAGACTCGCCTCGCTGAGGAAGGGTCACTCAGGGAAAACAATTACACCTTTTTTTGGAAGGGAAGAGGGCAGGCAGAAAAAAGGCAACACGGTGTGGGCTTTGCAGTGAAGAATTCGCTACTGGGAATGATTGATATCCCAGCTGGAGGTAATGAAAGATTATTATCACTGCGCTTGGCAACCTCTTGTGGATTTGCCACCATTCTCACTGCATATGCACCGACACTCACTTCCTCTGATGATGTGAAAGATACGTTCTATGAGCAGCTAGACTCTGCGATCAAGGCAGTTCCAAAATCCGACTACATTTATATGCTCGGTGATTTCAATGCTCGTGTGGGCAAGGACTCGAGTTCATGGTCCAGTGTGCCTTGGAAAATACAACATCGGTCGCATGAATGATAATGGGCAAAGGCTGCTGGAGCATTGCACTAGAAATGACCTATGTATTACAAACTCCTTTTTTAAAACAAAAGAGATGCATAAGGTCACATGGAAACATCCAAGATCCGGCCATTGGCATCAGCTGGACTTCATTATCACACGGAGACAACATCTGAACCATACATCATTAACTCGAAGTTACCACAGTGCTGACTGTGATACAGATCATTCTTTGGTTGTTGCAAGGGTTAGACTGAGACCAAAGAGAATCTACACAGCTAAACACAAGTCTAGCCCCAGGATTAATATTATTAACACTCACGATCCTGGAAAGTGCTTTGAATTTCAACAGCAACTTGAGGACGCTTTCAATGATACATCAGAAAATTGTATAGTAAATGATAAATGGAGTAAACTTAAGGAAACTATTTATAAAACAGCGGTAGGGGTTTACGGCACTGTGGATCATAAGCGGCAGGACTGGTTTGCGGCAAACAGCCAGATACTGCAGCCCTTGATTGATAAAAAGAAGATAGCTCTCTTAAGAAACAAGGAAAGACCAACGCGTAACACTCTGAGTGAGCTGAAGCAAGCGAGGAAGGATGTACAAAAGGCTGCCAGGCAGTGTGCGAATGACTATTGGATCAAGTTATGTGAGTCCATTCAAATCGCAAGTGATAAGGGAAACATCAGAAGCATGTATGAAGGGATAAAGAAAGCCTGTGGTCCAATGATCAAAAGAAGTGCACCGCTGAAAACCTTGACTGGAGAAATCATCACTGATAAGAAACAGCAGATGGATAGATGGGTCGAGCACTATTTAGAGCTTTACTCAAGTGAGACCAAGCTGGCGGATGATGCCCTCAACGCCATAGAGGCCCTGCCAACTCTTGACCACCTGGACACACTTCCCACTATAACAGAAGTTAAGTGTGCTATAAATGAGCTTGCATCTGGCAAGGCTCCAGGTAAGGATGGGATTCCAATAGAGGTGATCAGGAGTGGGCAAGACACCCTCGCTCTACAGATCCACCAGCTAATAGAGCTATGCTGGCGAGAAGGACAAGTCCCACAGGATTTCAAAGATTCAAACATCATAACGCTGTACAAGAACAAGGGAGATCGGAGCGACTGCAACAACTATAGGGGTATCTCACTTCTGTGTATTGTTGGGAAAGTATTTGCCAGAATTGTCCTGCGCAGACTTCAAGTCCTGGGAGATCAAGTCTACCCCGAATCACAGTGCGGCTTCCGTCAGAACCGGTCTACCATTGATATGATATTCTCATTGCGACAGATGCAAGAAAAATGCCGGGAACAAAATCAGCCACTGTTTATTGCCTTCATCGACCTCACAAAGGCATTCGATTTGGTCAGTCGTGAGGGTCTGTTCAAAGCACTAAAGAAGATTGGCTGTCCACCAACTCTTCTGTCCATTGTGGAATCGTTCCACACAGGCATGAAGGGTATAATCAAGTTTGATGGCTCAACTTCAGAAGAGTTTGAAATCAAGAGTGGAGTTAAGCAAGGTTGTGTACTATCCCCCACCCTCTTTGGGATATACTTTTCACTTCTACTGAAATATGCCTTTCGTGATCAGGATGACGGTATATACATTCACTCACGCTCAGATGGTGGCCTCTATAATGCTCAGAGATTGAAGGCCAAGACCAAAATTAGCAGGGTACTAATCAGAGAGTTGCTTTTTGCGGATGATGCTGCGATTACGACCCACTCTGAGGAAGAATTACAACATCTACTATCTGCATTCTCCAATGCTTGTTCTGAATTTGGTTTAACAATTAACAAAAAGAAGACACAGATTATGTCACAAGGTGCACATGGTGTACCATCAATCTTTATTGACGACGCCGAACTGGAGATAGTAGACCATTTTACATATCTTGGATCAGAGGTAAATAGCAAATTATCCCTCGATCAGGAAATCAACATCAGGATTGGCAAGGCAGCAACAACAATGAACATGTTAGCAAAAAGAGTCTGGGAGAACAGGAAGCTTACTGCCAAAACAAAAGTCCTCGTCTACCAAGCCTGTGTCCTTAGTACTCTTCTTTATGGCAGTGAAACCTGGACAACTTACTCACGCCAAGAGAAACGTTTAAACAGCTTTCATATGCGGTGTCTGCGAAGAATACTTGGTATTAAGTGGCAAGACAAAATAACAAATACTGAAGTATTGGAAAGATCAGGTTGTGTGACGGTGTATTTCATGCTCAGTCTTAGATGGATAGGACACGTTAGGAGGATGGATGAGTTAGAATACCAAAGGACATCTTTTTTGGTGAATTACAGACGGGTAGGAGATCTCAGGGTCGGCCTCTACTACGATACAAAGATGTGTGTAAGCGGGACATGATTGATACAGGCATTGATAATGCACAATGGGAGCACGTCGCCGCTGAACGTGTTGCATGGAGGGCAACTATCAGAAATGGAATAAAGACAAAGGAGAAAATGATTGCAGATAAAGCACACACAGAGCGTGAGAGACGTAAGATGGTGCAAAATGGTGGAAATGACAGTGTTTTCACATGCACCTACTGTGGGCAAACATTTGCAGCAAGAATTGGCCTTACCAGCCACACTCGCCACCGCCATGGATCGTAGTTATTGCCATATGACAGTTATTAAGCCTTTTTGAAGCACAATGTACCAAACTATCGTCTGTCAAGACGGAAAGGTGCCAATGAATGTATGTATGTATGTATGTATGTATGTATGTATGTATGTATGTATGTATGTATGTATGTATGTATGTATGTATGTATGTATGTATGTGTATGTATGTATGTATGTATGTATGTATGTATGTATGTATGTATGTATGTATGTATGTATGTATGTATGTATGTATGTATGTATGTATGTATGTATGTATGTATGTATGTATGTATGTATGTATGTATGTATGTATGTATGTATGTATGTATGTATGTATGTATGTATGTATGTATGTATGTATGTATGTATGTATGTATGTATGTATGTATGTATGTATGTATGTATGTATGTATGTATGTATGTATGTATGTATGTATGTATGTATGTATGTATGTATGTATGTATGTATGTATGTATGTATGTATGTATGTATGTATGTATGTATGTATGTATGTATGTATGTATGTATGTATGTATGTATGTATGTATGTATGTATGTATGTATGTATGTATGTATGTATGTATGTATGTATGTATGTATGTATGTATGTATGTATGTATGTATGTATGTATGTATGTATGTATGTATGTATGTATGTATGTATGTATGTATGTATGTATGTATGTATGTATGTATGTATGTATGTATGTATGTATGTATGTATGTATGTATGTATGTATGTATGTATGTATGTATGTATGTATGTATGTATGTATGTAGTATGTATGTATGTATGTATGTATGTATGTATGTATGTATGTATGTATGTATGTATGTATGTATGTATGTATGTATGTATGTATGTATGTATGTATGTATGTATGTATGTATGTATGTATGTATGTATGTATGTATGTATGTATGTATGTATGTATGTATGTATGTATGTATGTATGTATGTATGTATGTATGTATGTATGTATGTATGTATGTATGTATGTATGTATTTATATGCTCAGTGATTTCAATGCTTGTGTGGGCAAGAACTCGATTTCATGGCCAGTGTGCCTTAGAAAATACAATATTGGTTACATGAATGAAAATTGGCATAGGCTGTTGGAGCATTGCACCAGAAATGACCTATGTATTATCAACTCCTTTTTAAAACAAAAGAGCTGCATAAGGTCACATGGAAACATCCAGGATCCGGCCATTGGTATCAGCTGGACTTCATTATCACACGGAGACAATATCTGAACCAAACATCTTTAACTCGATGTTACCACAGTGCTGACTGTGATAAGAATCATTCTTTGGTTGTTGCAAGAGTTGGGCTGAGACTAAAGAGAATCTACACAGCTAAACACAAATCTAGCCCCAGGATTAATATTATTAACGCCTACGATCCTGATACGTGCTTTGAATTCCAACAGCAACTTGAAGACGCTTTCACTGTTACATCAGAAATTTATACAGCAAGTCAAAAGTGGGGTAAACTTAAGGAAACTCTTTATAAAGCAGCGGTAGGGCTCTACGGCACTGTGGATCATAAGAGGTAGGACTGGTTTGCGGCAAATAGCCAGACACTGCAGCCCTTGATTGATAAAAAGAAGACAGCTCTCTTGAGATACAAAGAAAGACCAACGCGTAACATTCTCAGTGAGCTGAAGCAAGCTAGGAACGCTGTGCAAAATGCTGCCAGGCAATGTGCGAATGACTATTGGATCAAGTTATGTGAGTCCATTCAAAACGCAAGTGATAAGGGAAACATCAGAAGCATGTATGAAGAGATAAAGAAAGCCTGTTCTCCAAAGATCAAAAGAAGTGGACCACTGAAAACCTTGACTGGAAAAATCATCACTGATAAGAAACAGCAGATGGATAGAACGGTAAAGCACTATATGGAGCTTTACTCAAGTGACACCAAACTAGTGGATGATGCCCTCAACGCCATAGAGGCCCTGCCAGCTCTTGACCACCTGGACACACTTCCCACCATAACAGAAGTTAAGTGTGATATGTAAGAACTTGCATCAGGCAAAGCTCCAGGTAAGGATGGGATTCCAATAGAGGTTATCAGAAGTGGGCAAGACACACTCACTCTACAGATTCACCAGCTAATAGACCTATGCTGGCGAGAAGGACAAGTCCCACAGGTTTTCAAAGACTCATGCATCATTATATTGTACAATAACAAGGGCGATCGGAGCGACTGTAACAACTACATGGTATTCTCACTTCTGTGTATTGTTGGGAAAGTATTTGCCAGAATCTTTCTGCGCAGACTTCAAGTCCTGGGAGATCAAGTCTACCCCGAATCACAGTGTGGCTTCCGACAGAACTGGTCTATCATTGATATGATATTCTCATTGCGACAAATTCAAGAAAAATGCCATGAACAGAATTAGCCACTGTTTATTGCCTTCATCGACCTCACAAAGGCATTTGATTTGGTCAGTCGTGAGGGTCTGTTCAAGGCACTAAAGAAGATTGGCTGCCCACCAACTCTTCTGTCCATTGTGGAATCGTTCCACACAGGCATGAAGGGTATAATCAAGTTTGATGGTGCAACTTCAGAAGAGTTTGAAATCAAGAGTGGAGTTAAGCAAGGTTGTGTACTAGCTCCCACCCTCTTTGGAATATACTTTTCACTTCTACTGAAATATGCCATTCCGTGATCAGGATGTTGGTATATACATTCATTCACGCTCAGACGGTGGACTCTACAATGCTCAGAGATTGAAGGCCAAGACCAAAATTAGGAGGGTACTGATCAGAGACTTGCATTTTGCAGATGATGCTGCAATTACGACGCACTCTGAGGAAGAATTGCAACGTCTACTATCTGCATTCTCCAATTCTCAATGCTTGTTCTGAATTTGGTTTAACAATTAGCAACAAGAAGACACCGATTATGTCACAAGATGCACATAGGGGTACCATCAATCTTTTTTGACGACGCCGACTTAGAGATGGTAGACCATTTTACATATCTAGGATCAGAGGTAAATAGCAAATTATCCCTAGATAGTTAATCGACCATCAGTATTGGTAAGGCAGCAACAACAATGAACAGGTTAAGAAAAATAGAGTGGAAAAACAGGAAGCTTACTGCCAAGACATAAGTCCTTGTCTATCAAGCCTGTGTCCTTAGTACTCTTCTTTATGGCAGTGAAGTCTGGTGAACCTACTCACACCAAGAGAAACATTTAAACAGCTTTCATTTGCGGTGTCTGCGCAGAATACTTGATATTAAGTAGCAAGACACAATCACAAATACTGAAGTATTGGACAGATCAGGTTGATTGACGGTGTGTTCCATGCTCAGTCGTAGTAGACTTAGATGGATAGGACATGTTAGGAGGATGGATGATGGTAGAATACCAAAGGACATCTTTTTTGTTGAATTACAGATGGGTAGGAGATCTCAGGGTCGGTGTAGCAGAGTGTGTATGTTAGGTGGGCAAAGCTACAGCACGCTTGAGCATCAGGATGGAATGGGAAAAAAGATGCTCAAGTCGTGACGTAGTTTGTTGTTAGGAGTCAACATCTGGGACTGGAGGAGAGAGGTCACGATAATGTCGGAATTGAAATGAGATAGTTGTAGTGGTCATCAATGTGAAATAAAACTCCATTTATATTTAACCAGAGATCTCGTTGGTCCTCTATGTGTCTGCTTTGTTATAGATTACTAAATGGTGCCCACGACTCAGGATCGGAACCTGGAGTGTCGCGGAATTTCAATACGCTGTCCATGTAACACATCGAAGTAACTGCAAAGTTTTGAAGATCTTTGTTCTGCTTGCATTCAATTACCCAGAGACAGGATTACGGCACGGTTCTATACTTGTATTGAACGTAAAAAACGAAGTTGATAAATGGCCACTACGTCGTCTGTGAGAGTTACAGCAGCCAAAAGCCCGGCTAGGGGTGGTTGTCTGTAAATATTCTTCAAAATCCTCGCTGTAAGGACCTCTTGTCAAGAATCCTCGCTGTACAGGCAGTCGTTATCAGCTGAGATATGAAAACCGGCTTGCCACGGCGGGTTGCTGTACAATGGTTATCATCTTGCTGAGCAAAAGAGTGAGAAAAACCAGCACGTTTTTTTTCCGGATCCTTCGAAATAAGAGGCTCAGGAAAAAGAAACTTCAAGACAAATCGAATTAAGTAGCAGTTATCTACTTCGCATCAAGATTGTCTGGAGCGAACTGAAAACCGTTGAATCGTGACCTTGAGAGTTTGAAGAAACAAGTCAATCACTCATTGGAAGAATAAGAAGAATTGAGAAGGTCATCAACAGCAGCGATATCGTCAGGGGACTCTCGGAAGTGGGAGGGGCAGACTGGGCTGCCGACCTACTGAAGAAGGGACCCAAATTAGCGCTTTAGTGAGCTACAGTTCTCAAGACGTCGCTTTGATGTGCCCTGTTATCGGGTGAAGAGAAGGCTCAAATCTGGTAGGGGCTCAACCAGGGGCTGAAGTTACTGAAACGTTGGAAGAAGAAACTACCTGAAGTGCGTGATCGGTTGGAGGAGCATTTCAACTAACACAGACTCCTAGCGTTTGAATTCTACCTGACAGCGAACATAGAGGAATACGTCTTTCTTGGATCGGGAGCAGAGATTAGGGTAATTTGTAAACCTTAAATTTAATTTTAAGTACTATTGACTGGTTGAACAATTCTTAGTGTGTAAAGTAAAAACGGTCATGTCTTTAAATTAGATAGTTACAAATGTGAATTTGATTTTATTAGTCTATACAGAAATATTTCAGCATAGCAGACTCATCACAGCACAGTGGAGAAACAGGCATAATTTCAGCTAAGCTCAAGACTTCGAGTTTTTTTTCCAGGTACCAAGGAATATGCAGAGGAAGAAGTAGGAATATTGTTTTAAGCTTGATATAAATTACAAAGAAGTTAATATGAATTACCTACATGTAGAATTACAACGTATCAGTACATGGTTGGGAGAATTAAAAGAGGCAGTTAGTGAAGTAGAGAATTTTGTAGAAACGTTGAAGAACAGAACGACTAGACAAGACCCTTATAGATTTAAGGTAGACTACAATAGAGTAGGAAAGAATAACAGGAGACAGCCACTGCTTAATAAAGACAGAAGACAATATGGCTATTATGAACCAAGACCTGATGTATGTGGGGTAAAAGACGGTGAGAACAGACGTAATGGTGAAAAGTCGGACTGGGATAGGTGTTATAGATACAAGAATGGTCCTGAGAGAGACTTTTCCAAGAAATTATGGAAATGGCCATCCCATGGCAAGACTGCTAGGAAAAAACGTGACGACTGGTTTGAACAAAGACGGAAACAGTATTTGAGGTCAGGGTCAAAGAACAGAGTAGGAAATGTAAGTGAAAATTCAACTATTCCTAAGGTGGTTGCCAATATGACTGTTAGACAGGAAAAGAACACGACGGTGTTAATAAAGAGAATAGACCGAGAGACACAGACGCAGACAAGTAATACGATAAATGATAGTACGCAGACACATATGGATACTGTAGAGAAGACAACCCAGGTACAGTCAATTAAGAAAATAGAAAAGGGAACGCAAACTATTAAGACGGTGGAAATTGCGGAACCACCTCAGGTGAAATTAGAAAAAGAAGACACAGTTGAAGTTAAGAAAGATAGACAGACGAGAACCGAAGACGAAAGGAAACCAAAGAGGAAAAGTATTGAAGAAAGAAATAGTAGTATGATAGTTAATAGAGGTACTGCCATGTCAAGTTCCTCAGGTATAGACATTAAATTAATCCCTAAATGGTGTAGAAATATTAGGTGTGAGAGTTCAGGTTACGGAGAAGATGTTTCTGCCGCCGCATGTTATAGTACGTGCCGTGATGCTGAGACAACTGTGAATACTGATGATTCGGAGAATGAGAGAATTGCACTACGAGCAGATCCTGAATCGAAGCGTGGTGTTCCCTCATACGGTATAGTTGCTGCTGGACAGACGGACAGAGCTTTGGTTGGTGACTCTTTAGAACTAGATACCAGTTTATATGACAAGAAAGTAGGGAAGGCTAAGAGACGAATACCAAGAAAGAGAAAGAAAGTCAGACGTTCTAAAGCTGACTATGGGAATAGGGTCGAGGTGTCGGCAGTAAACTATTATGAATCTGATGAGGGAACTATTATAAGTGTGTCATCTGAAGACGAGATGGGGAAATATAAACGTTACGTAAGGTATACAGGAAACAGTGAGCAGACCGACGCAAATAAAGGAAATAGAAAGAAATCATTTAAGAAGAAGAATAATAATAGACAGATAGCGGGAATTTACTCAACGACAGACAGTGACTTAAGAAAAATAGAAGAATATATGACCTTAAGACCTGAGTACTTTAACAACAGGTTAACAACAGATAGTGAAGAGGACATAATTAAAGAAAGACGTACTAATGTATTAAGAGACGATGAAATATTTGGCTTAGATGCGCTCTATGGCTGTTAAAATTCTATGGGTGAGGAAGGACATATGGAATTGTTTTGGATTATGAGAGGAATTGCGGTTTGAGCAAATACATATGGGCTGTCTAAAATAGGCAGATGAATTTTTTTTTGGTGTAGCATCACATGGTACAGGGTAAGGCAATAGTGTTGTTGAGGATAGAGAGTTACGGCAGATGATATTCTACGTGGATACGTAATACAGGATATCTTGTGTTTGGTTGTGATGTAGGGAGAGTAAACAAGGTAAAAATAGTCCTTTGTCCGGATACAGAGAGTTAATCACGTTGAGTGATGTATAGCTGGTGTGATTAAAGTAGGGTAGATTCAGCACAGAATTAGTAGAGAGAGAGATAAACTAAGTATGAATGTTCGTACTAGAAATGGTTCGACTCAGAGCTATGACGTGATGTCTGAGATAGTTTCGCTTGGTGGTTTGAGAAGTAAGTATAGTATTGTTGACAGCTGAACCAAGAGTGTCTGATGAGGAGATATAGATTGAGGAGAAATTGAGTATCATGTGTAAAATAGTCAGTTGAGCGAAAGACTATTAAGAGTAAAAGACTGTGGAAACTAATGCTTGAAGAATATGAGTTCTTGGTGAGAGGGATGACGTAATATGATGCTTGTAGAGAAAGCAGAGGTGATTAAATCTGTGAAAGTTGTTGTGTGGAAAAGTTTAGAATGATAGTTACGAGGTTAGTGACTCGTTGGAGTGAGGTTTATTCTGAGAGATCGTTGATAATGCTGGTTAGTGTATAAAAGAGATATAGTTGCGAGAGATAATGTATAGGTTCTGACCTTCATAAAGGAGTGAATGATTGAGAAAAGTAGACATAAGAAAGCAGTGAATTGTGAAAGTCCTGTGGAGTAATTCGTCTGGTTATGTGTTGTTCGTACGTGGGTATAACTGTAGACAAACAGGTGTTCGTCGCGATGAGTGAAATAGGAGTGAAGTTTGGAGACGTCGTCTAAGTGAAGTACATAGATAAAATATAATAGTTGCGCGGTTGATATATCGTGTGTCAATGTGTGTGGAGGAGATCGATACACTTAGGTTATGGTGAGTGATTGCTGGAATGTTGAATTGGCGTCTAAATTGTTTTTTTTGTTTAAAGTAATGGTATGGACACGTTAGGTTGTCGCGATGCGAGAGTAGTCGTGAGGTGAGAGCGAGGTGGTGTATCACTGTCCGTATGAATATGCGAAGTGTGGTTGATAAGTGACGATGATAAAACGTGGAACATAGAGTATGCGGAAATTGAGAGATAGAAAGAACATGATTAGAGAATTGTGATGTCTTTTGGTTAGAAGGTCTGATGTTAGACAGAGTTAATAAAAATTGTATGACAGAAAGAGAGTTAACATTATGAATGACGTTTCATAAAACATGTTTAGTATTCTTGACAGGGATATGTCGAAGCATGAATGCCTGATAGAGAGAATTGAGAGAATATGGGTTGCCCAGTCGAAGTGAGAATTCTCGTTAGTCAGGTGTGGTGTTGTTTATTGTGGTTGATAGAGTCCCGACAAATAAGAATAGCGGTGAAAGATGAGTGAGGCAAGCAAGAGAATGTGATTAGATATATGAATGTCAGAGAACGTGTTCCGATAAGGGTGACCGGTTTGATTATCGTCACGATGCAAGAATGCTAGGAGAGACGTGAGGATAGCTTAAAGTAGTTGTGGTGAGATGTTGGAAAGTAATGATACGTTAGTTAATTGCGTCGGGTAGACGAGAAACTTAAAAGTAGAATTAGTTATTGGTACAGTAGGTAGATGTATTGGTGAGAGGTCTATAGTAAATAGACAAAAGTTTTTTGGTGGAGAAACCGTAGTTAACGGTAGTGATTAAGTAATTGTAGTAATACTGGAACAAGTGCAAGGGAAACAATTGGTGTGCCAAGCCACAGGTTCTATTGGTAGATAGATGACTGGTAGGTGACATTGAGATAGCCGTCACACTGGTAATAGAAAAAATGAGTTGACCTGTAGTTTACAGTGGTTATATTCCAGATATTGTGATGTGTTAGGAGTTAGTTTTGTAAAAGATAAAATGTTGTGAGGGGAGATAATCAATGTTTGATTTCCAGAAAAAGGTACGGTCATTTGTTAAGTAGTGATTTTGGTTGAGGGGAACAAGTATTGTTCCGCGTTATGATGATCTGTAGGTAACAGATATATATATATATATATATATATATATATATATATATATATATATATATATATATATATATATATATATATATATATATATATATACGTATTTTGGCATTAATGCTTGGCATTGAGTTGTTTTGTTTTATAACAAAATAAGCATGACTTGGGTGAATAGATATGTGTTACATTGGTTCGTATAAGAGGCCAATGTTGCTGGGTCAATTTAAGTAGTTAATTCTATGTGAATTATTTTTTTGAAAACCTTCTCTTAAGCGAGAAGACAGTTGTTTTTATTGAATTTGAGCTTTTAATGCCTCATATATAATATGTTTTTTGTTTGATTTGGTCTTGTAAAATGATTGTTATTATTTGATTTTAGAATAGGATTATTGTGTTCTTAGACTTTTGCGTATAAACTATTGGTCCGTAAAAGAGACCAGTAGTGTTAGGTAACACTAGATATTTTCTTCTAATTTAATAGGATGCATTATATATTATTTTAAAATATGTTTTTCCTTGAATGAGTTGATATCTTTATTTAATATGAGTGGAAACATAAACATGTATAAAAAAACTTGGGGGGGGGGGGGGGTATGATGTCCTGTTGTGATTTTATTTCGCTTCACTCATAATTTACGTGAATTGTCTTGTATGTTAAATGTTAGTTACCTTGTTAATAAATATGTTAGAAATTTAGTTAAGTAAGTTTAATTTTCAAATAGTTATGGTGTTGGCTAGAATAAAGACAATACATGGGGCTTTATTTAAGACCCTTCGTTCAGAAAAGAGTTAATAAAACTACTGAGAGCTAATAGAGAGACACATTCTCTTTGTGAAGAATAAAGTTCATGGGTATTCGGTTGCTGTGATATGGCTATGAAGTGTTGGAAACATACGACGGGGTTACTACACAAGTAAAATGGTTATGGGGAATTTAAGTGAGCATTGATTGGAAATATATGGATTGGAAGCCATATGGGGGAAGAAAAGATTAATGAATATAGCAGTGGGGTAAATGAGGGAAAAGTTTTGGAACATAGTTTCCATGGGGTCAGAAGAGCCATGATATACTTTCATAAGAGACACGGATTGCTGGTTTATAGAAGAAGAAGTGGGTAACGTGTTAGCCCAGACAAATAGTAAAACATGAATTGAATCCATGTTTGATTAGACACTGTGGATAGCAGTACAATAGGGTTGTAAGTGTGAGAAATGAACATTGTGGAAACATAATGACATGGGGTTTTTGAGGGTCCGTGATATATGGACTGAGATAGAATAAAGTTGATTGCAAGCAGTCACAGACAGGAGTTAGGGGTAGTATATGGTTGCTGTTGATAACGGCATAAATTGACAAAGTGAAGGTTTTAGTAGATATGCCCATAATAAATGGACATTAAGAGAGAATTTTGAGAGAAGTATATTATGTGAGGTGATGTGTTGGGACAGGTCTTGAGGGATAATGGACCTTTTTAATTATGTCCTCGGGATGTGCTTTGTGGTTGACATTACAATGCGAGGTTGAGGTAAGGTTCAGAGCTATAAAATTAGTAGTGTCTGTAATATGTAGACACTTGGGAATGAATAAAATTTTTGATGGTTGGTATTTGATGCTGTAGATAGCAGCGTAAACTGTTACCATAATGAGTGGTACTGTAGGAGATATAATTATTTTAGACTTTATTACATAAAGTCTCAAATGACATAGGGGGGTAAAGGAGTGTGTGATTTAGCTGAGTGTGGTTTTTGTCTGGAAGAGTTCTACTTCTTCTTTGAATCTACGGTGCGCACCGATTCTTAGTCTTTCTATCGTGTGAGAGTGATTTCAGGTTGATTGAAAGTGGGGAATTAGTAGGGTTGGTGATGACAATAGGGAGTTGGTATCAGAAGAGTACAGCGTTTGAAATTTTAAGCGGATTGCTTATGAAAAGGAGTGTTTATTTCAAAAAGGTAACCATATGTGTTATGATGTGTTGTATAAAGTTGAGATTTAAATGTTATTAAGGATATGTAAATAATATGTGTTATATTTGAAGAACCAGGAACGAAGAAGAAGTTTGCTATGTGGCAGGGGAAAGAGTTACGCATAGACTATTTACTTAAAATAGAGTTGGTTTGGGGAAGATTAGAGGAGTGTGGGAGGTAAGGAAAGAGAGGGAATAGAATAGAGGGATTAGGAGTAAAGACTTTTTAAGGGAAAAAGTCTTTCTGAAACATAGGAAGGTGTAGCAGAGTGTGTATGTTAGGTGGGCAAAGCTACAGCACGCTTGAGCATCAGGATGGAATGGGAAGAAAGATGCTCAAGTCGTGACGTAGTTTGTTGTTAGGAGTCAACATCTGGGACTGGAGGAGAGAGGTCACGATAATGTCGGAATTGAAATGAGATAGTTGTAGTGGTCATCAATGTGAAATAAAACTCCATTTATATTTAACCAGAGATCTCGTTGGTCCTCTATGTGTCTGCTTTGTTATATCGGCCTCTACTACGCTACAAAGATGTGTGTAAGCGGGACATGATTGATATATGCATTGTTAATACACATTGGGGGAAAGTCGCCGCTGAACGTGTCGCATGGAAATGGAATAAAGACAAAGGAGAAAATGATCGCAGATAAGTCACACACCGAGCGTGCGAGACGTAAGATGGTGCATGGTGGTGGAAATTACCACGTGCTTACATGCATCTCATGTGGACGAACATTTACAACACGAATTGGCCTTATCAGTCACATTCGCTACCGCCATGGGTTGTAGTTATTATGCCTTTTTGAAGCACAATGTAACAAACTAGCGTCTGCCAAGACGGCAAGGTGCCAATATAAGTAAAGATTTGTTAGTGAGTTTATGATTGTGATTTAGTATATGTGTATGCGAGGGAGTGTGTATGTGTGTGTTATTGAGTGGGTACATAACTGTGAGTTTGTGCAAATGATGTCAGTAAGTATGCAGGTATACATGTATGTGTTTCTGTTTATGAATGTACATGTGTCTGCCTTGCTCATAACATGGTAATATGCATTGTTTGTGTTTACAACAATTATTTGACATTATTTTTTCTATGTGAATGTAACATGCACAATTAATGAACGAAAGATGAGTGATTGAAAGGTAAGACGGGCCTGCGTGCCCAATGTGTCACCCCTTAAAAACTAAGTTCATACGATCGGTCGTTCGTTATTTCGTTCTTCTTCTTCTTCTTCTTCTTCTTCTTCTTCTTCTTCTTCTTCTTCTTCTTCTTCTTCTTCTTCTTCTTCTTCTTCTTTTTCTTCTTCTTCTTCTTCTTCTTCTTCTTCTTCTTCTTCTTCTTCTTCTTCTTCTTCTTCTTCTTCTTCTTCTTCTTCTTCTTCTTCTTCTTCTTCTTCTTCTTCTTCTTCTTCTTCTTCTTCTGCTGTTCCACGAAGGACAATCATCAACTGTATAGCCCTGATTTAATATCGCTACTGGAACTATTAGTATTGGAACTCTTCGCTGGCTGCTGAGGATGGGGACGGAGCGCTTATGGGAATGTCCCGAATGCTGTGATGTCGATTCCTAAATCAATCAATCAATCAATAAATCAATCAATCAATATCTGGCCAGAAAGTTCTAGACCGTGTCCGTGTAATGTCGGTCTGTCATGTGATTTCTGTTTTACCCCCAGCCTGGAGAACGGAACAACTTACGTGAAAGATGTTTACCAACAGACGCCCAACATGTCCACCTACCTCCTGGCCTTTGTTGTCTGTGACTTCGCGAACCTGAGTATGACCCACAATAATGTCACTGTAAGTACTACATACCAGATGTAGCAGTACAGTAGCTCGCCTGGTGGCTTGTTGCCTGGTGGCACCCGAGGTTCAAGTCCTATTCCTTTTATGAAGCAGATAGGTCTGGCGTCGACCTAATCTCATTAAATGTTATGCTGTGTTATATACGTCAAAAGCCATTATTTCTACTACTGGTGTTTAGTTCTGTGTGCAGTTTGAGAACCCTTATTTTTGTCATACTTACTACCCCAGATCCCATAGAGAAAGCTCGGGACAAATGTCTGTAATACTGATGGAAGACACAGTCACTAGATGCTCAAGAAAACAGCCAAGAAGTAACTCATTGGAAAGATCGATGTAGCAGCGCTTGGTATCCCAGGAGTAAGAAAGAGAAATTAAGATATGCAGGTTAAGCCTGTTGCTTAAGAGCTGCATAGGCAAGGTACCTCCCTGACTGGTCTCCCAATTCCTGAAGAACATTAAAGGCCTTCCCTGCTTTTGTATTGATTAAAAGTGTCCAAAGTAATCTGTCTGTCCTCATGCAGACATCATCATGAAGGCAAGTTGAACAGATGACATTTCTTTCTCTCTCCAAGTGGGTTCACACCAATCTTGGTATGCATTCTAAGGTGTGGTCTTAATAAACAACGTTAAGTTGGACGCTATCAATAGACTGTTCACCCTCAGAAATTACTCCTGAATTGTCAGTCTCCATTGTGTGTGCAGGACTAATCTAAAAGTCTATCATGTATGTGAATACTGCCACACACTCACGTGGCTTTGATAATGTTAGATTTCTCCAAATTATCACGTACAACACTTCAGAAAATAAATTAGCGACTGAAAGAAGAAGAAAAAATAACAAATTTCACAAGTGCAAACTTAAAAGCTAAAGTTGGAACAAAGAGTAACACAGAAAATCCACAAGCTTGAAGTTTGGAAGAGTAAAATGCGAAATAAAAAAATTATCGTAAGCCTCAAACAGCAGACAAACTGATCAAACTTTTGTTGATATTACCTGAGTTTAGCTAGGAAATTCCGTCACAAGACTTTCTACTGAATATTAACAAAACGAGAGGTTAATCTCTCACCAGAAATTCCGGCTTCCCTTGTATGCTATCGTGCACGCGGTTTGTTGGCAATGCTCTTAGTTTAAATATTATGTTCGTCCATGACGCTATCTTAGGTTTCTCTACTCCCCTTTTCATGTGGGATAATTACCTATGTCCGTCTCCTGTTAATTCAGCTCCTGTTTTAATTATAAACTATACTTTCACTCCGGTCAATCAATCTGACTGACGCTCCGGCATGTATCTCAAAAATGCTTCGTTTCGCTGCCCAACGAATTGTTTGCCGTTACGTCATACCTTTGAATCTTCCCTCTACACTCTCACTGTCCGTTTGCCGGTCTTTGGGTATCCACTGGTAGCAAAAAGCTATCAGTGCTTCTATCGCCGTTCTTATTCAGACCGCCACTTGCGGCAACTTCACAAGTTTTCCCGTCTCTGCTGAGTCTGGACTTTTACGGCGTGTTACCCTGTGGTGTTGGGTATAACGTTTGTTCAGAACATCAGAGTTGAGATTTCTTTCACGTAGAAACCAAACACTGGTGCTTTGATCTACTATCTACGCGCGCTTTTTGGCGTCCAATTATTACAAATGTTGCTTAAAACTCGACAGTGACGACTTCATTGCATCAGGTTTTATCCCATATGGCTAGGTTTCTTTCTGCAGCGCGAAAGGCGTCACACAAAGCACGAACTCCACAGCTCTAGCGACGACCCAAGGAGTCTCCGAAAAATTTAACTCGTAAACCGAAGGACGTCGGCCCGGAATTGAACCCATAGCCATCGGAGCCCGAGTCAAACGACTTGATCACTTCGCCACGGAGACTCCCCGTCCGATTGGTATGCATTGGTAGACCGGTAGGCGTCCGATTTTTATACGCTGGCAGTATCGTTTTATTCTTATATTTATTAATTGTTGGTTTGTCCTTTGGTTGGATAATGATAGCAACATTCTGTTGCGGTTGAGACGTCTCGTTACAATGTTCTGTTATGTTATGCTTTGTTATGCTATGCTATGATATGCTATGCTATGCTATGCTATGCTATGCTATGCTGTGCTGTGTTATGTTGTGTTATGTTATGTTATGCTTTTATGTTATGCTTTGTTATGTTATGTTACGTTATGTTTTGCTATACTATTATGTTATGCTTTAGTATGTTATGTTATGTTATGATATGCTATTATGTTATGCTTTGTTATGGTATGTTACGTTATGTTATGCTATGCTATTATGTTATGCTTTAGTATGCTATGCTATGCTATTATGCTAGGATTTATTATGTTATGTTATGTTGTGTTATGTTATGTTATGCTTTTATGTTATGCTTTATGTTATGTTATGATATGCTATTATGTTATGCTTTGTTATGGTATGTTACGTTATGTTATGCTATGCTATTATGTTATGCTTTAGTATGCTATGCTATGCTATTATGCTAGGATTTATTATGTTATGTTATGCTATGATATGTTTTGCTATGTTATGCTATGATATGTTATTGTGAGATACAGAACGCACCAACCACTGTGTCGATCTACACCAGTGGTTCCCAAGCCTTTCAAGCAGAGGGCCATATCTACTATTTTCGGTAGTTAAGCGGGCCACAACGTTATACAATTATAAAAGTCGTGCAATATCAGTCTTACCTTTCTTAACTTTCGTCAAAAAGGTTTCTAGAACGTTAAAGGTAGTCAGTGTAAGTACTACACTGAGGTCATTTTTTGTTTTAAAATCAAAAGTTCATTTAACAATAAATTTTTAATCCGTTTCGAAAATCGCTATTAATATAATTAATTTACAATTGTAACTATTCTTCATAACCAGTTATTTAAGTTCAGATGCCAGTTTATCAATGTCTGGGCACAAATCTGTCGTGCTCAAAGTCATAAGCGCTGCTAGGTTACTGTTGGTGAGTCTGGAACGTTGCTTGTTTTTTTTTTTTTTTTTTATAACATTCATTGCGGAAAATGACTGCTGGCATCTGTAAGTCGGACGAAAAGTACAAATGTATCTTTGGGCGAAGTTTTCAAATTGTTGGAGAGGCAATAGTCACCAGAATGAAATCATTTGATCAGCTGAAGGTGAAGCAGGCAGCTTCGTACGACACAACAACAGCACTGTTGCTCTGTTCGTTAGCCTTGGTGAAAAATTACTGCTGCCTGGTCAGAGAACTTTTTTTAGCTATGAAATCTTTTCTTAACTCCGAATTGATCGGATATTGAGCATTTATGTCTGAATGTGCGGTCGTGAAGTGTCGTTCCAGATAATGAAAATTTTGCTAACCGAAACACAAGATCCACAGATTAAGCAAGCTAGTTAACCACTACGGCTAGGCATAAACATAAATTTCTCTGCCCAATCTTCGTTGAATTCACGACAAGCAACGTCTTCACATTTTCGCTTTTTAATATTGTTTGATTTTAGATTTTCCACACTCATAATTATAGGCTTTAGCTGTAAATTTGTATTTGAAAAAATATAATTTAAACACAATACTGCCGACTCTGCTAAACAATTGTAACAGACGACAACATGGCGCCTTGCGCACTCTGATTGGTCGACAAGGCTAGGATATGGGAACTTCATAACGTTTCGTTGTGAACTGAACAGTTTGCATTCGGTAATATCTGAGCATAACAACCACGAGCAGAGTAAATTATTGCAAGCTGACTGGGCGCTCTGAGTGCATTTTTGAAATTATCAAAATAAATTATATTAAATAACAAGGTCTCGCGTGCCACTTTCTGACAGCTGGCGGGCCACAAGTGGCGGGGCCGTGGTTTGGGAACCTCTGATCTACACAGTCAGGTGCGCGTAGGAGGGACTTTCAAAGCTGGAGGATTGAATTCATTACACCGGATTTTATCCCATATGGCTCAGCTTCTTTCAGTAGGGTATCCTGCTGAGGGCATCGTGCAAAGCACAAACTCCTCAGCTCCAGCGACGACCCCCATGAGTCTCATAGAAAACTTCACTCATAAATCAAATGGATGTGTCCAGAATAGAACCCACAACTTTCGGAGCGCCAGACAGGCGGCTCTCCCACTTCGTCACGAAGACAAATATGGGCCAAACAGACGTCCTCAGTATATCCCATGGCACACAGTATGTCCATGGCACTCGGTGGGTCTCATGGCACTCAGGATGTCCCATGGCACTCCGTATGTGTGTGTGTGTGTTTGTTTGTGTGTGTGTGTGTGTGTGTGTGTGTGTGTGTGTGTGTGTGTGTGTGTGTGTGTGTGACATGAGCGAAGTGTATTGCTCATGCACGAATTGTGTTACTATATTGTCATGGAGCAAAATGGGTCACAAATGAGTCGGCAGTAAGTTATTGCTGGATGGATTACGACTGGCGATGCTACTGCCACTGAGCTATTCTGTGTTACCGATGCATGAGATGATATTACTCAGTTGCTAACGAATTAGGGCACCTGTAACTGTTGACATAAGTCACTCTACTGTCTCCAGGTAGATGTGGCATATGTAATATTCATGTTCTATTGTTGTTCTTTTTTGCCCTGGAGTTGATTGGTAGTAATACTCTTTCTACCGTCTCTAAATCACCACGTATATATCACATAACAGTCAACACTACACCAACAATAACTTCTTCATAACACGACAGCTGCATCTATTTTCACACGGTGTATTCTGTGCTTCTTTTAAAACACATGTCACATCAATGTCACTAAAACAACAATACTTGCACTCGATCTCTATCTTGTATATCTGTCGCTCAAACAATCACTGACGTCAACATTCGTCCACAGATTCACAAACACTCCATCTGTACAAACGTGGTGGCTAGAAGAACTTCTGCCAGGTGCCATTCTCCGTCCGACCTCGAACGCGGTCCAGACGTGAATGATCTCTCACGGACCTGTAGTCCGTGCTTGACCTTCGCTCAGCTTACTTCCGGCAGAGTGGTTCACAATCCACTCGATCTTTACGTCTGTCACTGAAATGTGCAAGACTCTAGGTCACCTGCAATGGGTGGTACTTTAACCTACGCCAACTCCATGGCTATATATATATATATATATATATATATATATATATATATATATATATATATATATATATATATATATATATATATATATATATATATATATATATATATATATATATATATATATATATATTTAGTTAGTTAGTTAGTTAGTTAGTTAGTTAGTTAGTTAGTCGCGGTTCCAACTTCATGCCAACGGGTCGTCCCAATTATGCTCCGTTCCTGTGCTAGTGAATATCACGCAAAATGCTCCTCACTGCTCAATGTGAAAAGTGAAAAAGACAGGAGTCTTGGCAAGCCATCAGCCCGCACAGGTACACTGTGCATAATGCCGCCGCCAGAAAGCCAACACAAAAGTCCTCCATGAAAATTACAGTTGATCGTCGATGGAATCGGCAGTCTCCAGAAAGACTTTATTGACCCGGGTTTTATCCCATATGGCTCGGTCTCGTTCCGCAGGGTAACCCGTCGAAAGCGCCGCACAAAGCACGAACTTCGTAGCTCCAACGACGACTCCCATGAGTTCCCTGAAAAATGCATTCTTGAAACCGAAAAGGCAAAACAGTCAGTTCATCAACAGTCGGCTGCCATTGTTCCGAACAAGCAGTTCACGCTACACGCAAGCGAGGACAGATGTAAAAGCATTTCACAAATAATTCACAGCTCACAGTGTCGCGCCACGCATTCACTCAGTAGCAGGGCGACGGAACCATCAAGGTTACGTGAAGCCATGGAAGCAGGTGGTGGATGGAGTATGAGAGCAGCCGGCAGAATGTTGTTGGTTATGGTCTGCAGTCTGCGGCGATAGGAAGATGATCTCATCAGTTGAGACCATGGCTTTGGCCACCGACTAGTACAGTCACGGCCCAGAAGGAAAGCAACGGCAAACTAACCTTAACGAACCATGATAGAAGACCTAATAAGAAAGATATCTGGTGGTGAGACCCCCCCCCCCCTTCCCCACCCTCCCAGGCCAAGCAGATCAGATAACATTGGGGAAGTGTGTGACACAGGCGCCAGTACTAGTAATCGTGATGACGGAGTCATGCCTGACGGTGTTACCAAGGAACTCCCCTGTGTCAGACTAAGAAGTAGAGTGAGACTAGGAACGTAGAATGTGAGAAGTCTGTATAAAGGAAAACTTAAGATAGTATGTGATGAGACTGAGAGGTTACATATTCATATTGGACAGACTTTCGTCTCGTCTCAAAAATAAGCATACACATCAAACCACCACGGGGTCCTCAAGGAGTAAAAGTGAAAAAAAAAAAAAAAAAAAAAGCTGAATGTCACCCGCCTATAAAGCAAAAAAAAAAAAAAAAATACAGCTGTCGTTTGAAAATATACCGGAAGACCGCCTCAATCCCAATGCTGCAGCTAATCAGGATGCGGAAACAGAATGGAGAGCCCTAAAGGACATAATTTACAACACTGCTATGGAAATCCTGGGGCTGCCCCCCCCCCCCCCCCCCCCCCCCCCCCCCCCCATCCAAGGGAAAAAAGACTGGTTTGATGAAAATTCCGAAGACATCAACCCAATTGCTGGCCGAGAAACATGTTCTCCCACAAGGCATATTTGAATGACCCGAAGTCAACATAAAAAAGATGCCTTCAGTAACATCTGGAGAGTAGTGCAGCAGAAAGCTTCGGCACATGCGGGACTCATGGACTGAGCAAGAAAGAAAGCTGATGAAATTCAAGGCTTTGCTGACAGACATGATATGAAAAATTTCTACGACTCACTGAAAGCGGTCTATGTCCTACATCACAAGACATAGCTTCCCTCCTTAGTGCAGACAAATAATATGTTTAAATGCTGATTTTGACCCCCTGAATATTCATATATTGAAAATAATAAAATTAACTGACCAAACGCAGTTTCATGGGAAGAGAACGACGGGAAGACAAAGAAGTAAATATTTGAATATCTTGGTCACGTGATGTGGTCGAGACAAGAACTACGAGCTGATTCCATGACTCTGATGATCGTGAGAGATGATGAACCATTACCGCCCACGCTTATCGCCGTGGCATTAATGAGAATTAGCTATGGGTCGGTGATGTGATAGGGTCCTCTATATTTTATAGGCTTGAGCGCAAGGAGGGAATATGTGGCCAATCTCTCCCTCACTTCAGTAAGCAACAAGCCTAGTAGGTACGATCCCGCGTCCGACCGTTTTCATGGACAGGCACCCACAGACCCACAGGTAGCCACTGACCCTTAGGCACCCATTGACTCACAGGCACCCATTGAGCCATAGGCACCCACTGATCACAGGTAGCCACTGACCCTAGGTAGCCACTGACCACAGGTGCCCACAGACCACAGGTAACCACTGACCACAGGTAGCCACTGACCACAGGTAGCCACTGACCAATGTAGCCACTGACCACAGGTAGCCACTGACCACAGGTAGCCATTGACCACAGGTAGCCACTGAACACAGGTAGCTCACTGACCACAGGTAGCCACTGACCACAGGCACCCATTGACCACAGGTAGCCACTGACTGCAGGTAGCCACTGACCACAGGTAGTCACTGATCAAGGTACCCATTGACCACAGGTAGCCACTGATCACAGGTAGCCACTTACCACAGGCATCCAATGACCACAGGTACCCACTGACCACAGGTAGCCACTGATCACAGGTAGCCACTGACTCACAGGTAGCCACTGACCACAGGTACCCACTGACCACAGGTACCTACTGATCCACAGGTAGCCACTGATCACAAGGTAGCCACTGATCACAGGTAGCCACTGATCACAGGTAGCCACTGATCCACAGGTAGCCACTAATCACAGGTAGCCACTGATCACAGGTAGCCACTGATCACAGTAGCCACTGATCCACAGGCACCAACTAACCACAGGCACCCACTGACCGCAGGTAGCACCTGGCCTACAGGCACCCACTGACCCACAGGCAACCACTGACCTATAGGCAACCTCTGACCCACATGTAGCCACTGAACTATAGGTAGCCATTGACTCAAAAACCACTGTAAATAAAGGATTGAACTCAGACCGCTGTTTCTTCGTGCCAGCAAACTAACCATGATGCAGCTGCGACGCCTCAGACCGTTTGACAACAATAAATACCGCCGTATGATGTTAAATGTCTTTCAATATGTGTTATATTCCTAACAGTATAGAACTTGGGCTGAACCAGAATCTTTGAACGCCACCCAGTACGTTCTAGATTTGGCGGCGCCAATGACTGAATTCATTGAAAAGTACTTTAACATTACGTACCCTCTACCAAAACAAGGTAAGACCATATTGACCTAGTACCGGTACCTTGCTGTCTCTATCCATCCATCCATCCATCCATCCATCCATCATGTGCCAGGCTGATAAGCGTGGGCGGTCATGTTTTGCCATCTCACTCGATCACCAGACAGATGATCGTTATATTGTGCATCAAAGCACTAAAAGGCATAACTTTACCATAGCACAAAGTCAGGGCTGAATTGTAAAGACCATAAGTTGCCCATGCAGCATGGTTCCTCATAACACCAGTACATCTGGAACAAGACACCCTGCAGAAGCTGCCGTATCAGCAAAGCAATGCTCTAACCTTTCGGGCGCTTCGATCCTAAGCCAGTTGCCGACCAAGGCTGATGGCCTGGTCTACCTTGCCATAACATTTAGTCTTTAGGTTACATTTCCTTGCACCAGGATACGGTTTGTATCTTCCCAATTGTGCTCCTCCACCCGAAAGCGTTAGCACAATGTGGGGTGTTTGGTTTGGTGAGCGCAGCCCAACATCTGGCTCTAACAGAAAGCTAGTAGTACCGTTTACTGTTACACGGCAGCTGAGTCATATCTGACTGAATACTGATTTAATAAACATGGAAATACTCGGTCCTTTCGTCTGCTTCTCACCTTCACCCATTGGTGTCGCCCGCTTGTCAATGACGGGATGACATACCTGTGGACATGGAGAGTCATTGCCTAGTGGGTAGATCGCCCGACTCGTGCTCGGCAGATCGTGGGTTCATTTGTTGTTAGTCTCCGCCATTCGGTTCTCGAGTGCAAGTTTCTTCGGGGGGGAATCACACATCTCTTCTCCCCCCCCCCCCCCCTCACACCCCTCCCCTTTCCTGTGTGGGTCGTCAACATGGAGCTACAGAGTTGGTCCTCTGTTCCACTCTGTCTGCAAAAGACGGTTAGCTGCACTGTGGATTGAGAACGAGCGTATTATAGTCTGTCCGGAAATTAATGCCGTCATTCACGATCAATTATTTTGAAAACTGTCTGTTGCATCGTTATGAAATTTTTCCTGCCGTCTTATATTTACCCCCACCCAAGGAATATGTCTTTGATAGGTCCAAAAGCAACTTAAATCATCGAAAGCGGCGAACATTTCTTTGATGTATTTGGGAAAATGTAGTGAATTCACGCTAACAAACTAGTCTTACAGTAAAGTAACGTCATTTCGGGTAAGGACACAAGTACAAGGCGTAGCCAGATTGGTATGGGAGTGGGTGCAATAAAAAAGTAGCTTAAAAGTCGACAGGGTCGACTGCATTGCACCGGGTTTTTATCCCATATGGCTCAGTATCTTTCCGCAGCGTGGAAAGCGTCGCACAAAGCACGAACTCCGTAGCTCCAGCGACGACCCTCGGGAGTCTCCGAAAAAATGCACTCGTGAAATGAAGGAATCGAACATACAACCTTCGGAGCCCGAGTCAGACGGCTTGACCACTTCACCACGGAGACTCCCGAGAGGGGTGCAATGTGTAATATTAGTAAAGACAGAGAATTTACAGAGGCATGGGGTAAATAATGTGTAAATTGACAGGAAAGTAGAAGGAATATATTTCTTACCTTATTTTTCATTTCCTTCTTGTTTCTTCAGCTGCTGGTTAATAATTGTACACAAGTATTCATGTTACTAGGATGCATTTAGCTTTTTATATTGAGTTCGTGAAAGCTTCCAAATAGCTGTGCGTTAATGTGCGTATGGAGTGACCAGAAATGATACCGCAATTTAGTCATCATGTGTCCATTTTTAAGGATCTGTTCAGCTGTCTGTGTAGTTTGTTCACACGTACACATGGGTGACAGACCCGCTTTGAGTCTTCGTGAAAGATTGTCTACTCTGCTGTTTACTGTTCAGAGACGGAACATGATTACCTGTTTTGCACTATGAAAATAGTTGTCAGTGTCTCTGTAGTGGGCTTTCTTCTTAACGACCAAGATGTTGGTCCTCTTTTCATTGAAGTTTATAGATTGATTCGTATGCACGTGTGTTGTCCCCTAATTTGACAACGTGTTTGCTCTCACGTTTCTTGTTATGCCACAATATGTCAGTTTCCACCGCAATATTACTCTTCTGTTGGTATTCAATGCGTTTAGTGTGTGTGTGTTTTTTTTTTTCAATACCAGTTGTTTGTCACCGCTGAGGGCTTGCGGAATTGAAAATTCATCACTGTGGAATACAAACTGTTGCCATTGACATTGTGCTGATGCTGTAATGTTTAGGGCCTGCAATTCGTCTGAATAGTTGGAGCAAAATATCCCAGTAAGCGTGCACGTGGATTAAGGTCTGCGATCTGCTCAGACCTTAATCTGTGTCGGACGATTCCAGTAGGTTGATGACTGCTCTCGGTTGCATAAAATTCAATCCATCCTTTCTCCAATAGTCCTCTTCCTCTTTCAACACATGGTCCTCACATTTTTCCAGTAACTTTTATCAATATTTAATAGCGCGGACTGGATTAGTATCTTGACGTCAGACAATTTGAATATAGTATTGTCAGCTGCCACCCGTTCTTTAATTTTAGCCCACACAAGTTCTATACGGTTAAAATGAGAATGGTACGGCGGAAGTCTCAAGCACCCATGACGATGCTCTTCTATCAACTTGTCGATTTGATATTTCTTGCTTTTTGGCGTCTGTTTTACAAGGGACAACAATTCTAGCTAGAAATACGTTTCTGGAAATGGTATGTTTTCCACTCGGAGCCATATCTTTATTGCTCCCTTTGTGCTCGATGCTGTAGGTATTTTGTCTTCTTGGGCAACAACATTGATATCATGCATTGTCCATAATTGGACACGACGGTCTATCTAGGGATGGAAGCACAGTATTCTCGAGCCAATCTCTAAATACTATTACCATTCACCTTATTATGATAATCCCTATTGTCTGTATGCTTTGATACGAACACGAGCCCAGCATTCTGTTGTAAGCCATTATGCGTATTACCAGCATGGGCCATGACCAAAAGCTAGTCCTATACTACTGGGCACATATCGCTTTATCTGCCCATCCACTGATTGCCATTCCTTATCACTTGTGTGGTGCGCATTGATCCACATTTCATCCAAATACACTATGCCATAATTTTCTTTGCGCATTTTCCTTATTTCACGTAGGTATCTGCTTCTCATGGCTCCTAAATGCGGTTGCTCGCAAAGAATATTTCTACCTCCCTTGTACTTTCTAAAAGTAAAGATAATGTCCTTATAATTTTCCACAAAGTTGTTTTGGATAGCTCTATGTTATTGTTCTTTCTCAACCAAACCCTAAGTTTTCTTACAGTCACTGTTTCTTTGGCATCCAGCATTTTTATAATGCTGGATAATCCTGGATATAAAATCCAAAATTTTTATAATTTTAGGAGTCTCCGTGGCGAAGTGGTCAAGCCTTTTGACTCGGGCTCCAAAGGTTGTGGGTTCGATTCCGGGCCGCATCCTTCGGTTCACGAGTTAAATTTTTCGGAGACTCCTGTGGGTCGTCGCTAGAGCTGCGGAGTTCGTGCTTTGTGCGATGCTTTCCGCGCTGCGGAAAGAGACCGAGCCATATGGGATAGAACCCGGTGCAATGAAGTCGACCCTGTCGACTTTTAAGCGACTTTTTAAAGCATTTTTATAATAGCTCGCCTTATGACATCCTTGTCAAAGCTGTCTACAATAACCTTTCTACCTACCGTTTGGTTATTGCGTGGTGGTTTAATTCCAGATTCTTGCACCCATCGACGAAATGACCGTTTACTCAAACCCAATGCATGCACTGTTCTTTTTTCGGAATTTGTAATAGTATAAAACAGTTTCCTGCGATCAGCTTCTTGACAAAAATATGTGTACAACTTCATAGCGATGCTTTGAAGTGTATACACAATTTCGCATTCAATCCCATTGAAAAATATTCACACATTTCAATGTTAGCGATAAGTGGTAAGATTTTTTAAAAACAATAATCAGGTTTCACGAAATAACCCACATTTTGACGACACCTCTGAAAACTCCCAGTTTAAACAGCGCGGGGTTCTTGGCATAAGGCCAATCCCGTGAAACACGTAGAATATTCAACATTGAACGCTGATTGTCTGGCTACGGTGTAATACATTTTAAATTATGAACTTAATCTCTGACCCGTAAATTATATACCGCATATAAACGAACATTGAAATCTGCTGTACAATCTCCAGAACAAAATTTTGTTTGTTGGGTGGACATGATGATAAGGTTATATGCTAAATCTCATAGATTTCCCTTAGTTGGTTACTGAGATATGGATTTTTATATGGAGGCAAACAAATGTGAATGCACTATAGTTGCATGACGTTTGACGACGTCGCAGTTAACCCTAACATGTTCGGCTGTTTGTGATTTAATAGGCAAGTTTGTCTTCAAATGTAAGAATGCATACATTGTTTGGCGTTCGTAGAAGTAGAAGCAAGAAATAGGTATTAGAGGACGCACTAGACAACATTAAAATTGACACCTATAGTTACAGACCGGGATTCGAACCTATCACCTCCAAATGACAAAAGTGCCTCGCTGCAAGAACAAATGTACTTTGACGCATGACCAATTAGATAGGCTTTACGTGCAATACTTTTGCCAATTATGTCTGAAGGATATAATACAACGCCAAGACACAGGAGATACAGATGGAGTCTCAAGCGGAACGATTACCGATGATCCACTCCCTAAGAAAAAAGAACACCATGAGACGGGGTGCGTACCCAATAACACCAAGCCTTACAAGTGTGTGACTCAGACCAGATATGCGAAACACAAATAAAGATGTAATCCTTACCACACCATAGCCCAGGCTGCAACCAATCAGAATCCAAGAAGCGAAAGACGCAGCTCTATTTTCACAGGCGGAAAAGACACTCCATAAGCTTCCCAATAATAACTAACCGAATGATCGACAGATGCTCGGAGCCAGAACACATTTTCTTCAAAAGCGAGCGATCGAACCAGTACCGATTCTCTTGTCTTGTATTCTCTGTTATACCTGCAAACAGGTCTATTGATGTCTTGTGTTCCCTGTTATACCAGCAACATACCCATGGATGTCTTGTATTCCCTGTTATTCCAGCAGACACATCCATTGATGTCGTGTATTCCCTGTTATAACTGCAGACTACGCTAGCAGCCGTAGTGCACGCGTCGTCGTCGCATTTGCGAGCGCTATCAAGACAAATCACCTGAACAAGTCAAGAAGCCTGATACGGGAGAGGAAAATGGCACGTGGCAAGTCCAACAACAAGAACCACAAGACTCACCAGATTTGCAGCGTGGGAGCTGCCAAGACCTCGACGAAGACGAACATGGAGAGCCTGCTGCGAGCTGCAAAGAACCTGAAACTACAGTCACTACTGAAGCTACCACCAGGAAGATCGACGACAGCCCATCACAGACAAAAGCCAAGACAGCCGAGAAGAAGGAGGAGAAAAACACCAGAGCCGGAAACACCGATTCAAATACAGTCAGGTGGGTTGTCAAGCGTATTCATGTGGAACTGTCAGACATACAAATCATGAAGCAGCTACAAGAAGGGTATCTCAACATCCGAATCTTGAATGCGGAGCGGATCCTGACGTACTCAAATATCCCTACCACGCTGGCGGTGGTAACGACTGGGGGAAGCGAGATACCATGCCAGGTATCGTTAAACCAGAAACCACAACAGCCTGAAGGATTCATTCCAAGAATCATGCAATGTTCCGGATGCCAGAGGGCCGGCCAAAGCAGAGCAACAAGTTGATCACCACACCTTCAAAGAGTGTTCGTTAGCCAAGCTGGACACGGATTTCCTAGCACCCAACAACAACAAAAAAGTGCGCCAACTGCCTGGGCAAGCATGGAACAAGATACTTGGGTTGTCCGTACCTCCAAAGACACAGAGACATCTTAAAGCTCGCCATTACCACGAAAACACCATATAAAGAAGCCACGTGCATCTTGCAAGCTGAAAGAACACAACTACAAAGCCAGATTGATTAGTTGAAAAACACAAGTCAAGCTACTCCAAACACCGGCACCGACCAGCGACAATGAAAAGCTGCTTGCTGAAATAAAGAAGATCCAGCAAAACATCAAACAAGAAATGGAACATATGGCCTAGTTGAAGAAGGAAAACGAAGAAATGCTATGCACCATTATAGCTGAGAAAGAGCGGCTACATGCTTAAATAAAATCAATTCAAAACAAACCAATAGAGGCCATGCAAGGGACCACAGGGAAGCCGCAAGATGAAACCCACCAAACCACCGAGCCTGAACCGCAAGATACAACCAGCAACCGAACCACGAATCCCGAGACATTCAAGGAGAAACCATCATCCCATCAGACAGCCGAAGAAAGACAAGATGAATACCCTGACGACGGCATGGGGTGGCTTACCGAGGGACCTACCTTGGAGGAGTGCATAGAAGCGGAAAAGAGACGGGAAATTATAAAGGGACTCGGGCACGAGGAATTCATTAGGCGACAGGAAGAAAAAGGAAATAAGATGCCCAAGAAACTCAGGGGGAAACCGATAGGATACCCTGAGATGCACTATGACAGTGAAGCCGACCTCGAGTACTATATAGATGACGGAGGAGGCTGACCCCAGATGAAGTAATCGAAAGACAGTAGGAACTCGAACGCGAAAGAGAAAGAAGGCGCAAGGAGGTAAAATACATTGAAAGGCTTCTACACAAAATACACAAGAAAGGAGGCGGAAATACCAAATAAAAAGTCCTTATAAGGACTGCAACCAGTCAAGCCAGACGAGCCAGGGGCCTTCACTAACAAATGAAACCACGAGAGCTGACGAGCACAAAGGATAGCCGCCGACCAATACCCCAGCTGACGTCATAGACAGAAACGATTACATATCCAGTCCGAGATAGGACTCACTCAGTTATCGCTTATCAGTTATCAGTTGGGGCATCTTCATTGCACTACGGACAGGTCCATAGGTGCTCAGATCCTCCCCCCCCCCCCCCCAGCATATGCATCAGCGTCCGGTGCCTAATAGTGCCAGTTCTGTGTTGGTTGACGAGGCACCTCGTTTTCCCGATGTACCTCTCGCGTCTGGCCGTGCCGATTCTTACTCCAAAGTCTTTCATCCTGGACAGCGATGTGGATTCATTGACGTCAAAGTCCTCTGTTCTCGCCATATCTTTAAGGACGTTAATAACATCGGCACGATCCATGGGCTGGCCATCTACAGGGGGTGCAGAGCCAGCCAGTTTATCAGCTCGTTCATTTCCCTCGACTCAGTCATGTCCCGGGACGAAGATGAAGGTGGCTTTACGGACAACTGACTTCCGCAGCGACTCAATCCACTGTCTACGTACTGATCCAGCATCGACCTTCTGAATCATGCTCATTGAATCACTCAGTACACACACGTTGGTATAATGTTGTGATTCCAGCCATATGAAAGCCTGTGTAACTGCCATCACCTCCATTGTCATGCGTCTCGTGGTCATAGAGTGGGCACCACTGGATTCTTGAACGGTTCGGTCCGCTGAACGGGTTGTAAATGCCCACGCACTTCTCTGCTGCTTTACAACAGATCCATCTGTATAGATGAGCACTTCGGGGCTATCTGAGTATTCATAGATGAACGCGCTGACCTCTGCATTGACAGCGGCAGGGTTCTGCTCTCTCCACAGTCTGTCGAGTGTGATAATGCAGGATGTGCACTTAAAAGCTGGAGGCACCGGCACAAATTCCTTACCAGAGTTGGTATTGGTAAGACTGCAGGCCTGTCTGACGACATCTTCCGCCCGACCCATCCATGATTTGCCCCTCTTTAGCCTGTCACCCTTTTCTCTGAATATATCTTCATGCAGAGGGTGCTGCTCATCTGCACTTATTTTTAAGTATGCACGAGCTCTCCAGATCTTGATCCTGTGGATCATTGTCGGGAAGTCAAGGAGGTATCTCATCGCTACAGAGCTGGTGTCTCTCGTGGAGCCCAAAATGATGCAAATGGCTTCGTTTTGTACCTTTTCAAGTTTTCCAATCTGTGTAGGGCTGACAGTAAGGATGGCCAGGGCATATTCGATAGCTGAACAGAAGTATTAGCAGTCTTTGCTCGATATTGGCAGTCGCAATGACTCTCATTGCTGACAAACTTTTCGAGCTTTCGTTATGACATAATCGACATGATCTCTGAAAGACAGGCTACGATCAAGCCTCACGCCAAGATATGTCTACTGAAACTGCTCCCATCCATTCTCACTGCCGGCAGGTCTGTTTTCACAATGTGGTTGTTTAGAGAGAACCATGTAACCGATGCCTTTGCGGGGTCGACAATGGCACCGGCATCCACAACCATGAGGAAATTCGATGTTGTTCGCCATGCATATCATTGGCAACCGCCTGTCTATCTCGACCCCGTCGATACACGAGAATGTCATCAGCAAATGGTAGAGTCCTACCCCTCCCGTCCAACTGTTGTTCAGTGATCGGCACCGAATACACGTTGAATAGTACTGGTGACAGTGGTGAACCCTGCGGCAATCCTGGACATATCGTTGTCGGCTCAGAAGACCAACTCCAACATCTTAGCACCACCTTCCTTTGGAGCAGGACTGCAGCTATACACTTTCAGTTTGCGGAGGGCTTGCATCAAGTGCTCGAAGGATACTTTATTGTAAGCGTCCTCTAAGTCTATGGCGGCAGCACATGTCTCTTCTCTGACCTGAAATCCTTCGTAAACATCTTGAGCAAAGACTGCCGCATTCAGTCCATGACTCCTTGTTACGTCTGTATCCTGCAAGTGTGGGCGGGAAGCAGCCGAGTTGTTCCAAGTCATAAGCAAGTCGGTGTGCTACAATTTTCTCCAGTAACTTGCCAGCAGTGTTCTGCATCGCAATGTTTCTGTAGCCGCATATCTTGGAATGGACTTTGTTCGGTGTTGGCAGCGGCAGCAAGTAGCTATGTAGCCATTCCTCTTTGATCTGATCCCTCTGGATACTGGTGTTGAATTCTCTGGCCAGTTCTTCCTTGTCATCACCTGACATCACAAGTAGGTCACGATACCGGATGCCGTCTGAGCCGGGGCGGTGTTAGGTGAGTTCTTGAGCATCGCACGTATTGCCTCAGCTGTGATTATGTATTCTTCGTCTGTCCTGACCCCATCGCACAACTGAGAGAGTGTCGTTGTGGTCCTCTGTCTGGCGAGTTCGTCTTTCTGGTCAGTCTGCTCTATGTAGCGTGCAAAAGGGCCTTACCTTTATCCGCATCCGACTTTTTCCATGTGAGGTCTGTGCCTTGAATGTCTGGAATACCCCTACGTTGTGCAGCACCGTGCATGCTCTTGTGGAGGCGCCAGAATGTCGTAAGAGATCTCTCGGAGCTCACCTTCATGCAGAACTCGCCCCATTTCTCAGCCTTGGCCTGTCTGGCGCAGGATTTGAATAAAGTCATCGTCCTATTGACCTCAGTCTTCAGGTTCGCCAACTCACCCTGTGGCATGCTAGCCTTTCTGGCTTTTTGCCAGTCTTTGACAGCCTGCCTCTTTCCCAGTCATGCCTTCTCGACCTCTCCATTCCACCATGGTTGTTGCAACCATCTTTCTTGTCTCCTGCGGGAGGAAGTTAGTTTTCTTCTTCTGATCTTGCTTATGGCGTCTTGACCAGTGTTGTCATACGGGAAGGTATTTGTCTTGTTTCCTTGACTTCTTTCTCGATCAGGATGACACAAGGGTTGTGGTCACTATCGTGGTATCCCAGTGTTCCCCACCGGCACCATGGTGCGATGGTGGGCGACGCCAGGGCCAAGTCAATAACGCTGTCAGAATCACCTGGTCGAGTGACCATCCTAGTGACCTTCCCATCATTCAGACAAACTAGGGCAGCAAATGCCAGGGCGTCCTCCAGATCTTCTCCTTGTCTATTAGTGATGCTATTCCCGCATTGACTACCTCTGGCATTCAAGTCGCCACAGTAGATGATATGCCTTTCATCCATATCGAACAAACTCTGCCATTGTCGAACGTAGAGCTTCCCATTACGCGCAGAAACGTTCACGATTACAAGCTGCACTGGTGTCATTATTCTTAATGCCTGTACTTGCAGGGCATCACTGTTCCAGGCGGACATATCGATCTCAGACACCAGTATGTTGTCGCGGACCAGAATGGCCTGTCCGAGGTGCCGCCTGTTAAAGAATCCCTGAAACCCCGCGACATTGACTGTTCCGTCGCCGAGCTGTGTTTCTTGTAAGACGACAATATCGTTTCCGTAGAGTAGTTTTTCAAGAATGGGTCGGCGTTGATTAAATGATGCACAGTTCCGGTACAGTACTTGAACATATCCGATGCCCAATCTGTCACACTTTAACCGCTTTCTGCGTGCGCCTGCTCTTTTAACACGCTGTGCCCTTGCCGGTCGTCATCTTGTTGTCGTGTTTGGCTTAAATAAGAGCACACAAGACAAGAATTAGGGTGAATGAACTCAAAAAAACCACGGACATCAACAATAACCACAGCTGAAAGAAGCAGGTTGAACGAGGCAGAATTTGGAATTTTTGTTTTTCAACCAAGCAAACAAGCAGCCGTAGTGGCAGACCTGCACACAGGCGGCTCAGGCCATATGGTCGTCTTCTACTGACCGGAGCAGCAGTGGGATTCGGCAGCCCCCTGAGCAACTGAGCAGCCCTCTATAAGAAAGCACTGCTCACCTCCATAGCATGAGGAAGGGACTAGAAAAGGTGCCCTAAACATTGTCTCCTCCATCAATACCTAACCAGCTAGCCGCGGTTAGTGAGTACCCTATACTGCGGTCGACATACAAAGTAAAAACAGGTAAAGCTAAAAGAGCAAACCATATTCCCTTGACAATCGGAACTTGGAATGTATGCAATCTACTTGATTGAGACGGCGCGTCGGGTCCAGAGAGAAGAACAGCACTGATTGGGAGAGAGCTGGGCAGGTACAATATCGACATTGCAGCCTTGAGCGAGACACCACTTGCAGAAGAAGGCCAAATCTGTGAAGTAGGTGCCGGATACACATTCTTCTGGAGTGGAAGGAAAAACGAAGAAAGACGCCAGACTGGTGTGGGATTTGCCATTAGCTCGGCCCTGTTTGTCAAACTAGCTGGATTTCCGAAGGTTATAAATGACAGTCTTATGACCATTAAGTTGCCCTGCTGAATGGAAGGAAGCATGCAACCATCAGTGAGTATCTACGCACCAACCATGACCAATGAATATGACGTCAAGACCAAGTTATATGAGGACCTGCACAATGTATTAACATCTGTTCCCAAAGGAGACAAACTTATACTCCTTGGGGATTTAATTGCCAGAGTAGACACGGACACCACCTCTTGGAGTAGCATTATTGGAAATCACGGAGTCGGAAATTGTAACAGCAGTAGACTCCTCCTCTTTCACACATGTTCCGAACACGATCTCCTGATTACCGACATAATTATCCGTCTTTTCATGAGAAATAATACCTTGTGGATGCACCCTCGCTCGAAACACTGGCACCTCATTGACTATGTCATCGTCAGGAGGAATGACAGATAAGACCTTCGGGTGACAAAATCCATGCGTGGTGCCGAATGTTGGACAGACTATCGTTTCATTATCTCGAAAATAAACATACACATAAAACCACCACGGCGTCCTGAAGGGGTAAAAAATACCCCCCCCCCCCCCCCCCCCCCCCCCCCAAAAAAAAAAATCTAAATGTCACCCGCCGAAACAGCAAAAGAAAAATATGCAGCTGTCGTTTGAAAATATGCTGGAAGACCGCCTCAGCTAAAGAGGATACGGAAACAGAGTGGAGAGAATTAAAGGACACAATTTACAAAAATGCTATGGAAATTCTGGGTCCAGCTCCCCGAAAGCATAAAGACTAGTTTTATGAAAATTCCGAAGACATCAACCACTTGCTGGTAGAGAAACATCTTCTCCTCAAGGCGCATTTCAATGACGCGAAGTCAACATAAAAAAAGATGCCTTCAAGAGCATTCGGATAGTAGTGCAGCAGAAACTTTGGCACATGCTGGACTCCTGGCTGAGCAGCAAAGCTGATGAAATTCAAGGCTTTGCTGACAGACATGATATCAAAATCTTCTACGACTCACTGAAAGTTGTCTATGGTCCTACATCACCAGGCGTAGCTTCCCTCCTCAGTGCAGATGGGGGAACATTGGTCATCGATAAGTAAGAAATCCTTCAATGCTGGGCAGAGCATTTTAACAACATCTTAAATGCAACTTCCTTCTTCGATGATGAAACCATCAACTGCCTTCCTCAAGTTCCCACTAATGATACACTTGATGACCTGCCAACCATAGTAGAAGTAAACAAAGCCATCCAGCAACTTTCCAGCGGCAATGCGCCTGGTCCCAGCAGAGATATACAAGGCAGGTGGGCCCGTCCTAATAAAGCAGCTTCACCAAGTCTTTACAAACATATGGGTGAACGAGACCATGCCACAAGATTTAAAGGACGAAATAGTCCACTTTTACAAACGTAAAGGAAACCGCCAATCCTGTGACAATCACCGAGGCATCTCCATGCTCTCAATTGCAGGGAAGATACTCGCCAGAATTCTTCTCAATCGCCTCACGGCCCATCTCGATCAAGGTCTTCTTCCTGAGAGTCAATGTGGCTTCATGAAATAACGAAGTTCACATGATTTTCGCTGCAGGGCAGCTGCAAGGGAAATGCCAGGAATAGAACTCCGAAATGTTCTCCACTTTCATAGATCTTACCAAGGCTTTTGATACAGTCAGCAGAGAAGGACTGTGGAAGGTTATGGCGAAATATGGCTGTCCACGAAAGCTTGTTCAAATAGTGCGGCTATTTCATGATGGTATGCAGGCAAGAGTACAGGAAAATGGTGAACTGTCTGAGCCCTTTCTGTCACCAATGGAGTAAAGCAAGGATGTGTCCTGGCAGCAACAATGTTCAGCCTCATGTTTTCAACTATGCTGACGAATGCCTTCGAGAACAATGACACTTGAATAGGCATTAACTACCGCATGGATGGAAAGTTGTTCAATCTCAGAAGGCTGAAAGCTGCAACCAAATCTTACAGCGACACCGTCAGAGAGCTCCTGTTTGCTGATGACTGCGCTCTATATGCCAACTCAGAGGCAGACATGCAACACAATGTTTCAGTTTTCTCACATGCCTTTGGGCTCAATGTCAACTTGGAGAAGACCGTAGTTATGTACTATCCGGCTCCAGGGAATAATCACACCGTGCCGAATATCGAAGTGAATGGTCATAGACTAAGTGTTGTGGACAAATACACCTATCTTATCAGCACTGCATCAATTGATGACGAAGCTGCATCAATTGATGACGAAGTGAATGCAAGAATCTCTAATGCCAGCGCGGCCTTTGGCAGACTGTACAAGAATGTATGGGACAGAAATGGAATAAGCCTTCTAACAAAGCTGAAAGTCTACAAAGCAGTTGTATTATCCACACTGCTACATGCTTGTGAAACCTGGACTGTTTATCACGACACGATAGGATATTAAGCCACTTCCATACAGTCTGCCATAGGAAGCTATTGAAGATTAAATGACAAGACAAGATCCCAGACACTGAAGTCCTAGAAAGAGCGTCCATGCCCAGTATCCATGCTCTACTAATGACGAATCAGATTCGCTGGTCTGGTCACTTAACTCGCATGCCAGATCACAGGCTCCCTAAACGAAGTTTTGTTTTTTACGGCGAGCTGCGTTGTGATACACGCTCCTAAGGCGGCCAGGGGAAACGCTTTAAAGACACTCTGAAAATCTTACTGAAAGCTTTTTAAATTCCTCATGACACCTGGGAGACTGCAGTCAAAGACCAAAATTCGTGGCGTACATCATTACGCAATGGTGCAGTCACTTGTGAAGCAACCAGGACTGCAAGAGCTGTAAAGAAGAGGCTTGACAGAAAAACCACTATAGGAGATCCTCCCCCTGAAACGTCAAGCATTCTTTGCCCACATTGTCAAAGAACATTTCGAGCCATAATAGGCCTTATCAGCCATCTTAGAACTCACGGCTCCATACTTTAATACCCACTGGATGAAATGAATGGTCATCATCATTCTTGATGGACAAACAACATAACTGTAGACATACCTACTGATGTCTTGCACTCGTCAGTTAGGTGGTTAAATACTAGTAGACGTAAACTCAGTGGGATATCTAACAGAACTGAAGAAGAAGAAGAAGAAGAAGAAGAAGAAGAAGAAGAAGAAGAAGAAGAAGAAGAAGAAGAAGAAGAAGAAGAAGAAGAAGAAGAAGAAGAAGAAGAAGAAGAAGAAGAAGAAGAAGAAGAAGAAGAAGAAGAAGAAGAAGAAGAAAAAGATCCTGGAACACGCATCCTATTTCAATAGTTAAATTAGTTGCATGTCCTTTAAAGGACTTCGCAATCAGTCCCTGCATGTGTTTGCTGTGTGTGACTTTCTCGTCAATTATTATGTTTACTAGCTTATAATTATTGGAGAATTATAGCTAATCAAATTATTAGCAAACTACAAACATTCACTAATGGGTGCCTACGCAGAATATTACCCACTACAACCAATAATAAGCGCCATATTTACCATTTTATTGTTTTTATTTGAAGATCTGTAACTCGTAACCCACATCCGTACCCCTAACCCTGTGTATGATGATAGTGATTAAGACCCTAAGCCATAGCACTACAATCTATAATAACAGCGTTCGCAGAGGAAGAGGAAGGCCAAAGAGAAGATGGGTGCAGGATGTGGCGGATGAGCTCCATATGGGTGTTTCGGACGCGGGACATCTTGATTATGATCGAGAGGTTTTCCGGAAGGTTGTTGTGGGAGCGAGGTTCTGCAAAGGAAATGCTACTGAATGTATGAAATGAATTTGTGTTCGCTCGCTCTGAACTCATGTGCAGGTACTTCTGTTGCACCGGACTGATTTCTGCGTTCTGGGTGTGGATTAGCTTTCCCTATCACCAGTGTCCCAGGCTATTAGACGAACCCATTCCGACTTTTGAGGTACTTGTAATTTACGTCCCAAAGTCAATGACGAGAAGTCACCTGTATAGTTGTTAAACCCGCTACATTGGCATCGAAACACCGGAAGTTTAAGAGCGAGCGCATTCATCTAACCGGCCACGCCTACCGCCTACATGTCCATATCATCCAGCTATGCCTCTAATTCCCTTCTCTGTGCTTTTTAATTATTATTTTTTAACGAATAATTTGTTTACAATAATCATGTTCGTGTGCCACTCCACTCGTTATCACAATTGGCATGCACTGTAACATCTTGACTCTTCTTTCAGACATCATTGCCATGGCTCAGCACCCATATGGAGGCATGGAGAATTGGGGACTTATCATTGTCAAGTAATGTTTGCTTTCTGCTTTTAGTCTTGTTACTTGCATTTTAACATTCACAAAATATACACAGAGAGTACTAGATGCAAATATTCACAAGTTAACTGTTTCAATGCCAAAGAAAAAGTAAGTTTGCACCAGACATGGTCTGGAAAAATTATTATAATGTAAATTTGCGTTCACTGAGCATTGAAATTCCACAACACAGAATGGTATAGAAAACCTAATAACCTCAACCCAATTGAATAGTGAAAACCACAACTTATATCTTAACATAGCAAAAACTAAGATAATGTATACCGATAAAACTACTATGGAGAAAAAAGTATATGTTAATGAGGAAAAATTAGAGGTGGTGGAAAATTTCGCATGTCTTGGTTCAATGATTACATACAACGGTGACACAATGAAAGAAATTAAACGACGAAGATTTATTGCTCTTCAAAGACTAAAGCAACTGAATAAATTGTGGAGAGGGACAGATAGAACTAGAAAGATTAGAATTTTAAAAGCATGCATCTTTATCATTGCAACATACGCCTGTGAGACTTGGACACTTACTAAACAAGCTGAACAGCGCATAGATGCAATTGAATATAAATGTTATAGACGAGTTCTAAGAATATCTTGGATAAAGAAAAGAACACACGCATCCATACTTCAACAGCTGAATACTGAAGACGGTTAGCTGTTAAAGACGATAAAACAAGCAAAGCTGAAATATTTTAGTCACTTGAAACATCACGAAAGTTTGGAGAGAATAATAATGGAGGGGTATATGCCTGGGAAGAGAGGAAGAGGATGGCCAAAGAGAAGATGCGTGCAGGATGTAGCTGATGATCTCCAGATGGGTGTATAGGGCGCGGGGCATCTTGCTTGTGATCGAGAGATTTTCCGGAAGGTTGTTACGGAAGCTAAGGTTCTGCAAAGGACATGCTACCGAATGAATGAATGAATGAATGAATGAATGAATGAATGAATGAATGAATGAATGAATGAATGAGCATTGAAAAGTGGAAGCTACTATGAACCAAAAGACATAACACGATCACGATATCCCTAGTATTGCGATATATCGTCCTATTGTCCACATGGGATGTCACAGTTGGCGATATAGTATTTTTCGGCACTGATTTAGTTACAGCACTGGCAGAATGTCCAAATCACTATCATTATCATTATCCTCGTTATCATCATCATCATTGTCATTATCCTCGTTATCATCATCATCATCATCAACATCGCTGTACGGTGCCGTCTTCACTGTGAATGTTGGCTGTATTTGATCTCCAGCATACCTTGTCTGAGCATTCGTTGTTCTGCTGTTAAGTTGTAACTAACCATATGTTGATCTTATACGCCCGTGTATAACTTTGACACCTCTCCTCTAGCTGTTGTCGACTCCTCCAGTGCGTTCTTTTTTCAATCATTTGTTTTATAACAGATGTATCTTGATTTTCTTATGGTAATTTTTACCGACGAGAGTATACTCTCGTCGGTAACGTGATGACGTGTTCAAATCAGCAGTGGTTCGAATCGCATCGGTAACTTACGGGGTATGTGAGCCGGCCGCTCAGAAAGCAATGGCAAACTACTGAGCGTAATCTTGCCAAGAGATCAACATACAGCTGAAAGATGCTGGTGTTGACAGCTAAGTCCTGTAAAGGATATGCTAAACAAAAAATTTACGTCAACAGTTTTCTTCATACGCCTCTTACACCTTTGGGGCATTACCCTCAACAAACTCACACACCCCGCCTACCTATCTTTAGCTATCTCATGTAGCCCTCTCTATGTATCCCCCCTTATTGTTCATCTATCTGGACTCCGAAGACAGAATTCTAGCTACACAATTATCAAAGGAATTAATGACATCACTAACAAAGCAACACACACAATAACGGATTGCCTAAAAGTCAAAGATGGCAAAATGATAATATAAATATATAAGATTGTACATGTATTTTACATTTTACATATGATTATGTGAAAGAACTCTACGATGATACAAGAGAAGAACAGTATGAATAATAATGAAGGACCATCAGTTTTGAAGAAGGAAGTTCAAAATACTCTTGACCATATGAAAACTGGCAAGGACCCTAGTCCAGATAACATCACAACAGAAATGATCATTGCCTTAGAAGAATATGGAATAGACCAGGTCACCAGACTGCTGAACGCAATATATGATACTGGAGATGTACCTCCTGAATTATATAATTCTGTATTTATTGCAATCCCGAAGAAATCAGGAGCTTTGGAACTTGATCAACATCGAACGCTAAGTATAATGAGCCACATCACGAAGAGTTTGCAAAGAATTATAATGCAAAGTGTTGGGAAGAAATTACAACACGAAATAGGAGAAGAACCAAGTAGGTTTGTAGAAGGCAAGGGTGCAGTAAATGCTGTGTATATCTGAAAATATTAATTGAACTTTCTATAGAAGTAAACAAAGACCTACATCTTTAGCTTTATTGACTACACAAAGGCTTTCGATAAAGTAAGACATGTCAACATGATAAAGATGCTTGCAGATTTACAAATTGATGACAAAGACCTTAGAATTGTAAAAGATATATAGCGGAAACAACAAGCTGCCATAAGTATTGATAATGAAGTAGGTCATATCAGCCTATTAAAAGAGGTGTGAGACAGGGATGTTTAATGTCTCCAAATCTTTTTTTTCCCTGTACAATGAAAATATTTTCAGAAATATAGAAGATATGGAAGGAATCAACATTGGGGGACGATACATCAATAACATTAGATAAGCAGATGATACAGTCTTGATTGCAGATAATGAATAGGACCTGCAACATTTATAGATGCAGTTGTTGCACACAGTGAACAACTAGGGTTAGAATTGAATAGTAAGAAGACACAGATTATGGTAGTCACTGGAAAGAAGAAAATATCACAATGTGATATACGAGTAAATGGCCATTTTCTTAAGCAAGTGAATAGGTACAGTTGTCTAGTAACAGTCATAAGAGCAGACGGGAGATGTCTTGAAGAGATTAAACAAGAATTACCTTGGCAAAGATAGCCTTTTGCAAGATGAAAAACAAAAACAAAACATACTGACCAATAAGAAGATACCAATTTAAACGAAAAAAAAAGAGTGTTCAGGTGCTACAGAGAACCTGTACTTTTATATGGATGTGAAACTTGGACAATGAGCAGTCAAGCTGAAAAACATCTGATGGCTGTGAAATGTGGTTTCTGAGGAAAATGCAAAGAATACTATGGACAGATAGAAAGACCAATGACCAAGTCCTACAAGAAACAAATAAAAATAGTACACTGATTAGGGAAATTAGACGTAGACAGTCAAATTATTTTGGTCACGTTATGAGAAGAAATAAGTTGGAGAACTTGGTGACAACTGGCAAGATCAAGGGGAAGAGAACAAGGGGAAGGCAGAGAAGTAATTAACTGGATGGCTTGTCCGAGTAGTATGGTTGAAGCAGGAAAACTGAGTTGATCCACCAGTCTAGTGATCGAGTGAGATGGCGAAACATGACCACCCACGCTTGTCGGCATTGCACATGATGATGATGATGATGATGATGATGATGATGATGATGATGATGATGATGATGATGATGATGATGATGATGATGATCAAGTGTTCTCAGTTTGTTCTCACTGAAGTAGATAATAGCGGGGGCGGAGATCGGAGCACATATGGAATGAGCGGCTTGATGTGCAGTAAGGATAATCTGACGATTAACTAACAATTTTAGTCCTATTCATACCGGCGTCTGTGGCTTTTGGGATATTGAAATGCGCAGGTTCATAATTCCCTGACATACCGAGTAGAGGGCTCGAAATCAGCCTTGGGCGATTCGAAAGCAGACCACTGTGCTGTGAGTTCGATGATCAACACTAGAATAATCTTGCCCCCCCCCCCCTCTCCTCTTCCCCCGTACCGGTGTTCTCCCCTCCTGTGGCTAGGTCAGTCCCAGGGCTTGCGAAGTATTGACCTTTAACCCATTGACCCCTTTACCACGCTTCCGGTTCATTCACTTTATCGTGGTCATACAATCTGATCAATTGAAAGACGTGTCCGGTCCACAACAAGGATACAGACAAATGACTTAAATATTTATATTTTCGTGTAGTGTGTTTCAAGTAGTTGTGTCGATTTCAATAAGCAGCCGTGGACCATCATGGGCGGTGGTCATTGAGTATAGGCGAATTAGTTGGTGGAGCAGCTTTCTCTGTACAATACCTCAAACCTCTGTGAGATGATCAAGGAGATGATGAGAAAGGTGTCACACATAACTTCCTCCCCCTCCACCTGCAGCTCTGCAGGTCTGTCTTTTTTTAGACAAAGACAAGTGGAGTAAATTATCCACAAAGTGAAAGAATACAAGCGGAAACCACTGCTGTATTCATTCCCCCCATTCAAAGGATAAGTAAGGTGCCTCCTTCCCTCCGCTAGCCTACGGGACACCCTTGGGCAAGGTCGAGTACCTGTTTAGCGCCCCCCCCACCCACCCCCACCCCCACAGGGTAACGTGGAGCCATGGGATCAGGTGGTGGATTGGACTTGGGAGCAGCCGACAGATAGTTGTTAATTATGGTTTCAAGTCAATGACGGTGGGCAGAGGATCTCTCAGTAGAGGACAATGGCTAACGGTCATCAGATCAGTATGGTCACTGCCAGGAAGGAAGCATGGTAGACTTCCCTCCTTATTGACTCCCTGGCAGAGGAGGTTCGTCAGCCTTGGTTGGTTTCTCTTCTAAGAGAAGGAACTCTAAATCGCAAACCTCCGCTGCCTTACGGGTATACCTATGTGGGAAAGGATTCGGGAGTAAACACTCAGGACAAATCCGGAGACGGAGTCCCTAAGGCAGTTCCATGTTGTAAACAACATAATTCTGGCAACTCCTGTGACGGCACCGATGCCAAGTTTCATTGGCTACTGCATTTCCCTTGGTCAACATCGGCGACGTGGAGAGGGAGAACTTGCTATTGGGCAATAGCTGGTTCTCCGATGTCCATTACCCAGGCTTGTGCCCTGAAGAGGTCACTTCAGCACCGCGTAAAGCGGTGACACAACACGGGAAGCAGCATTTACCGGTTATAAGTCTTAATGCTCGATTTGCGTAGAGCAAGGTGCCAGGGGCTACTTCCGACGGTGGGAGAGATCATCGTATCTCACTAGACAGCTACCGTCCGCCTAAGCTGGGCAGCCCCCCAGTCAGTAAGGTGCTGTCTCGCCACGGTTCATCTGCTCCTGAGGGTGTGTGGAGCTTAGGGGGAAAACCCTGACACATGGACCGCAATCTATAAACCTAGCAACAGGAAAAAAAACCGATCCTAAGGTTGGGAACATGGAACATAAGAACCATGACCCCTGGCATCTCAGAGATCTAAATGAGATTGTGGATGCCCGCAACACTGCAGTGATAAACAACGTACTACTCAAACTGGGGATAGATATTGTCGCCCTGCAAGAGACCAGACTCCGAGAATCTGGAAACATCAAGGAGAGGGACTTCACTTTCTACTGGCATGACAAGCCGTGGGAAGAGACCAGGGAGCATGGAGTAGGCTTCGTTATCAGAAACAAGCTTCTTAATTCCATCATACCACCAAGTGATGGCACTGAAAGAATACTGAAGCTCCAACTCCAGACAGAGGCAGGCCCAGTTAGTATTATAGTCGTTTACGCCCCAACACTAACTGCAGCATCAGAATCCAAAGAAAAGTTTTATGACAACCTTAGCAAAGAAGAACACCAGATAAACAACATCTTTTCATCCTGGGGGATTTCAATGCCAGGGTTGGCTCCGACCACAAATCTTGGCCTCCATGTCTAGGACAGTTTGGCGTTGGGAAGATCAATTACAATGGACAACGTCTCTTGGAATTCTGCAGCCACCATAATCTGTGCGTGACCAACACCTTCTTTGACACGAAACCTCAACACAAGTTGTCATGGAGGCACCCCAGATCAAAGAACTGGCACCAACTCGACCTGGTGCTCACTAAACGCAGCAATCTCCGCAATTGTACGGCTGACTCGCAGCTATCATAGTGCTGACTGTGACACCGACCATTCACTCGTCTCCAACAAGGTGAAGATAAAGCCCAAGAGAATCTGCAGAAGCAGAACAGAAGGAAGACACGCATTGACACCAGCGGCACCCAAAACAAAGAGAAGGTCAACAAATTCACCCAGGCTCTAGCGGAGACTCTGCTTGGCCCCACAAACGGAACTGTCACCGAGAGATGGAGTCATTTTCGCGACACCATCTACAATACAGCACTATCAACATTTGGCAAGAAGCAACCTAAGTCAACCGACTGGTTTGAAGCACACTCAGAAAAGATGCTCCCAGTCCTAGAAATAATGAGACATGCACTCTCAGTGTATAAAACATCACCTTCAGAGAAACAATTGCAGGCATTGCGAACGGCCAGAAATAGAGTACAACAGATGGCAAGAAAATGTGCGAACAGGTACTGGCTACAGCTCTCTGCTCAGATTCAAACTTGTGCAGACACTGGAAATATAAGAGGAATGTACGAGGGCATCAAGCAAGCTGTCGGTCCATCAAAAAATAAGATGGCCCCTTTACGATCAACAGAGGGGGTAATCATAAAAGATCGAGCGAAACAAATGGATCGCTGTCGCCATTCGCAATGCGAGCGCTAACAAGACAAGTCGCCTGAACAAGTCAAGCAGCCTGATAATGTCACGTGGAAAGTCCAACAACAAGAACACGCGACTTCCAAGATGTGCAAGCGTGGGAGCCGACAAGAAGAAGAACGTGGAGAGCCTGCCGGCGAGCTGTAACAAAGTACCTGAAACTACAAATTCTACTGAAGCTACCACGAGGGAGAAGATCGACAGCTCACCACAGACAAGAGCCAAGACAGCAGAGAAGAAGAAGGAGAAAGACACCAGAGTCGGAAACACCGACTCAAAAACAGTCCGATTGGTTATCAAGCGGATTCAAGTGGAGCTGATAGACGAAGAAATACTGAAGCAGCTACGAGAAGAGAATCATCACATCCGATTCTTGAAGGCGGAGCGGCTCCTCACCTTCTCCAAGATACTACATCCTTGCAGTGGTGACATAGGAGGGCAGCGAAATGCCGATCACAGTATCAATCAACAAGAGAATACAGCAGCCAGAGAGATTCATCCCAAGAGTCAATCAATGTTCAAGATGTCAGAGAGCTGGCCACAGCAGAGCAACATGTCGCAGTAAGACGGAAATCTGCCGATAATGCGCCGACCACCACGCCTTCAAGGAGTGCCCGCTGGCCAAGCTGGACACGGACTTCCGAGCACCCAACAACAAAAGAAAGTGCGCCAATTGCCAGGGCAAGCATAGAGCAAGATACTTAGACTGTCCTTACCTCCAAAGACACAGAGATGTCTTAAAGATCGCCGTCATCACAAAGACACCATTACGGAAGCAATGTGGAGGGGCGAGACAGCCACGGGTATAGCACAAGCTGAAAGAGATCAACTTCAAAAACAGATAGACGAGTTGAAGAGACAAGTCAAGGCACTGCTGACGCTGACTCCGACCAGCGATAATTGAGAAGCGGCTGACCGACATGAAAGAAATCCAGCACAACATTAAACAAGACATGGAGCGCTTGGCTAAGATGAAGAAGGAAAACGAGGAAATCCTACAAATGATCAAGACCGAAAGAGAACTACTGAACGCCGAAAAGATACAGCGCCAATCCAAACCAACAGATGAGATGAAGAAAGTTGAAGCACCACAAAAAAAAAAGCATCGAAAAACTGATGAAGACAATTCACAAAAAGGAGGCAAAAAGAGGCATGATGGAGCCAAGCCATAGACCAATCAGAAATAACAAGCAGAAGCCAGTAGCCCAGCCACGATACCTAAGCAACCCGAGATGAAATCAGCATCCTGCCAGGTAGATTAATATGACCTAGAGGAGCCTGAAGATAACGGGAGCACAGAAGAGGAAGACAATCCCTTCTTGGCTTTCTACAAGAGGAAACTAGTATATGAAGCTGATTACGAAGAAAGGTTAAGGCAAGCCAGACTACGATGCAAACAATACGAAAATGACCCGAGCACATGGAGCGATAAATTTCATATGGAAAAGGAACTCTTCTGGAAACAAATGGAGGAAGAATACCACAGAAACTACGAGAAGGTGACACAAACTCAGAACAAAACGAAAGACAACGAAACATCAAACAAAGACCCCTTATAAGGACTGCAGCCAGTCAAGCCAGACGAGCCAGGAGCCTGCACCAACAAAGAAAACCACAAGAGCAGACGAGCACAAAGAATAGCCGCCGACCGATCCCCCAGCTTTCGTCACAGACACAAACCAACATAATCAGTCCGAGATAGGACTCACAAGACAAGAATTAGGGTGAATGAGCCCACAAAAACTTCGGACCTCAACAATAACCACAGCTGAAAAACGCAGGATGAACGAGGCCGAATTTGGAATTTTTGTTTTGAAAATTGGAATTGGAATTGGAATGGATCGCTGGGTAGAACACAACTCAGAGCTATACTCAGTGGCGAACACTGTCGGAGAAGAAGCTCTGGAAGCCATCGATCAACAGTCCGCCATGCATGCTCTGGATAACGAACCATGCCTCACATAAATCAGCGAAGCACTAGACACTCTTAAATCCGGCAAGGCACCAGGAAAAGATAGTATTCCACCTGAACTTTTAAAATGTAGCAAAGAAACAATCATCCCAGAACTGTATGCAATACTTCAGCTCTAATGGAAAGAAAAATCAGTACCACAAGATATGAAAGACGCAAACATTGTTACTCTTTATAAAAACAAAGGCGACAGAAGGGACTGCAACAAGGCATTTCACTAGTCAGCATTAGAGGCAAGATGTTTGCTCGAGTAAGGAAGGTTACACATTCTTGCTGAAAGAATCTACCCCGAATCACAGTGCGGATTTAGTCCTAACAGGTCCACCATCGATATGATTTTCTCACTCCGGCAGCTCCAAGAGAAGTGCAGAGAACAGAGGAAGCCATTATATATTGCCTTCATCGACCTCACAAAGGCATTTAACCTCGTGAGCAGAAACGGCTTTTTAAGGTCCTTGAAAAGATAGGATGTCCACCCACCCTTCATAGTCTCATGAAATCATTTCACGAAAACATGCAGGGGACCATTTTATTTGACGGCTCAACATCCCAGTCATTCAGCATCAGCAGCGGAGTAAAGCAGGGCTGCGTGCTTGCTCCTACACTTTTTGGTATCTTCTTCGCTGTTCTCTTAAGGCAGGCATTTGGGACTGCCACTGAAGGCATATACCTCCATACAAGATCTGATGGCAAACTTTTTAACCCATCACGACTCGAGGCAAAGACCAAAATAAGATCAAGATGCATTAGAGAACTACTATTTTCAGATGATGCAGCACTGACTACTCATACAGCAGAAGATCTCCAACGGCTCATAAATCGTTTTGCAGCCGCCTGCAAAGACTTTGGGCTCACCATCAGCCTAAATAAAGCACAGGTGATGGAACAAGATGCTGGTGTGCCTCTGTCAATCAAAATTTCTAATTACGAATGGTTGTCCACGAGTTTGTGTATTTGGGGTCGACAATATCAGATAATCTTTCATTAGAGACAGAAATCGACAGACGCGTTGGAAAGGCAGCCACAACATTTTCCAGGCTAACTTAAAGAGTTTGGGAGAATAATAGGCAAACAGAGTGTACAAAAGCTTAAGTATATGAAGCTTGTGTTGTTAGCACACTACTCTATGGGTCTGAATCCTGGACCCTGTACTCAAGACAGGAAAGAAAGTTGAACTCCTTCCATATGAGATGTCTGAGACGTATCCTGGGCATATCATGGGAAGACCACATAACAAACAAACAGGTGCTTGAAAGATCAGATATTACCACAGTGCACTCCCTCCTCAAGCAGAGACGCTACCAGTGGCTGGGCCACGTATCTCGAATGGAGGATGAACGTATTCCTAAAGATCTCCTATACGGAGAACTAGCCACAGGAAAGAGGCCAACCGGAAGACCCCAAATGCAATACAGGGATGTGTGTAAACAAGATATAAAAACCCTTGGCATAGACCCAGACACGTGGGAAAGAGTTGCAACAGACAGATGTTCCTGGAGAAGAGATGTACGAAACGGACTGGTGCTCTTTGAGCGCAATCTGATCCAACAAACTGAGGATAGGCGGCACAGGCTTAAAACGCAGTCACTTACGGCGGGATCGTTTCACAGATGCGGAAACTGACAGAGATTGTCACTCTCGAATTGGACTATACAGTCACCAGCGGTGCTGTCAGGTACCTCCCCAGTGGCACAACTCTATAGTCCTTCAGGACTATATATATATATATATATATATATATATATATATATATATATATATATATATATATATATATATCATTATCTACTTCACTGAGAGCCAAGAAGACCGGCTCTCTGTTAGTACAATATCCTAAAATTGTTGTATATATATATATATTGTATTGGTTGCGGATAATGCAACTGATCTACAACAATTTTAGGATATTGTACTAACAGAGAGCCGTCTCCTTGGCCAAGCAGTTAACGACATTGTTAGTAATCCCGTATATCCACGTGGGGAAAACAGCAGCTGCGAGAATCGGCAGCGGTTCTCGCCGCGCTAGTAACTTACGGGGGTATGTGAGCCGGACGTTCAGAAAGCAATGGCAACTACTGAACGTAAAAACTTGCGTAGTACATCAACAGCAGCTGAATAATGCTGGTGTTGTCTGCGACGTCCTGGAAGGGATATGCAACATAGAAAATAAACAAAAAGTAACAGAGAGTGCAATGAAAGAACTCTCTTTGAATATCAAGAAAACAATAACAACAATGATATCAAAGAGAAAGGTGACACCAAAATATGAAAGAGAAATAGAAAGGATAATCCGTTAACCAAGTGAGTAGTCTTAAATACCTAGGGGCATTTATAACTTCAGATAGAAGATGCACAACTGAGATTATGAGCATAATAGGGCAAGCAAAAGCTGCATTTCAGACAATGATGAGTATACTATGTAATAAGTCACTATCATTGAATATAAGAATGAGAGTGTTAAAGTGCTATATAGAACCTGTATTGCTGTTTGGCATTGAATCTTGGAATGTAAATGAACAAATCAGGATGAACTCGGAAACAACAGAAATGTGGTTGCTGAGACGAATGTTGTGAATTCCTTGGACTGCCAAAGTAACTAACAACGACTGCCTGAAAGAGGCTAATGAAACTAAAACATTATATACAACAATCAGAAAGATATAAAAAGCTTTCTTTGGTCATGTAATGAGAAGAGAGGCATTGGAGAACATCGTGACAACTGGAAAAATCGAAAGGACGAGAGGCAGAGGCAGACCAAGAGACATGATGTTGGATGGTTTGAGACTGTGGCATGGAGGAATATCATCAGCAGAGTTGATCCAGATCACCAGAGACAAATTCATGAACGTCTACGCCAGCCGGCATGGCACTTGATGACGATTATATATATATGTATATATCGGCCTTCGATAGCGCAGTATGTAGCCCGTCAATCTTATATATGTATATATTTATACATGTATGTAACAGGGAGATGTACATGCTGTATACGGAAGGCGTCACTACTCAATCAACATTGGATATTGTGACCAGAGTCATTGCCCATGAACTTGTGCATATGGTAATTAATATTGTTGATTAATCTGTTGTTTACTTTCCCCCTCCCTCTCTCGCTCTCTCTCTCTCTCTCTCTCTCTCTCTCTCTCTCTCTCTCTCCCTCTCTTTCTCTCTCTCTCTCTCTCTCTCTCCTCTCTCTCTCTCTCTCTCTCTCTCTCTCTCTCTCTCTCTCCTATGACAAGTCACTAACATTGTACTGGCGACTACATAAACGTATGAATGGTGTAGTCAAGAATAAGAGTATTCCTGACTTCCAGGGTGCTGACCTCATCTGGCAGAGGTCTGACAAAAATAACGGCAAGGCCCTTTAAGAACGCTATCTAGAGCAGAGCAACTTGACACACCTGAGAGGCCTAAAGTTTGCAAAGACGTTTATCTCAGGCAAATTAAGTCCCAGCCCCTATCCCCCCCCCCCCCCGATGTGTCTCCACCTTGCCGCGGTGGGGGCGGGAGGGGGGCCTCGCGTGTCCCCGTGACCCCAAGCACTCTGCCGACGGAAGCACAACTACATCATATCGGACAGTTCTTGGGATAGGGACCAGACTAAGAGAGACACAACCTGCTGCTCTGCTGTGTAGACTGAGGATAGCAGTCAAAAGTTTAAATCAAGCACACGAAGCCACCAATACTTGGTCCAGACACATACTCAAAGGCTTCCATCTTAGGGATATGGCTGAACGCCTCTAAGCCACTAACCCCTGGATGGGAAAGCCAGGCCATAACTTACGTACTGCAAAACGGAGGTGAGGTCCTGAGCACGCTACATGCTTAGTTCGGATACTTGTTCGAAGGCTCTCAGCTGGGGAATATGTGGCATCCCCGGATGAGAGGGCCTGGCCGTCTCTCGCTCACTGATCCCCGGAGGTAAGGTGCTGAGCCGACAGCACCAAAAGCCTACCTCGTGAGAGAGTACTAAAGGTAGAAAAGCTCCCCCGTTTCACGAAATGGTTACGGAAAATGTGTATATCTATACTCATTGAGTGAGTGCAGTCAAAGGTTAAAAATCGTCTCATCAACACGAAATGGAACGCATGGCTAGAGAATCCATTGAGTGGAAGTGCGAAGGCTAAAACTTACCTAGGGATGTCGTCCGCAGAATGACCGTTCCTGATTTTGTGCGGGGAGCGGCGAGTGGCTAACGAAATGCCCAATATATGGAAGTGAGGAATCTAAAGCAGCCATGAGCACGATATGGCGATTCCTTCGAGTGAGCCCAGTCCTCAGAGCAATATGTGCTGGCTCTGCAATTATGACCAGCTCTGCAATTATGAAGCCTCCTTGGATAGCGGGGAATGCCCATGGTTTGCCCTTGCCTTCCCTTGCGGGTTGATCGTGATGTCTTTGACCATTCTACCTTAACCAGCTGAGATGTGGACGATACCACAACAATAAAAGTCTAACGTGCCTCAAACCCGAGGAAGGCTAACCTCATTTAAAATGCCCGCCGAAGTCGAAAGTGCCGGCCTACGGTTGGCAAAATAAAATTGGCACTACGCAATTACGTCCCAGTTAAAATGTCTTTCGTGCTAGGAACAGCTCTGACTACCTAGTTTTCCGAATGCCCATCATGTTCGGAAGAGCTCTGACTAGCTGGTTTTCCGAATGTCCGTTGTGCTAGGAACAACTCTGACGTGCACAGCGACAAGCACATGTCCGAATCGAAAACTCGCTGAGTGGATAACGTCTGCAGACCGGTCTGGTTTGCTCGGGAAAGGCCCGTGGTGAACGAAATGCTCAATATATTGAAGTGAGTAATTAAAGGAGCCATGAGCAGGACGTGACGATTCCCTCGGTGAGCCCAGCACCAGGGCAGCTATGTGTCGGCTCTGCAACTGTGGAAGACACCCTGAATGGCGGAAAATGCCGTGGACTGTCCCTGCCTTCCCTTGAGGGCTGATCGTGAAGCATTCGACCGTTCCAACTTGACAAGCTGGGATGTGGACGGCACCACAAAAGTGAGAGTCCCACAGGAATGCTAACCTGTCAAAAATGCACGCTAAAAGTCGGATGTGTTGGCCTAAGGGTTTCGACCCAAGGGTGCCTAACGAGACACACCGCAATCACATCTGAAAAAACACTCCGATGAACGCAAAGAAGAAGAAGTCCCAGAAAATTTCAGAAGAAGACACAATGACAGTGAACGAGATACAGGCTGTGCTTCGATTAACAAAAGAAAACAACAAACAGCGCACCAGGGCCAGATGGCATAAAGTATGATGACATTAGCATGTATACCGATAACGTGTTAGAGGAACTAGCAGATATGTACAGCAACAGCTAGCATCAAGGAGGAGTGGGTACGCAGCTATGTGATTCCCTTGCCGAAGCCTGGCAAAGATCACACACAAATTTAGGGATATCGGGTAATAACCATCAAAATACAATAGGCAAGCTGCTGGAGAAGTTAATTGCCAGAAAAATATCAAGCCAGCTAAAGAAGCAATGTCTTTTCCCACCTACCCTGGGAGGGTACCGTCCAAACAGAGAAACCTGGACCAACGCAGCAGTTGTTGCCCATGATATCGATGAAGGTTTCCACTCAGGCATTGAAACGTCCTGCAATGATTGATCTTGAGGATGCGTACAACATAGTGTCGTTGGATTTCTTAATGTTTCAGCTTTTTGTACTCACGATAAGTCCATTCCTCCTTAATTGGATCGCTGCAACCCTCTTCCAGCAGAGAGTAGTTTTTAGATGTGGCAGTTTGACTTCTGAACCAACAATAATATTTCCTGGCCTGCCACTGGGATCACCATTATCTCCGGTGCTGTTCTGCCTACACTGTGAGAATATCAGCGAGCAGATCACTGGAGCGGGGAGGACATTGTCATATGCCGATGAGGTGTTAGCGTATTGTCAGGGTAAGGATGAAGTTCGGATTGCTGTGGAACTAAAAACGTAACTAAATCGCATAAGCACTCGGTGTGTTGAAACTGGTGCAATGGTCAACCCAACGAAGGCAGCAGTGACATGGTTCTCTTTGAATAACCATATTGTCAACACTACAACACCAACTGTAAATCTGTGTTCAGAGACTGGAAAGAACGCAGGCAATGCATTACCTAGGGATACGTTTTGATCGAAGCCTTGCTTATACTGAGCACATGATAGCACATGGCCAGGTAATAACAAAAGCCAAGCTTGGTGCCATGGACCGATATGAGGTAGACAGTGGGAAACGGACAGAGTAAGAACATGGTTATAAGAGAAGTCGGTGGAGCAACAGATGATGATGAAGAAAGGGAAGTGACTCCAAGGAGTTGCGTATCACGTGACATGAGTTGTGTGGCACACGGGACAGACGGCAAGACCGGGTCAGTCTTGCCAGGGTCTTTGTACAAGACGGTTGTGAAAAGCGAGTGCAGAAGTCAAGCGACATCAATTCAGCATTACTCCAGGGTTGTAAAGATACTTCAACCTGCGGCCATAGTGTGTCACTCAAGTTGAGCGGCTGATTATATAAGCCTGTCACGCTCGACAATCTGTACGCCGAGCAAACGGCAGTCGAGCTCCGCACACGCCGATGTCAAGTCAAGGTCGAGCCAAGCCGTAAGTGGTGATAACTATTGTGTAGGAGATTTTGCAGTATTGAACGTTAGATAGAGTGTTTTAGAATCATCGCATGTCAGCCCACACCTGTTGGTAAGGAAGTGTATAACGGCGGCGATGACTTTCGAGAATAACCACTGACTACAATGGCGAGGACATTGGTTTGTTTGATATTCTCCGTTGTTACATGTTCCTGCTTACAACTGTCTTTGTGGCTGAATGGACGAGCCGGTAATCAGCTACTTGGCAAGCGTCTGTCCCGTGTGCCACACAACTCATGTCACGTGATACGCAACTCCTTGGAGTCACTTCCCTTTCTTCATCATCATCTGTTGCTCCACTGACTTCTCTTATAACCATGTTCTTACTCTGTCCGTTTCCCACTGTCTACCTCATATCGGTCCATGGCACTTGGTTTGGCTGCGATGCGGGTGATGGCGGCGGGACAATGTGAGCAGCGCCATCTGTCTTCTATACGATAGCCTGGCCCTTTCTGTTGTTTGAGTGTGCGATGCGATCCGATTCTCGAGACAAGTAGATAGAAAAATATGGAAAGGATTCAGAACCAAGCTATGCATATTATAATTGGGTGTACAAGAAATACAGCATGCATACCTTCTTGATTTTCCATCCATGGGGGACAGAATATAAATTTGCCGAGCACGTGCCTACCTCAAAGTCAACGCAAACACACAACATCCACTGCATAGTGAAATTAAGAAGGTAAAGGGCGGCAGGTTAAAAAAAGAAAAGTCGTAGATGGGTCACGCCGAAGACATTCTTCAACATGTGTGTTCACTCGAGGACTTAGACCCTGGCGAGGAGTGGGTACAAGTGCCAAGAGAGTTCTCTACGTCCTTTTTCAGTTTTCATCCACCTAAACAGAAAATCCAGACAAGAAAATCCGGCTGCTGTGGGGGCGAAGAACGGACTTTGATCACCGAAATTTCTTTACAGGGTGATGCTGTCATTATTGACACAGGTGGGTTGGTCATTCGTCGCGTGAGAAGTTCATGAGCCTTTACGGCTCAGGCTGGAGGGAGAATGGTTATAAAAGATGCTGGTGCTTTTGCCTTAACCACAAGTAGTCTGACGAAGTCATGGCAGTAAGTAAAGCAATGACATGACTGAGACACAGACCTTCACTCGGACATGCTTCCTTAGTGACTCAATGAGCATGCTCAGGAAGATATAGATAGGGCGGGTCCTAAGACAGCGGTTGTTGTCTCTGGAACTGTCACGGCTGGCAACGATTATTTTCGTTTTCGTGCCAGGGCATGCAGGTGTACAAGAAATGAGCGGGCTGGCACGCTTGCAGGTAAGGCTACTGTGGAGGGCGGACGAGCCAAGGGTCAAGCTGATATACTGAATGCTCCACTAGAAGTAACTCATTTGCAAGAACCAAGTGATGACAGTGAATCCACAACCATGGTCAGACTGGGAGAACAGCAAGTAAAAATAGGTATGGCAAAACAAAAACAATATGCAGGAAGCCAAAGAAGATTAATAAACCACCACAGAACTGGTGTCGTGAGCCACTACAAGCTGCGGGATTTGCTGAGGAGAGGATCCGAGCACTGATGGACTGAATGGTTCGATGTGCGATAAGGATGATCTGTCGACTAACTAACTAACTAACTAGTTCATGGTGGCAAACCAAGCATGTCCAAACAACTAGGAGATTGCAATCTCGAGTGTACGATGCCTTGTTGACAGACAAGAATCTAGTACAGCATACACGGGTGTCTTATGTTAAAGTCCGCTGGCAAGAGAAACTACAATTACTAGCCAACAAGGGGAGACAGAAGAAAGAAACCCCTCAAAGTGTCCGGTATACGAAAGATTTCCAAGGGAAAACTAACAAATTACTACTGTCAGTGGACATTCTATGGCAACATACAGAGACTTCTCAACAGAAGACATCATCGGGCAATGTCAACCGATGAACTCAACCTAAATGACTTAGCTTCCCAAATATGTAGTTAATGGAGGGGCTTTCGATGGGTGCACATTACTTCCATCTTATGTTAAGTTAAGTTAGTTGCATATCCTTTAGAGGACGTCGAAGTCAACCCCAGCATTTTTTGGATTTTTGTGATTTCTTGGCAAGTTTACGTTCAGTAGTTTGCCATTGCAGCTTTGAAACGTCAGTTGGAAAACCAGCAAATGATAGAGTGATAGTACGAACCCACAACACAGAATAGAAATCAGAGCTACGTTATAACCTTGCCTCTCTTATTTCTTCAGTATAGTGTTTCTGATATGGTTCTGTTTTCCTACAGTGGTTTGGCAATATCATAACAATGTCAAATTGGGGTGACGCCTGGCTGAAAGAGGGGACAACAAGTTATTTGGAAGTGGTGACAGTAGATGCAATAAAGCCTCACAGGAGAAAGGTAAGATTCGGTCATCCCGACACACGCGAGTGTTGTACGCTTGCTCGTGTGATTGTACATGCAGTGGCGGACTGGCTTGGGTGTTAGCATGACCGGTAGCAAGTGGGCCTTGTGGCACCCTAATAAAGTGGGCCTTATGGCGCCCTGCTGAAGTGGGCCTTATGGCGCCCTGCTGAAGTGGGCCTTATGGCGCCCTGCTGAAGTGGGCTTTATGGCGCCCTGCTGAAGTGGGCCTTATGGCGCCCTGATGAAGTGGGCCTTGGAAAAATTGATGAAGTTGACCTTGTGGCACCCTGATGAAGTGGGCCTTGTGGAACTCTGATGAAGTGGGCCCTGTTTGTTATTCGTGGGCAAGCTTACCTTCAGTAGTTTGCTATTTCTTTCTGAACGACCGGTACCCATACCAGTGTATGGAAACAACAGCCAGGCTTTCTGCTTCTAAATCGCCCGCAGCTGCGTTTCTAACGCGTTATGCGGGATTACGAATTGCATTCGTAACTCCTTTGCCACAGAACCCGCTCTGTAAATATGTAAACATTATAAAATAGCACAAAGTAATGCAGCTTAACGGAACACAATTACGGAAAACATAAAATAACACAAAGCTATGCAGCTTATCAGAACACAATTACGGAAAACATTATAATATAACACAAAGTAATGCAGCTTAGTAGAACACAATACGGAAAACATTATAAAATAACACAAAGTAATGCAGCTTAACAGGAAAAAAAAATACCGAAAACATTATAAAATAACGCAAAGTAATGCAGCTTAACAGAACACAATTACGGAAAACATTATAAAGTAACACAAAGTAATGCAGCTTAACAGAACACAATTACGGACAACATTATAAAGTAACACACAGTAATTCAGCTTAACAGAACACAATTACGGACAACATTATAAACTAACACAAGTAATGCAGCTTAACAGAACATAATAACGGAAAACACTATAAAATAACACAAAGTAATGCAGATTAACAGAACACAGTTAAGGAAAACATTATAAAGTAACACACAGTAATGCAGCTTAACAGATCACAATTACCGAAAACATTATAAAATAACACAAAGTAATGCAGTGAATGAATCACCCAAAACAAAAACCAGAACTAGATTGTGACAAGAGACAAATTGGACGTTGCGGCCAAAGTCTTCGTCAGCACAGGACAAACAAACACAAACCGACACAAACCTACATGAAACACACTATGACAATATTTTAATTAGTTATCTGAATCTGTGTCCTTGCTACGAAAGACCGACACACGTAGGGCTGTCAGTGGATTAATAGACCGGATGTATGGTACACGGGTCAAAGGTCAAGCGGGAGGGGGAGTAGTGGTGGAGAAGCGCCAATGTGGGCGGAAAACGAAAATTAGGACCGGCAAAGATGTCGCGGACGCAGCTCACAATTGGCAATTCTCGTTAAGCGCTCGAAATACAGCTGCGGAAGATTACATTGTGTTGGTCCTCACAGAGGGGCATGAGTCGCGGTCGTTCAGAAAACGATAGCAAAACACCGAACGCAAACCTGCCAAGAAAGTTGACTGCGACGTCCTGTAAAGGACCTGCACGTACCTAGATGGTGGACTGTAAACTAGGGGGTGGGAGGGGGTGGGGTTAGGAAGTTAAATGAAACTGTGTTGGACATTGAGGCCGTGAGGGGAGAGTGTGCCCAACTGGAAGATGAGACGGTGTTCCAATGTCTTCCGATCCCGTTCGTGGGATGCGCATGATTTTATGGCCGTGACCTGTATGTCGGCTACACCACGGTTGTCAGGACTGTTGAAATGCGTGGATACTGGTTTGTGGGCACCGCTGGTGATATCAGAAAGATGTTGTCTAAATCTGTCCCCAAGACGTAAGCCTGTCTCACAGACATATCTCATGTCGCAACGTGTGCAGGTAATCGCATAGATGACGTTGCGACTGATGCATGAGAAACCCTCACGGATGTGGAAGGTCGTCTTAGGGATTGTCAGACTTTGGGTTTGAAGTACGTGTGGGCAGGTATTGCAACGCGATCGAAGATAAGCCACCGTGCCAGGAAGAGACTTGTGAGGTTGGGGTAGACTGCTATGGAGAAGCACATCCCTGAGGTTACGATCCCGCCTATACACCACCAGAAAGGCCTCTGAGAAGACATCACGAGTGGTCGATTCCACCCGGAGAATGGATAGATGTCTCAGGAGGATATTCTTGGCAGCAATATTGTGGGCATGGTAAGTAAGTGAGAGGCAGATCTATTATTTCTTGGTTTCGGCCTGGAGGAGAGATCCTCAGTGCGACTGATAGACTGGCAGCGGTGAAGAGCTGTAGATAGAACATTCTCAGGATAGCCTCGAAGGCGAAAGAAATCAAGCATTTCGTGGGCTTTTTGATAGAAGTGGTTGTTATCCTGGCAAAGCCGTCGGAGACGTAACAGTTGGGAGAAAGGAATAAAGTGTTTGCACGAGGGAGGGTAGGAGGGGGTATAGAGAAGGAATGAGTGCGAGTCAGTTGGTTTATAAATAAACCGTCGAGCATAGGCCAGCGAAACCTAAAGAGACTGTGAGGAATAGAAGTTAACGGCGGACGAAGAAATGGTGGAGATAAGTTTGATGCTGGGATGGAAGACGGAGAAATGGTGGAGGTAAGTTTGATGCCGGGATGGAAGTCGGAGAAATGGTGGAGATAAGTTTGATGCTGGGATGGAAGTCGGAGAAAAAGGCAATGAAGTTCTGGAGGTCAGGCAAGGGCATGTCCGAGACATCAATGCAGTCATAGATGTACCTCCTGTAAAGCTCTGGGAGCCTACCAGTGTATTGTATCCATACCTGGTGCGCCAGATAGCCCATAACGAGGCAGGCATAATTAGGACACATCTTAGTACCCATGGCCACCCCGCTAATCTGGTCGAAGTAGTCCCCATTGAACTCAAACGAGTTGAGGTTGAGAACTAACTCTGCCAGACGCAGCAATGGTCCGGTGGCTATTGAGGGATTATGCCTTTTCTCCAAGAAAAATTCCAAGGCTTTAAGGCCATCAGAGTGAGGAATAGATGTGTAGAGTGAAGTCACATCTAAACTGAAGATGTGGTACTGAAAAGGGGTTGTGAAACTGGTGGAATCGAAGATAGAGATACGAAGGGAGGCTTGCAACCAACGGCTGAAACACGCTGTCTAGGAACTCTGAAATTCGTGCTGTAGGGCAAGAGCAGGCCGAGACGATAGGTCTGCCTGGGCTCCTTGGTTTGTGTGTCTTAGGCAGCATATTAAAGGCGGGTTTGCCCAAGCAGCTATCGTGGATGATCAGCGAGGTGGCAGAGCTGGGCAAAAGACCTTGCTGGATGATGGCGTTAGTCACGCTGTTGACCTGGGTGTTGTTGCTGACTGTCCCATCTTGTGTCCGTGGTCTGTAGAAGGTTGCATCCCCAAGTTACTTGTTGCCTTCCTGTATATACAAGTCTTTCCTCCAAACCACTAGCGCCCCTTCCTTATCGGCAGGCTTGATAACTATGTCCTCACGATGTTTCAACTGTGTGAGTGCCCGTTGTTCATCCGCGGTAAGGTTGGAATGTCGTAGTGGCTTGACTTTTAGTTGTTGGATGTCGAAAATTGTTTTTTTCGATATATAAATCCAGGGCTTTAGATGCCCCTGGATTGGGAACCCAAGTGGACCTGCGTTTGGAGAGGTGAGAGAAATGGTCGGTGGGATCCGAAGAGTTATCACTATGAAGTTGATTTTTTTTTTTTTTTTTAGGCATATCCTTTTTTACAGGACTTAGCTGTCAACACCAGCATCTTTCAGCTGTATGTTGATCTCTTGGCAAGATTACGCTCAGTAGTTTGCCATTGCTTTCTGAGCGGCCGGCTCACATACCCCGTAAGTTACCGATGCGATTCGAACCACTGCTGATTTGAACCGTCATCACGTTACCTGACGAGAGTATACGAGATTACGGAGAAAAGTCATAACCTCTAAGCCACGAAGCCGGCATGAGGTTGATTACTGAAGTGATATTTTAGCCTGAGAGTGCGATGGAACCGATGAACGTCCTGCAGTAATGCGTATCTGTCGCCACAGGGACGTAGCGGTATGAACCGGAGCCCTTTGCTGAGGACCGATTTCTCCGATGCCGATAGTGGATGGTCGGGAGGTATGCACAACACTACGTTATCGGAGCCGGTGGTAGGGTGAGGTGGGAGAGGAGACGGGGAGGGAGTAGTAATAGGGGCACGGAGTTTGGCTAACTTGGCGTTTTTGGCCGCGGAAAGACATTTTTATAAATGGTGGTTAGTGCTGTTGATGATACATCGTATAACGCAACACAAGAAATAGTTACCCGAGTTAAGATGTCTAAAACACTGGTCGAGGATAGTTATACTCGAGCTGAGGTCGGACAGTTGTCGCTCGTGGTTGTCGGTAATACACCGCATGCTAAGAGTAGCACACTTAAACTCAACTTTAGATAGACGTCTGCTGCAACTGTCACAAAGAGGGCCAGCCGATCCGTAAAATCTAGAGATGAAGCCACGTGGGGTGATATGAAGCCGTAGGTAGTTCTTGAGGAAATTAAAACGGCATGTGGAGCGGGTCTTTTTGTAGATGTTAAGAGCCAAGTCGGTGGCTGTGATTTTAATATATGTTGGTAAGAGACTGAAGCAGAAAATGACATATGATCTCAACTGTTGAAATAACTAAGGTGAGTGAGTGGGAGGCATGGTGGTAGAGATGTAATGGAAGTAGGGATGAAAGACCGGTGTATGGAAGTAAGGTGTGGTAGCCTAGCGAGGGGGTAAAACCACACATGTGTAGGGCGGTAAGGGTAGAAAACATAACCACACACGCGCGCAAAATGGACTGTAAAAATCGACAACAATCTGACAAATTACGAAGACTTTGTGAAATGTAGTACCAGTTCAATGGAATGGACAATGGTAAACAAGGGGAACTGCAGTAAAGCTTAAAAGGCAATGAATGAATCACTCAAAAAAAAACGAGAAGTAGATTGTAATGTAGTAGAAAGTAACGCAGCTTAACAGAACACAATTACGGAAAACATTATAAAATAACACAAAGTAATGCAGCTTAACAGAACACAATTACGGAAAACATTATAAAATAACACAAAGTAATGCAGCTTAACAGAACACAATTACGGAAAACATTATAAAATAACACACAGTAATGCAGCTTACCAGAACACAGTTACGGAAAAACATATATATATATATGTATATGTCTCACTCTTTTCAACATTTTGGCACGGGTCAGCCATCTTACTTCTGCATAAAATGTAACGTCATTAAAGAGTCCAAAGACTAGAGATTCTTAGAAGTGACGGTGATTCAACCAGTTCGACATAATGAAGATCACTATTTTGACGACCACTTTCATGACATGGTCCATTTTGAGGGACTTCGAACATAAATTCTCCTGCTGAATAATGCAATGAAAATTTAGCGTTGACGTATTACCGACTTTGGAGGCCGCATTTTCAATCAATTTTACTAAACCTTCGGGTTTCCCAACCATTGCTGGAGCACCATCCGGTGTTAAGCCCGATAAGTTAAGTTGTAACGAAACGCTATTCAATGTCGATGTAACTGCCTCAAAAAGATTTCGTGACTTAATAGTGTCCTTGGTTGATTGATTGATTGATTGATTGATTGAGGAACTGACATCACAGAATTCGGGGCATTCGCATAAGCGCTCCGTCTTCATCCACAGCAGATAGCGAAGAGTTCCAACACCAATAGTTCCAGTAGCAATCTGATTATATGTTCTTCTAGCCTTTCCTCTGAGCGTTGAGCGTCGGCCAGATCCTTTCGTCACTCCTCGCTGCCTCACTCTTACCAGATTATGGCGATTTATTTGCTCCTCCCATGTATACACGTGCTCCCACAACGCCCTCCAAACATTCCTTAACTATTACACCATCTGAATATGGCTTCGATTTTTTTTGCTAATATCATGGCTACTGCATAACTAGCTTTTACATAGCATTTTGACTCTGAACCCGCTCTAGTAAATATTTTTGTTGTGCAGAAATTTTTATTTAAAGTCATTTACTTGGTCTTGTCGAAATTGCCCTATGTACTTATCAAACTTCTTTGCATGTTTAGTCTCGTAGTGCCGTTTGATGTTATACTCTTTCAAAACAGAAACAGATTCTTTGCATATCAAGCATATGGGCTTTGTTTTAATTTCCACGAAAAAGTAGTTTATAGTCCACCTATCTTGAATATTTCTTAATTCTTCTGTGATTCTTCTCTTCTTTGGTCCAGCGTCTGTACTAGTTGACGCCATGGTAGGTCTTCGTTTTTTTTTTACTGGAAAACAAAAATAAAACACCACGGGAAATACAAATCAATAATAATTAATTAATTTAAATTACGTAAATAAAACCTTTCAGGGTTTACTTACCTGTAGAATCGATATGGTAGACAGGATACTTGGTTAATGTCGTTGTGAACTCTTATTATAAATATGATAAGTATGTATTTTAACGTCGATCGCAAAATCTCTCCAGACGCAGTGACGATAATAGAATGAAACTACATAATAACACCGAACTTTGTCAAGCTGGACTGAAAGTAGTTATGACTATGAGACCGATAGCGTTGCAAGCTTCCCTAAGACGCCGAAGACCACAGAACATATATATATCAGGAGTTGAAGTCTCATATTAAATGTTATCAACACCTAGCGTAGGACAAAACATAAGTAACCTTGAGTGTCAATAGCGGGATGTTTGAAATAGCTCAAAACCAATGGATTCTTCCAAAAATGCGAGTATTTCAAATTTCTCTTAGCTGTAATTTAAAAATATATGATACGAACGACTCATGGTGTAATGTTCTTTTGGTAATATGTACAATAAAGTTAACATTTATGTTCATTTGACCTAGATCCGCGGGCCGCAACATGACTCCTGGCGGACCGCATGTGACCCGCGGTCCTCGTGTTGGCCATACCTGCTTTACAGTCTCTTTCTGCAGTTAATAATTTATGTCATAGATTATAGTTTGGGGCTGCTGACAGTATCGAAGAGCCAGCTTAAAAGATTGGAGTGCATACAAAATGCGGCCATGCGTGTGATTCTGGTGTGTACAGAAGACCCACCAATTATATGCAGGAGGCATTTCCTGACGCTACGAACAATGGCGGATAGGCATAGTGTCTTCAGACCAAATGGTACCTGAGAGATGCTGCAGATAAGAATCATCCGCTGCATGCAGCAATAGATATGGTCAAGGGTCATAGACTAAGACGAGGCATGTCCTGGATGGCACAGGCGGAAAAATATGTTTGTCATCTAGCGACATCAATCGTTAAAAATTGGTGGGCTGAAGTACCGGCAGACAGGAGGGACTCGCTCAATGTAATAGTAACACTGGGTCGTGAGTGCAGAGAATTGGCCGCGGGCCGAACAGAGTTTGAGGTGCAACAACTGATCGAAAGTAATACACATCAAGGTAACATAGTGATCGATACTGATGGGTCAGTGGTGAGAAACAGGCGTAGTGGTTGTGGTTTCATTGCGAAGGCTAATGTACGATTCTTGATAAAGGAGAGTATGGCATATGAGACTACGACCTCCAGCAATGAGAATGGGGGTGGAAGCAGTCACAGCAGCATTCCGTTGGTTAGATGAGACCACTGAAACACACATTGTCTTCATCACGGACTCAAGGAGTATAGTCAGTAAAGTGGAGAAAGGAATGTTTCGTGCGGAATGACTCACTTCTCTTCAGAAGTTACAGATTGTAAGAATTGTTAGAATCTCAAAACTGAGAGGCAAGACGAGGAGAACTTTCAATCGGATAGCGGTGGGAACGACTAGCAGTGTGATTTTTTCGCTGGCTGTTGAACGAAGGGGAGGAGCGCATATGAGAATGTTCTGAGTTCAGTGATGTCGGTTCTTAACTCAGCTCAACTCAACAACTCAACTCCGGACACGTCCACATCCTCATCGCAATATGCTCAATCCCGGGAAAAGT